>CAMAPE010000009.1:1207500-1637500 GCA_945859875.1 Cuscuta europaea | reverse complement strand
TGTCTGATGGGAGGGAAACCACAACCAAGCTTGATTAGCTCTTTTATTTCTCGTATTCGATGAATCCTACAGTTAATGCTAAATAAATTGGGCAAGCAAATTAATGATATAGACAGCATGCATATGTCCAATTAACCCGAAAATGCAAACCTGTTCATTAGCCCGAAATGAGTTAGAAATGCTTCCATCCCCGGGAACATTTCCGGATCCCAAGAGTTTATCTTGTTGAAGACTGTGGTTTGAACTTTGTGGTTGCTGACCAGAAAGTAAGTGCTGCTGGGGATTTTGTGAATGTTGTTGTTGCTGTTGCATTTGTGCCAACTTCATCTATGCAATTATGCATTAAAAAGTTAAGGAAAATTGAGAAAGAAACTGTTGCAGGTACGAAACCCATTTAGAAAGTAATACTATGTCCTCTGGAATATAGCCAAATGTTCAGTTTAGTCCATATACTCTAAAATTGTTCAATTCAGCCTGTGTACTACTGTTCTGCTAAATTATTATTTAAAATAACTTACAAAGTTACCAAAAATCATTACGTACGCTTATGTGGCAATCTCGTAGATATAATGTGGACGAAGCTTTGATTGTGAGTAAATGCATTGTTTGTATTTGCGCAATGCAATTGCACCTCATGGCACGCCTCAGCTAAATACTGGACTATGGCATAAAAGGCATTGCATATGGCGTTGGGAGAGTGGCGTACGCAATATTGGATTGAGGCTTACGCAATATTGCATATGCAATAAGGCGATGAGAGGCTTACGCAATAGGAGTGTGACACGTATTTGACCATGGATATGCTAGATGATATCTTTGAAGAGAGGGAACTGAACCTTATTTTAAGGATTCCCTTGAGCTTACGAGGGGAGAATGATGTAGTTTTGTGGGTGGGGGAGAGAGAGGATATTATTCACTAAAGAGTGCTTATACGATGTTGATAGAGGGTTAGAGGGTGCGGTTCGGTTGGGATGGATGAAGATGTCATTGCTGCAATACCACCTGTCCACCTAAAGTAAAGTTGTTCTTGCAGTTTTGCTCTGGATACTTCCCTACAGCGGATGCTCTTCAGGGACGTGGGATGGATTGTGCTATTACTTGCAACTTGTGCACACATGAGCCGAAGCCTTCTTACCATATTTTTGTGGCATGAAACATAGCAAAGCAACTTTGTAGGAAAATGGGTGAGGGGATATAGATGGAAGGGATGGCAGACTTTCAGGGGCGGGCTAGGGTTTGGTTTGGAGCACAGGGGAACAATACTTCGTGCAAAATTATGATGGGATGCTGGGACTAAATTAAAGAATTTAATATAATACTCGAGAAACTATCGGGGAGGACTTAAACCCAAGAAAGAGCTATCTATAAAGCAATCAGGTACCTTGATTACCATATCTGGATCTCCTCCACGAGGTAAAACAGAGCAACCAGCCTGCAATGGTGATCCCATATTCTGAACATCACCAACCAGATTAGAGAGACTGTCCTTCCCAATAGACATGTTCCGGCTATTAAAGAGCATTCTGAGCCTTCTACTTTCTGCATCACCACCTGCAGTGGAGGGTGAAGACGTCAGATTTTGCTGGGCAAGCAGTAGTTGATGCTGATGCTGAGGTGACAGCATCTGTAGTTGATGAAAGGACTGCTGTGGGCCCTGCATATATGACTTCTGATGCTGGAGAATCCCGGAACGTAGCTGATCGAAACCCTGGATAGGATAATATACAACATAATTGAAAGGAGTTATAGTTCAAATGGATAAATATATGATTAAAAACTGGCAAAGTATGTCAAATTTAATTGGCAGACATAGAAAGTGACAATTCCTCTATCTTATTATATCACATCTACTTTTCTTTTAGTCTGCATTCACGTGAGAAAGCACACTCAGCACTCACATTACTTTGTATCTTTATTCTTTAATCCCTGATTTGGTTGGGCGATTTCAGAGGAGAGGGGGGGGGGGGGGGGGGTATGATATTTACTTTATCAAGTTATTCCTACATTTAGAAGGGTGGAAAGAAAGCTAAGGATGATAATTTTAAAGAAAAGCATGATTTAGCAAAAGATTCATTTATAAATATATATATTGGTAAAAACCCACCCCTCCTCTCCAAAATTCCAAACAAAACAAGCCATAAGTATAAAACACACACTTTTAGTAATGTATATTCACATTCCTAATTGAAGCCTCACTAACTTATTATGTCCCCAATATCTAATTATCTACTTCCTTCGTCCCGCTTTGATAGTCCCATTTTACCATTTCGGTCCATCCCACTAAGATTGTCCCGTACTATATTTGGAAACCTTTTTCCTACTTTATCTCTAAAGTGACTGCTTTACTTTATGTTAATACCTTCCCTTAATTGTTTTGACATTAATTAAACCCACCTACCCAGTACACTACCCCACTACTTTATCTTTGGAACCAACCTCTTTTCTACTCACTCAACTCTTCCATTTAATTTTCTCCATAGCTCCGCAGGTTTTCTCCATAACCGACCTCAAAGATCTCATCTCTGCTTTAAATTCTCCACTTCTTTCCTTATCATCCAAATTTATTTTCTAAATCCCACATCTTTTAATCAGATGCTGTTCGACAGAGACGATCGTCTGAATTATGTGTCCGAGTCCGAGGTTGAAGAAGATGAAACCAAATCAAATGCTGAATATTGGGCTGATGTTCGAGCTGTAGCAGGAGACCAAAGCTTGATTCTGATCTCTTGTTATCCTCGTTGGAGTCTAGACAGCCAGAAGCGGACTGAAGAATTTATAGCCAACTTCATATTACCCCAAAAGAAAGGTACCCCAAATACCCCTCTTAAGAGTGAAGAGATGATCATTGATGATAGAGAAGATCGTCTGGGTTATGTGTCTGATTCAAAGGTTGACGAAGAAGAAACCAAATCAGATGCTGACTCATGGGCTGTTGTTCGAGCTGTAGCAGGAGACTAAAGCTTGAATCTGAGCTCTTGTTATCCCTGTTGGAGTCCAGAAGCGGACTCAAGAGTTTATAGCCAACTTCATATTACCCCAAAAGAAAGGTACCCAAAAAAAAACTAATTTGTTTTCTGTGAATGTGATTTTGTGAATTATCTGAATTTTTGAGATATTCCCTAAAAACATCTGAATTTTTAGGTATTCCCTACAAATATCTGAATGTTTTGAGCATTCTGTCCCCTGGGAGCTTTGTTTTGTGTGAATGTGATTTTCTGAATTCTCTGATTCTTTAAGATATTCGCAAAAAACATCTGAATTTTTAGATATTCCCTATATATTTCTGATTTTTTTGAGCATTCTGTCCCTTAAGAGCTTTGTTTTCTGGGAGTGCTTTTCTGAATTCTCTGGAACTATGTAAAACCATTTAAAAGCTTAATATAATCTTATATTCATACTACCTGAATAGTTTCAGAGAATTACATCTAGATCATTGGTAGACAAAAAAGCATGTTGTTTAAGATTAAACCTCAAAATGTCAAAAATAGAGGCAGTTTATGCTTAAACAACTCCGTCATAGATCATAAAGCTAGTTGTTATCCTCTGTGGTGTGTCCTTCAGTGATCATAGTCTGGTTGAGGTAGCTTACAACCTGATGGATTAGTTGTTGTGTAACTGTGGCTTCTTGCATTAATTCTCCTTGCCTCCTTTGCTTTGCTTTTCCAATATGTGGCAATCGATACTTGTTACAGCCTTCATGCTTCATGATTTCAATCATGCAATATTGTAGGGTAATCCAAACATCATTAAGCTTATCAGCTTCTAGGTTTTCAAATGCTTTTTCCACAACACTAATTAGGTCATCCACTGTTTTCATTTTAAATTCTTGTTGTAGTGATTGGATAGACCTAAAAACCCCAAATCTAAAATACTTAGATCTGGACTGTTAGGAGGCTAGAATAGGAGATGAATGTCCCACCCATCACTGGTGGCAGCATTCACAAATTCTGGATCTTCCGGATTAATGTGAGGTTTAACATTATCTTGCTGAATAAAAATGGTCTTACTTGCACCTTCGGGCCATTTCTCTTTGATTGCGGGTAGAATCTTGTAAAGTAGACAATCTCTTGTGACTTGTTTGGTGATGGAAGTGACTGCCTTTGTCTCTAGAGTTCCCTTAGGCCTATTCTTACTTCCTCTCTTGGCTGCCTCTTTTGTTGTGAAAGGGAATATACCTATCTTGCCATCAAATAATAGTTCACCATCTGAACCAAATATGGGTCTTGAAACTGCAGCCATAAACATTATCTTTGTGATGAAACTTTTTGATTTGCAAGTTCTGTGTGGGTCCATCTCTTCTTGGATCAGGTAATATCTTTGACTTGATTTTGTCAAAAAAAAAACATTTTTCATCAATATGAATGTAGTTATGATGATCAATAAACTTTGGATCTTGCAAATAAACTGTACGCTGAAATTGAGACAACACAAACATTAACCTTTTCCTTTTATTTTCTTCAGTTAGATTGGGCTTTATAGCACTGTTGTGGCTTCTAAGCTGCCCTCTTTTGATGGCCCGATGAACTGTTGATTTTCCTAGTTTTAGAGCTTTTGCAAGCCTCCTTATGTTTGTTCTCAGTTCTAGAGGAACTTCACTGACTGTTGTGTTGTCAATAATCTTCACTGGCCTTCCTTTTTTGCCTGGAACCTTTGATTTCACATTAACCTCTCTTTTTAACCTGATTTGATTTCTTGCTTTTGACCAGATTCGATTAATGGTTAACTGCTTACTCCATAATCAACTCCTGCCTCATTGATGCTACCTTTGTGCAAAGAACCGCCCAACTGATGCCTTTTGTCACGAAGCATGTCTGCTATGCCTTGTCTTTGATCATCCGTCAAGTTCTTTTTTTTGTGCTGGCCATGTTGCCTTTAATATGTAAGGACTGAGTGTTTAGAAAGTTGTTGTAAAATTTAATGCTTTGGTTTCTATTTATAGAAAGCAGTGTTGTGCACAATGGCGGACTGCAGTATTTCAATTTTTGGTTTGGCCGCCAAGTGTGGTGGGATATATTTCATTTTTCATCTTTGTCCGCACATGGGTTTTAACTTTTTGGAAAATGGGCAGTTACTTTTTGGAATGACCTGTCCATTATACTTTTAGAAACACGGAACATTAAGCAGTCCACTAGCCTTTAATTTGTTTGCTTTAAATTGATTTACTTCTCTTTAATTGCTACTTTATGAGTTTGTATTGGTATGCGTGCCACCCCCTTCCGTCCCATTGTTAGCGGGACGGAGGGAGTATAATTTAAACTTTTTGCTTTTCTGGATTCGATTTTTCTTTTTTTTTAAGACTAAGTTTAGGGAGTAAATAACGTCTCCTTTATTTTCTTATTATGTTCGTCAACCAGTTGATCCCAAAAGTATCTGACAATTTGGGATGAATTGATAATATTTATGATCAAGGTGGTAACCAGTGTAATAATTAATAAACATAAATTTTCAATATTTATGAAGAGTGAGAAGGAACTTTCAGCAACTGGAAATAATAATGTCATGAATATCCCTTCAACTCATATGTGTTAGGCATATAATGAAGTTATACCCGTTCTAATCATGACCTATAACCATATGCATAGGAAAAACGATCTATTTAACATTCATATGAGCACGCATTAGATGCAGTTCTTTTGTTGTATAATAGAGCCTTTCTAAAACACGAATAGGACAAATGTGCTATGTAACTATGTTTTGTTTAACGCCTAAATAAGGCTCATTAGCCTCATCAGAAGAGTTTAGAATTATTTTTATATTGCTAAATTGGGTAAATTATTTTTTATCTTTCTTATATTCTTGTGTTATTGTTATATTTATTTATCTTTATTTTATTCATTTTATCTTACTTTTTTTTCTTCCCTTTCTTGTCCGTCTTCTCTGTTTGGCATCGATATCATAGATCGATTCATGTTCGCCGACCCCAAATTCTTTTAGGATTAAGGCTTGGATGTTGTTGTTGTTGTTGCTAAATTGGGTAAATTACCTAACCTCTATGTTACACCAGTGATACAACACATGGTAGATGCTGCATTCATGGAATGCCCAATGCATGTAGCTTCCAAAAACGACTAGAGAGAACAAACAAGCATAATATTGATGCAATTTGTTGCTCAAACAAGTTTGCTTGACTTCTCTCCAAATTCATAGTACTTCCATTTTTTGCGTGTTTACTTTTGAAGTTGTTTCTAGTAGTTTTCTCCTTCCATGTTGATCATTTTCTTGTGTTGTATCACTGCTGAGAGCTCCAGGGACCAACCTAGTCTAGGCCAACCCAAGTTGGATTAAAAAGAAATGAAAAGGATATATTTTAAAATATTTATTACTACCGAATTGAATGATTTGGACATAGATGTTACGGCGAGGTTTCGCGGCGCGGCGCCTCTGGACCATCATGGCTATATGGCGCCCGCCGCAGCGACATCGCAGCATTACATCGACATAGGTACATTAATAAATCCATAATATGTTTTAAAAAATACATGTCTACACGTAACACTTACCGCCAACACTACTAAGACTAGACCATCACAAATCAAGTAGTTTCCAGGATAGTTTAGGGCCCTATGAGTATAAATCAAGTTGTTCATAAGGTTGAAGAAGTTAAACATAAAACAAAAGAACTGGGAAAATGAAAATAAATGCAACAAGGATGCGGTGAATGAATACAAAATGAGGAAAATAAAGAACAGCGATAACTATAATAGTATACAAATCCTTGAAGAAAACAAAAGGCATAAAAATAGTATATTAATCTTTCCAAATCAATGCATAACTAGTAAAATTAATAAAACTTTAAGTCTTTAACAAATTAAGCATGCAGAAGAAAAATAAAGAGGTGAGGGTCTCTGATATTGTTGTTTATAAAGATTTTATGGAAACCTGTAGCCTTCACATTGTCTGCTGCAAATTTTAATCTCAATAAGAAAGTTGACCAAGTGATATCGCAATGGGTGGCTCCTCATGGAACACAAAGATAAAGATTAAAGATAAAGATTGTTGTCATTGGGATTTGGGAACGATCAATCATCATCGAAAAAGTTCACTAAAATGTTTTTGTTTTTGCACTCTTCAGTCTTGAAGAAAAGTCTGTTGTCCTATGGGAGGTGAAGATGCATTTAAGTGGAACAACAATTAAAATAACACACAGCTCATGAAACAAAATCCTACCAGGTAGGGTAGAAAATCATGAATTAGATAATTAGATTTATTCCAAATGTCAATCGTTTTATGCGGATTTTCCATCATTTGCAATGGAGCCAAAGATTCATTATTTTTTGGCTTGAGATTATGATGGAATAAAGCAAAATGGCTCAGTAAACTGTCTGCGCTTCTTTGTAATGAAGCAGCAGTCCATGCAATTTTGGACGCGATTTTCACTATGGGTCATCCGGAAACCGTCTCTCTGTGCTTTAGTATAGGGGTAAGACTCTTTAGTATAGGGGTAAGACTGCGTACATCCGACCCCCCCTTACCCCACCGTAGGTGGGAGCCTTTGCGGCACTGGGGTAAATGAAAATGATGATGATGATGTCAATCGTTTTATGCGGACTTCATTTACTCTAGTTGTTTCTTAATTATAGGTGACTTGTAAACTATATTTCTTTTCTTTTGGAGTGGCTAGAACCTTGTAATGCATATACCTATATTAAGTGGATTTCATTGTTTAAGCAAATAAGCAAGAATCATAGTCCAATTATAGAAAACGAAAACTTCATAGAATTTTCATATCCCCCCTTATCATTCTTCTACAATATTTTGCTCATAAACACTACAAAGTGATATTCAATTTCATGGAGAAAGATAACTTGCTTACCACATGGAAAATGCCACATGATATCGAAATGCACAACCATGTAGGAAAAACGTTTATTGCCACATGGTAGAGCATGTCAAATGCCCCTTATCCCCTTGTTTGACCTCAGAGTCATATTTGAGTATCACGTCACTTGGCGATAGGAGTCTAAAAGATCTAGTATCCATTGAGGTCTCGTTTGGTTTGATTTGACAGTCTGAATTGAAATACCGCGAAATGGATAACTAAAATCGAATTATGCAGAATTAGATAAAATTGTGTTCAACTTATGCACCACAAGTGGGGATTGTATGCATCTATCACTCAACCATTTTGGGAAGATCTTGAGGACGTGGTGCAACAAGTGCCAAAAGGGAGAGAAGCTGATCATAAAAAGCGACCTCAACGGGCATGTGGGTTCAAGTCATGATGGTTTTGAAAGTATCCATGGCGGACATGGTTTTGGCACTAGAAATGAAGCGAGAAAGAACATTCTGGATTTTGCCTCAACATATGAGATGGCTGTAATGAACACTTGGTTCAAGAAACCAGACTCTCACCTTGTGACCTATAGAAGTGGAGCTATAGTACCCAATTGACTACTTTTTAGTGTGGATGACTTGGAGACTAGCTACATTGATTATAAGTTATCCCAAGTGAGACAGTTGTCACTCAGCGCGTAGGATGTTTGTGCTTAATTTTCAGGGTAAGAAGAGAACGCGAGTTAAGGTACAAGTGGAACCAAATATAAAATGGTGGAGGTTCGAGGGTGATATCCCACAAAGTTTTGCACACAAAATGTTAGAGGAAGATGTATGATGTGTTGATCACGCACATGTGGATGATATATGGTTATCAGTGGAGTCAACCATGAACAAAGTGGCGAAGGACGGAGAATCTACTGCCATCAAAAAAGACACATCTTGGGTGGAATGATGAGGTGAAACAAACAATAAGGGCCAAAATGGAATGTTACACTTGAATTTACTGATTTGAATGAAATTGCTTAAGAGAAACTACTCTCAGCAAGTCTTTATTTATAAGGCAAATAATTACAAGGAAAGAATCATATGCACATCAATCAGTAATTAATTCCTGATTTGATACAATCTGTACAATAAATACTAAAATCAGGAAGGAAATCATATCAAATCTCAACACTCCCCCTCAAGCTGGTGCGTAGATATCATATGCATCAAGCTTGTCACAAATATATCTTATCCTCGGACCTCGAAGTGACTTAGTGAGAAAATCAGCTAACTGATCATTTGATTTGACAAAGGATGTGAAGATTTCTATGTTTTGTTCGTTCATGAAAAACAGGGTTAGAAGCGATGTATAAAGCTGCCTGATTATCACAGATCAGTTTTATAGGCTTCAGTTTGCAAAACTTTAACTCGGACAATAACTGTTTCAGCCATATAAGTTCGCAAGTAGTGAGAGCCATGGCTCGATACTCTACTTCGGCACTTGATCTAGCGACAACACTCTGTTTCTTGCTCTTCCAAGAGATTAGGTTTCCACCAATGAGAACACAGTACCCTGAAGTTGATCTCCTGTCATTTGGACAGCCGGCTCAATCCGCATCTGAATATGCAGTAATATTGTCACAACCCCGGTTCGCATAAACCAGTCCTCTTCCAGGTGAACCTTTGATGTATCTTAGGATTCGAACAACTGCATCCCAATGACTATCACATGGCATATTGAGGAACTGACTAACCACGCTCACGGCAAAGGAGATGTCTGGTCTGGTCATAGTGAGATAATTTAACTTCCCCACAAGTCGTCGATATCTTCCAGGATTAGAGATAGGCTCTCCCTGATCTGGCAAAAGTCGAACATTTGGATCAATTGGAGTATCGATCGGCTTACAATCTGTCATCCCGGTTTCCTTCAAAATATCAAGAGCATATTTTCTTTGAGATATGGCAATGCCAGTTTTGGATTGAGCTACCTCAATTCCAAGAAAGTAACGAAGTCGTCCCAAATCTTTTGTTTGAAATTGCTGGGACAAGTATAGTTTAAGATTCTGTATGCCATCATGATCATCCCCTGTTATTACAATATCATCAACATAAACAACAAGGTAAGTAGATTGATTAGATAAAGATCTTTTATAAAACACGGTGTGGTCTGCTTTGCATTGAATCATCCCAAATTGTTTGAGAGCCGTACTGAATCTGCCAAACCACGCTCGTGGGGACTGTTTAAGACCATACAAGGCCTTATGCAACCGACACACATATCTACACTCCCCCTGAGCAACAAACCCAGGTGGTTGCTCCATGTAAACTTCTTCTTTTACATTACCGTGAAGAAATGCATTTTTTATGTCCAACTGATGTAAGGGCCAGCTGCGCATAGCTGCCATAGATAAGAACAAACGTACAGAAGCCATCTTTGCAACCGGAGAAAAAGTGTCACCATAATCCAAGCCAAACACTTGAGTAAACCCTTTAGCAACCAAACGTGCTTTCAGCCGGTCAACTTGTCCATCAGGACCAACTTTGATTGTAAACACCCATCGGCAACCAACAATAGATTTACCATGGGGCAGGGGAACAAGAGATCAAGTACGATTGATTTCAAGCGCAGCCATCTCATCAAGCATAGCTCGGCGCCATCCTGGGTGGGCAAGAGCTTCCTGGACAGTTTTAGGAATGGAAACAGAAGAGATGGAAGACACAAAAGCATAATGGGAAGGAGATAGACGATGATAACTTAGACAATTATAAATAGGATGCGGGTTCCGAGTGGAACGTATACCTTTTCCGGTTGCAATTGGAAGATCGGGTTGAGCAGGTGCCTCATGTTGGTCCGGAGTACGTAAAGGAGCTGGAGCTGGAGGTGAATCAGCAGGGTCACTATTAGGGACATCCTCATTAGGTGCAGACCGCGGTCGACGCCGATAAGTAATGAGTGGTTTGGCAGAGGACAATGGAGGATTGAGAGGTGACAATGGAGTAAGATGAGGAATGGGTAAGACCTGAGAGATAGATTCAACTTCCACTTGTGAAGTGAAATACGGTTGATCCTCAAAGAAACTGACATCTGCAGAAGTATAGAAACGATGAGTAGAAGATGAATAACAACGGTACCCTTTTTGGACTCTAGAGTAGCCAAGGAATATGCACTTGATTGCTCGTGGAGATAATTTGTCAAGACCAGGGGAAAGATCCTGTACGAAACAAGTACAACCAAAGACTTTGGGAGGAACAAGGAAAATGGGGTCCTTTGGGAACAAGATAGAGTGTGGTACTTTGTTATCCAATGTAGAAGATGGCATTCGATTGATTAAATGAATAGCTGTGAGAACAGCATCTCCCCAGAATTTTAATGGGGCATTGGCATGAACCAGTAGTGTGCGTGCTGTTTCAATGATATGACGATGTTTTCTTTCGGCAATCCCATTTTGTTGAGGCGTGTGGGGACATGTGGATTGATGAATTATCCCTTGAGTAGCCATATATTCATTGAAATTTGTTGAGAAATATTCCTTGGCATTATCACTACGTAGAACACGAATGGTATGATCAAACTGATTTTTTATTTCATTGCACAAACTTTTGAAAATGCCAAATAACTCTGAACGTTCTTTCATTAAATAAAGCCACGTACATCTTGAAAAATCATCAACAAAGATAACATAGTACCGAAATCCTAAAACAGAACTGACACGAGTTGGACCCCAAACATCTGAGTGAACAAGATAGAAGGGAGATCTTGCATGACTATGACTTTTTGGGAAAGTGGTTCTAACATGTTTACCAATTTGACATGACTCACAGGCTAAGGACTGTAAATTGGAAACTTGAGGTACCATTCTCCTCAGTTTATTGAGACTAGGATGACCTAAACGTTGGTGAAGCAAAGAAGGAGACTCCATAGCAGTGCAAGCAACTGAAGAGGAAGTCTGAAAGTAGTATAGACCCTGAGATTCAAATCCTGCTCCAATCATGACTGACAGAAACTAAGTTGAAAGGACAACCAGGGATAAGAACAGAATTAAGAGACAAAGAAGGATGAAGTGTGGCCTGTCCAACGCCAATGGTTTTAACTTTTGAACCATCAGCAAGGGTGACATAGTGCGCTGATTTAGGTTGAGATAACTTTGAGAAAAGAGAAGGATTACCGGCAATGTGATCAGAGGCACCAGAATCTATGATCCAAGATTTGGCGGGTCCTGATTGAGAAAGACAAGTTGTAGAGTTACCGGTAAAGTTGACTGCTGCTGAGGAATGCTGAGCTGCCTTAAGTTGTAGATACTCTTTATATTCATCATCTGATAGAACATTCTGGGCACTTTTAGTTGCTGCCCCAGGTTTCACCGGTTCGGAGTGCATTACATTAACAGACTTGTCAGGCCAACCAATAATTTCATAACATTTATCTTTGGTATGACTCATGCGCTGACAATGACTACACTTAGGTCGACCACCAGTGCCACGTCCTCCTCTATCACGACCATGACCACGACCGCCATAGCTAGAACGAGAGACAAGAGCAGAGAACTCTGAATCAACGTGAGGACCAACACTTTCAATTCCACTTGGTGCAGGAACTCTCAACAGTCGACCGATAAGGTCTTCAGCAGTGGGAATGTTTGGATTCGTTAGGATCTGGTACCGCACGGAATCAAAATCCCTATGAAGTCCATGGAGAACAAACACCATACACATTTTATCAATTTTATCAAACACTTTAGGGAGATCAGTTTCGCTCAACATCACCTTAACCTCTTCAACAATGGATTGTGCCTTATTCACATATGATGGAAGGTCATGGTCGGACATTTGGAGTGTTGCAAGGCTATGAACAACGTCATAAATCCGTTGGACATCATTCGCAGACACACTTCGAGCTTTCTTCCATATGTCATAACACGTCTTGTATGTGCGGAAGTGGATCAACAGTTTGGGATCAATGGACTGCCACAAAATAGCAACCAATTGATGGTCGGCTTGAGTCCATTTTTCCCTTTCAGTTATCTCATCGGCTCTTTTGGTCAAATGATCGGACAAACCTTGGCCTAAGAACCACATTTCAACAGAAACTTGCCAATCCATGTAGTTTCTGCCGTTAAGTTTTTCAGAAGTTATTTGGGGATTCCCAGAAAAGACAAAGGACACAAGACTCCTGGAAGAGTCAAGAGTCGTGTTGCTTGCAAGAGACATGACGTATACTGACTTGGGAACAATCTGGAATGACTAGGACTTCTATTCCTAGTGCCGGCAGACCAGTCTCGATGAAGGTTGGCTGCAGGGACGACTAGGGAAAGTGAGGATCAGGCTCTGATACCAACTTGAATTTACTGATTTGAATGAAATTGCTTAAGAGAAACTACTCTCAGCAAGTCTTTATTTATAAGGCAAATAATTACAAGGAAAGAATCATATGCACATCAATCGGTAATTAATTCCTGATTTGATACAATAAATACTAAAATCAGGAAGGAAATCATATCAAATCTCAACAGTTACAAAGAGTTGGGCAAAAGTTGGAGCGATGAGAATATAGAGAAGTACAAGGAGGCAAAAGAAAAGCAAACAAAGTCGTAAAGGAAGCAAGGCAGAAAGTGAACAAGGAATGTATGTAAAACTTGGATTCTTAGGAAAGAGAAAGATATTTACATATTTGTTTGTCTTCGTGATTGTAGGACCCAAGGTATCGGAAAAAATAAGTGTGAAGGATGTCAATCAAAGGGTATTAATGGAGGAGGAAGAAATAAAAGAGAGGTAGAGGTCATACTTTGATACCTTGTTCAACGGGAATAAAGTGCAAGGTATTGATGATCTTACTATACTAGATTGTATGGTAAATCGGGACTTTGTGAGAAGGATCCAAATGAAAAAGTTAAAGAGGCTCTGAGAGAGATGGGAAAGAAGATAGCAGTGGGTCCATATGGCATACCGATCGAGACAAGGAGAAGTTTGGGGGAGAAAGGCATCGAATGGCTCACACGTTTCTTTAACATTATTTGGAGAAAAAACAAAATGCAAATGAGTTGGCGGAAGAGTACTCTCATTCCTTTATTTAAAAATAAGGGTGATGTACAAGAATGTGCCAACTATCGAGGGATTAAGCTTATGTGTCACACCATAAAACTTTGAGAGCAAGTGATTGAGCAAAAACTCCGAAAAAATGTGAAAATTTTGGAAAAATATAGACACTTAAAAGGATTTGCATCAGGTATTCATTGAGTTAGAAAAAGCATATGATAGAGTACCTCGAGAAATTCTTTGGTGGGCCTTAACTAGAAAGCCTATATCACATAAATATATCAGTATTATCATGGACATGTATGAGGCTTGTACTTTAAGTGTTTGTACTAGTGTAAGGAGGACTGCAGAGTTCCCTATTACTATCGGAGTGTACCAAGGATCGGCTCTGAGCCCTTTCTTATTTGTTATAGTCATGGATGAACTTATGAAATCAATTCAAGAAGATATACCGTGGTGCATGATGTTTGCCGATGATATTTATTGATTGATGAGACGCAATCTGGTGTTGAAACAAAGTTGGAAATATGGCAACAAACATTGGAGACCAAGGGTTTCAGACTTAGCCTAAGCAACACTGAGTATGTGAAGTGCAAGTTTGGTAGAAGTAGTCGTAATAGTGGGATTACTCTTGATGACAAGGAGATACGGGTGTGTGATATGTTCTGTTACTTGGGCTCCATAATTCAGAAGGGTGTTGAATTAGATGGAGATGTATCTCATAGAATCGGAGCAAGGTGGATGAAATGGAAGAGTGCATCAAGATTTCTATGTGATTGAGGTATGTCGATTAGACTGAAGTGTAAATTTTATCGGACAACCATTAAACCCGAATTAATGTATGGTGTGGACTGTTGGGTGGTGAAACAATGTCACATTCAAAAGATGAGTGTGGCAGGATGCGTATATTGCGTTGGATGTGTGGAAATACCAGAAATGAGATTATCGGACAAAAGGTGAAAGTGTCACCTATAAAATATAAGATGCAAGAGTCTTAATTGCGTTGGGTTGATCATTTGCGTAGAAGACCGAGTGATGCACCTGTTGGGCGACTTGAGAGGTGGGGAGGAGAGGGAGAGGAAGACTCAAACAAAATTGGATTAGAGGAATAAGAATTCATATGCTTCTTCTTGGATTGGATGAGACTTAGAGTATGGCTTTGGAGAGAACAAAGTGGAGGACGCATATACGTGTGGACGATTGATCTCTTTTCACTTTTTTCACTCTCTTTTTCTTTTATCTTCTTTAAATTTCCATATTCTTATGTTATTTTTATATTCTTATGCACTTTTCACTTTTTATCTTTTATCTTTCTTATGTTCTTATGTTATTTTATCTTATTCATTTTATCTTACTTTATCTTTTTATTCTTCTTATCTTTCTTCTCTTTTGGGTCTGATATCATGGATCGATACATGTTAGCTGATCCCAAAATCTTTTAGGGATAAGGCTTGGATGTTGTTGTTTTTGTTGTAGATAAAGTTGTGTTCAAAATGATAGAAACTTGCCGAATTCCTTGTCCATAGTATGTTGGAGTAGTCAAATGCAACTTCTGAGTTTTCAAATCCCCCACTAGTCCAAACGGGTCAGGTATGAGTTCATGTGTGTTCTGAGGGCTGCCATACAAACTTATCTAGTAATATTGGTGTTAGTGCTAAGTTTGAATAATTTGTAGATTAATATCAGTGGCAGAATCTTTATGTAAATAAACAAAGAGAGACCACTATAAATTCATCATACATTCAAGAACATAGTAAAGATTAATAATGATATAAAAGAGCATGTAATACAGTTTCAAAGTACATTAATAAATAGCTAACAAGGCATTTAGAAGTTTTAATGAACTCACAGGCAAAGGCCACCCCTTCAAAGTCAAGTTGTTACCACCTTGATTTGAACCTAACACAAGTACAAAGAAGTCGATAATGGTGCACTCACGGATAATTACGCATTCAAAAATGTAGAGCTAAATATATTATTTCCACCTTCTATACTCAAAAATTAAAGTTGAAAGTACCAGGAATCCCCATCAGCGATCCTTCTGGTCCAGGAGCAGTCCGGGGATTAATCATTGGGTTGATTTCAGGCTTTATATCCTGGTATACAAACACAATTCCATTACATTATAAAGAATATCTTTAGTGTCAATTTGGAACGTGTGAACAATATGAACTTAATATGAAACTTAATGATTAAAGCTCTATACAAGTGAGCATATTTATAGCTATAATTGAGGCACTAGGGTTTCTATACAAGTTGGGCTAAGCCCTATATAACTAGGTTTTCAACACTCCCCTCAAGTTGGAGCTTATAAATTATATGCACCAAGCTCGTTATATATGTCTTCCATTCTAGATCCTCTAAGAGACTTGGTTAAGACATCTACAAGTTGATCTTTGTATTGACATCATCTCTGATGATCTGGCCATTCGTGATTTGCTCTCGGATAAAGTGACATCAACCTCTCAAGGGCCATGGCAACCACATCTTGTTTTATACTTTTCTGAGAAATTTAAATTGCCACCAATCAAGATGCAATATCCAGAAGTAGAACGTCTTTCCATCAAGCATCCAACCTAATTTGCGTCACAATTTCACGGTGACCTTAATCTTCGAAGAGCAATCCTTGTCCTAGTGCTTTTTTATGTATCTTAAAACACGGAAAGTTGCATCTCAAAGTTCATCACATGGTTTATAAAGAAATTGGCTAAGTAGACTTGCCGCAAATGGTCTGGTCTCGTGTTGTTAAGGTAATTCAACGTTCCAATAACCCTGTTCTGACAAGAGTTTGACATTTGGGTCCATTGGTTTTCCACGGACCTGCACTCCATCATACATGATTCCTTAGAGAGAAGGCAGTCCCGTTTCTAAATTGGATGACCTCAATACCAAGATAATATTTCAGTTTCTCGAAGTCTTTTGTTTGAAATTTGCTAAAGAGATATTTCTTGAGGTGGGCAATTCTTTGGTCATCATTACCTGTGATGACAATGCCATCAACATATATACAAGAAAGATATATTTATTTCCCACAGAATGTCTATAGAAATTGAATTATCAATGTCACTCCAAGTCATGCCAAACGTGTTTAAGACGTCAATTTTCCCACCTTGACCAACTTTAATCGTATATATCCACCAGCATCCAACAATTGATTTCCTGCTAGGAAGGGGAACTAAATCCATGTCCCACTAGAATGTTGGGCGTCCAATTCGGCCAACATAGCTTGACGCCACTCCGAGTGTGAGAGTGACTCATGCGTGGTTTTAGGAATCCAGACATCATATAAGCTTGAAATGAAATCAAAGCAAGGGGTAGAGAAGCGGTGATGACTGAGAAAGTTATACATGGGAGGATTATTCAAAGTTGGGGGTGAAGCTTTTCAGAGAGCAATGGGCAAATCATCAATAGTGATCTCTTGCACTTGTGTATTTGAATGTGCCTGTGGTGGATCAATAGTAGGGGAATCACTATGTGTGACCTCAATGGACTTGATGGGCAAAGGAAGAGGACGTCGATGATACACTTATAAAGGACAGGTGGCTGGTGGTGGACAACTATGGTGCACCGATACTTCACCCCTATACCGATTCACTGATACGTGTCATGTACATAATCGTGTCCGTATCCATAATTTAGTAAAAGTATTGGATTCAATTTTAAAAATATAAATACTTCTGATACCCGTATCTGTGAACCGATACGTGTATCAATCCCTATAACCCTGATTTCATACACGACATGATGAAAATTTAGTAGCCGTCCAAGCGACCACAAGCTGTGGAACATTGGTAAAGATGATTTCGGGAGTATGAAAAATATTGGAATACTATAATTTGCCAACTTATGGAGAAGTATAGAGATGCTATAAGGATCTGCATTTGGTGTTCATTGACTTAGAAAAGGCATATGAT
The DNA here is from genome assembly GCA_945859875.1 of Cuscuta europaea. Lineage (NCBI taxonomy): Eukaryota > Viridiplantae > Streptophyta > Magnoliopsida > Solanales > Convolvulaceae > Cuscuta > Cuscuta europaea. The sequence continues at coordinate 1,619,792 of CAMAPE010000009.1, read as the reverse complement.
AGGGTACCTCGAGAAGTTCTTTGGTGGGCCTTAACTAGGAAAGGCATATCACGCAAGTATATCAGCATCATCATGGATATGTATGAGGATTGTACTACAAGTGTTCGTACTGGTGTAGGGAGGACTGAAGAGTTCCCTATTACTATCGGAGTGCACCAAGGATCGGCCTTGAGTCCTTTCTTATTTGCCATAGTCATGGATGAACTTACGAAGTCAATTCAAGACGATTTACCGTGGTGCATGATGTTTGCCGACGATATTGTATTGATTGATGAGACGCAATCAGGTCTTAAAGCAAAGTTGGAAGTATGGCGACAAACATTGGAGAATAAGGGCTTCAAACTAAGTCGGAGCAAGACAGAGTACATGGAGTGCAAGTTTGGTGGAGGTAGAAGTAGTGGTAATAGCGGAATTACTCTGGATGGTAAGGAGATACCAGTCAACGATATGTTCCGTTACTTGGGCTCCATAATTCAGAAGAACGGTGAGTTAGATGGAGATGTATCCCATAGAATCAGAACAGGGTGGATGAAGTGGAAGAGTGTGTCAGGATTTCTTTGCGACCGAGGTATGCCGACTAGACTGAAGGGTAAATTTTATAGGACAGCAATTAGGCCTGCATTACTGTATGGCGTAGAGTGTTGGGCGGTGAAACAATGTCACATTCAAAAGATGAGTGTGGCAGAGATGTGCATGTTGCGTTGGATGTGTGGGCATACTAGGAAAGACCGCGTGAGGAATGAGACAATCAGACAAAGGGTGGGAGTAGCACCTATTGAAGACAAGATGCGGGAGTCGCGCCTACGGTGGTTTGGTCATGTGCGTAGAAGACCGAGTGATGCACCAGTTAGGCGAGTTGAGATGTGTGGAGAAGAGGCAGGGAAGAGAGGGAGAGGAAGACCCAAAGAGACGTGGGTTAGGGGAGTTCGAAGTGATATGCTTCTTCTGGGGTTGGATGAGGGCATGACTTTGGAGAGAACTAAGTGGAGGGCGGGTATTCACGTGAAGGAGTGATCTTGATAATCTTTTTCCCTCATCTTTTTTTTCCTAGTTTTTTTATCCTTATATATATATATATGCATTATTTGCAGCCTTTTTATTTTATCATTTTTATATATATTCATCTTTTTTATATTATCTTTTCATAATAGCTTATCTTTTTATCTTTATTCCTTCTTTTCCTTTTGGTTGTGATATCATGTATCGATTCATGTTAGACGACCCCAATATCTTTTGGGACTAAGGCTTGGATGTTGTTGTTGTACTATAATTTGCCAATTTGTCACTTGATGAGCTTTAGTTGAAATCAATCTTGTTAAAAACATAGATGTAAATGTAAATCGATAACCAAAAATTTAAATTGAATTAAAATCGAAATATCAGTACTTTAATTTTTTAGTCTAATCTTTGAAATTATATTATAATTGTTAATTTTTGGTACTATTATTTTATTTGAAATTATTTTATTTATGAACCTCTAAATTATATATATTTTTAAATCATACCCTATATTATTATTTATAAATATACCCCGTACCCATATTCTATAATTTTTGAAATTGTCGTATCGGCGTATCAATGTATCTGTTTCCGTGCAACATAGGTGGACGATTTGTGTATTCGCTAGATATTGGTTTGATAGGAGTCTGACATATCGGAGGAAGTCCACACATGATGGGGGATAAGTCGGAGAGGATGGGTAATAAAAAAATACTCAATGAAAGTGACATCAGAAGACACAAAATGTTTTAGAAGTAGTTGTAAATAACAATGATAGCCAATTTGAAAGGGTGAATATCCAAGAAAGGTATCATAGACAAAACACACACCCAAACACGTGACGAGGTAATGGAAAGAGTGCTTGGGTAGGAAATAAAACAAAATGGGGAATCACATTGTTAAGAACTGAAGAAAGCATTTTATTGATGTGGTGACATGTAGTAACATAGTGCGAGCAGTTATGACTAAATGTTGATTCTTGCGTTCAGCAATCCGATTTTGTTGAGGTGTATAAACACAAGATGAGTGATGAAGGATAGCCTTTTATATCATAAACTGATTAAAAGGTGTCGTAAAAAATTAGCATTGTCACTACGTAAAATTTTGATAGGATGACCAAATTGAGTGGGGTTTCAGCCCAACTTTTTTTTACACATGTGAAATAATTCAAGATGCTCTTTCATTACAAACAAGAGGAATTTAACTTTTGGGAGATATTGGACTTGCCGCCCATTTTCAAAATCATTAATGTGTGCACCCCACATTTAGCATAAAATCTTTTGACTTTTCACCCTCATTCCTTCACAATTTTCTGGTTGATGGGTGCATAAATTAATGATTATGAAAATGGGGTGCAAAGCCCAATATGATCCACAAAGTGGGATTCAAAGTTAAATCCCCTTAAAAACAATCATGTGTTAAAGGAGAAGTCATCTACAAATATAACACATTGACTAGACACGAACCCCATACATTTGTATGAATTAAATCAAAAGTGAATGTAGCCCTTTTATAGACTCTTCTTGGAATGGACTAATGAGGTTGCTTTCGAAGATGACACGACTCACAATATAAAGATGAAAAACTTGAGAAACAACGAAACATGGGACCATACGCCAAAACTTGGAGGGACTGAGATGACCCAAACGGTTATGCAAAGAAATTGTTGGTTCAGTCGACATCCAGACAATTAGATCAAGAGGGTGAAGGTGATACCTTGAGACTCATGCTCAATGCCTATCATCTTCCTCGTACGGGGGCCTGCACAACCAGAGAATCGACATAAGAAGTCATGGAACAATTAAGAGTGTAATTTTGCTAACAGAGACCGGATTGAGGGGTTACGAACAACATATAGAACACAATCTAAAGGTAAGGATGAAAGAGAAAGTGCTTGCCTTACCCGTAGTCGAAGTTTGATGACCTTGGCTAGGGTGATTAAAGGAAGGTTGTGGTGCTCGGTGATATGGGATAAATGATGTGGATTACCGGAAATATGATGCGAGGCACATGAGTGATGAGTCAATGATCCATGAACCAACTTTGTTGGAAACACAAGTTGTAGATGAACTGATGAAGTCATACTGGACGTTTTAAATTTCTGATAGGCCTCATATTCAGCCGTAGGTAGCACAACTGGAAATGGTGGGATCTGAGCAATATTGGCAGAGCTAGGTCCACCATGCAACTTCCAATACCTATCCCTAGTAGCAATCTTATGAGAGAAATCACACTTACATTACGTCTAGCGTAGTCTTATGAAATATGAATCATCTGTCTTTCCCTTGTCCCTGAGATGCATGAATGACGGAATCAGTAGAGAACTCGGTAGATATCGTGGTTGCTCGAAGAATTCTGGAAAAGGCTTCGATCATAGTTCAAACCGAAGAACCGGAGAGGATTTGATCATGAATTGATAACTCTGGGCTAAGGTTATGACCATAACAAGTTGTTGTCTTTACTCTAGTTTTTTTTATTACATAAAATAAAATCAACAAAAGAAAAGACAGCTGCTAAGAAATCAACCACAAGCGAAGTGAACCTTCTGTCAAAAAACAGCCTCATCCAAGATTTTTCACTCTGCCCTATGGGCAGACAAATGCGTGAAAGCAGTGATGCGCGTAGATGGTGGCGGCAACACTTGTGATCAGCAGCGGCAGCGGTGGCGCGTACCAAAGTCAGCGGCGCTTGGGGAGGAAAAAGAGTACCAGATTGACTGGTTTGGACAGTGTCAAAGTCGGACGAGTGGTTTGGACGGTGTCAAAGTCGGACGAGCAGAATATAATAGATCTGCAAAATAGGTGAAGGAGACGTGGACGACAGTGGCGGCGCGTGGAGGGTGCAGCAACGGCATGATTTCAGGTACAGTAACGATGATGGATTGGGCATGGCAGTAGGTGCAATGACAATCTGATCACACCAAGTGTCTGCCGATCTAACAATTTCCACTCATCATCCGTCATCTTTTGGGGTTTAGGATGTTTTTACTTGGACTATAATTCGTCCCAGACCAGATCAGACCAGACCAGTTCAGACCAGACTTGTATAGTTATAATAATACAAAGAAACCAGACCAGCAAATTACAATCCAAGTAAAAACATCCTTACTTTCTTCCAAAGCTTCATGTAACCTTCTCTCATAGAGATTGTCTTCGATCTGCATCTTCCAAAATCCAAAATCGTGACTGTTGAGTCGTTGACTCTGTCAATCTTGATCTTCTCGTCTTCCGCCATAGCTCTGCTCTGTAGAGGATAACCTTCAATCTACACAGCTTCCTTACATCGTTCTGAATATGCCCATTGTGGCTCTGATACCAGTTGTTAGGAACTAGGGCTTCGACGAATACACGCGCGCGCGCACGATTGTAAGATGCGAGAACTAAAGAATAACACAAGAGTTTAAAGTGGTTCACCGGTCAAACTGACCGGCTAGTCCATTGTGCGAAAGAGATAATTTATTACTAAGAGAATGCTTTTACGATTTCTGGTGATATTTGTTTACTGTTTAGATTTCATTAATGATCTATTTATAGAGAATGGGCTCTCTTTGGTCCCAAGAAACCTAGCTTCGACTCCAAGTAACCTAGCTTTGACCCTGAGCAATCTAGATTTGACCCCAAGTAACTGGACTGCATTCGCTCCCAAGCAACTGAACGTCTTTCCTTGACCATTTTGAGTGGATCGGATCTCCACCACTCAACACGAATTGGAACCGGAACAAAACTGGTGGTTCCAGGTTCTCAAAAGTAGGAAATAGGAACCGGAACTGAAATCTTATAGTACAGATTCTAGGCAGTTTGGAACCAGCAGTTCGGAACTGGTAGTTCCAGTTTCGGTCCGGTTCGCCGGTTTTCAGTTTTTTAGCTCTAATATTATATTTCCTTATTGGTAATATTTATATGTTTTTAATTAAAACATTAAAGATTATAATAACCATACTTTTTGAATTAAAGATTTTATTAAACCATCTGTAATGTATTTTTCATATTACGGAAACTAGGAAATGACAAAAACCCGAGCTCTTTGTGTAATTAAATAAGCTATTTCAACAAACAAAATGCTCATTGGATTATCTTTGATTTATATTTGAAGTCACAGAAGAATGGGGTGATTGATCAATCTTGTTAACTGACTTATGTATAGACTTCACAGACTAATTAGAACCGATATTTTGGATCATAATAGGAACCTCACTGCGTATATTTTACACATAGGATTATATGAAATATGTGGTTTGAGTTGATTGTCGTATTGTGCTAACAATATATATAGTGCGTAAATATATTAAGTGATCATAACTAATGATACATGTACTAATTTAATTAAGTGCGTACCCGACTACCCTAGTGCCCAAACAAACAAAAAGGTGATGGCAGGAAGAAGATTGTACATTTTTTAAAATTTCAAAATTTATCGGTTATAAACCGGAACCAGCCGGTTTTGAACCGTAACCAGCGGTTCCGGTTCTTCAAAATCAGTAAAACCGAACCAGTATGGAAAACCTAAGGTTCCTAACCGTCCCTAATATCCGGTTCCGGTTAGAAAACTGCAAGTTCCGGTTGAACCGCAAACTGGGGACAGGTCTACCTACGGACATATATGGCTCTAATACCATGTGAACTATATGAACATAATATGGAAGATTAAAGCTTTATACAAGTGGGTATATTTATAGCCTACAAGTGGGTATATTTATAGCTATAACTAAGGCACTAGGATTTCTACACAAGTTGGGCTAAGCCCAATATAACTAGGGTTTCAACAAAACTCGAGAACTGCTAGGGAAAGAATAAATTAGTGAGGAAAATAGAGCTGGAGGGGGGTCTAAGCTACGTCGTCGATGGAGGTCGAAGCAGATGGAAAGAAGCCATTAAGGAAATGTTGCTTCTATCGAATAGGAAAGGGGTTCCCTTTTCTTATGTGCCGTGCGAAGGCAACTGGGCTGCTCACTCTCTCGCTTCGAGTCTGAGAAAGCAAGCACTAAAACTCAAAGCTTATGGTAGCATCTCAATCTAAGGCCCATCTAATGATTTTTTCACGGGCTTCTGATTTATCTACTATTGCAAGGAATGCTTATTATATGGACTTATTTGGTATCCCTTCTTTTAGAAGTATATATTAATTTTTATTGGGTCGGGCCTTGCCCCCCCCCCCATTGTTTGAATTTCTGTTTTGTTGTTTTTCGAGAAGGTATGCCTTCTCCGGAGAGGTTTTGGCCTAGCCTCCCTCTCTTTTTGTACTTATTTTGCTTTTAATAAAACTTGGTAAATGTTCCCCGACATTTACCCCATCCATGCGTGGTTTCCCTACCGGGTTCAAACAAAAAAAAGAGTGAGAGGGGGGATTTAGAATAAAAATGAAATTTGGGGGAAATTTAAATAATACTAAATATGTTCTCAAAAGTCCATCAATCAATTTTAGATTTGTGTTCAAACTCATTTTAAATATATATTTTTTTGTTATATAAAGACCAAGAAATGCCTATGCACCACAAGTGGGATTGGATGCATCTATCACTCAATAATTTTGGGAGGATCTTGAGGAAGTGGTGCGACGAGTGCCAAGGGGAGAGAAACTGGTCATAGGAGGTGACCTCAACGGGCATGTGGGCCCAAGTCATGATGGTTTTGAGAGTATCCATGGCGGACATGGTTTTGGCACTAGAAATGAAGCGGGGAAGAACATTTTGGATTTTGCCTCGACATATGAGTTGGCTGTGATGGACACTTGGTTCAAGAAAAGAGACTTTCACCTTGTCACCTATAGAAGTAGAGCTGATAGTACCCAAATTGACTACTTTATAGTACGGACGACTTGGAGAACTAGCTACACTGATTGTAAGGTTATCCCAGGAGAGAGTGTTGTCACTCAGCATAGGATGCTTGTGCTTGATTTTCGAGGTAAAAAAAGGAGACGAGTTAAGGTGCAAGGGGAGCCAAAGATAAAATGGTGGAGGCTCGAGGGGAATCTCCAACAAAGTTTTGCACACAAAATGTTGGAGGAAGATGTATGGTCTACTGATAATGACACACATGTGGATGATGTGTGGTTATCAATGGAGTCCACCATTAACAAAGTGGCAAAGGAGATACTAGGAGAATCTAAAGGATGTCTGCCACCAAAAAAGGACACGTCTTGGTGGAATGCTGAGGTGAAACAAGCAATAAAGACCAAAAGGGAATGCTATAAGAAATTGGGCAAAAGTTGGAGCGACGAGAACATAGAGAGGAGTACAAAAAGGCTAGAAGAAGAGCAAAGAAAGCTGTGAAGGAAGCCAGAGTAAAAGTGAACAAGGAATTGTATGTAAAGTTGGACTTTAAAAGTTGGACTCTAAGGAAGGAGAAAAAGATATCTACATACTTGCTTGCCTTCGTGACCGTAGGACTCGAGATATTGGAAAAGTTAAGTGTGTGAAGGATGTCGATCAAAGGATACTAATGGACGACGTATTCATAAAAGAGAGGTGGAGGTCATACTTTGATACCTTGTTCAATGGGAATAAAGTGCAAGGAATTGATGATCTTACTAAACCAGAGTGTATGGTAAATCGGGACTTCATGAGAAGGATTTAAACAACAGAAGTTAAAGAGGCTATGAGAAAAAATGGGGCGGAAGAAAGCAGTGGGCCCAGATGGCATACCGATCGAGGCTTGGAGAAGTTTGGAAGAGAAAGGCATCGAGTGGCTAACACGTTTCTTCAACATGATTTGGAGAAACAATAAAATGCCAGTGAGTTGGCGGAAGAGTACTCTCATTCCCTTATATAAAAATAAGGATGATGTACAAGAATGTGCTAACTATCGAGGGATTAAGCTTATGAGTCACACCAAGAAACTTTGGGAGCGAGTGGTTGAGCAAAGACTTTGTAAAAGTGTGAAAATTTCAGAGAATCAATTTGATTTTATGTTTGGACGCTCAACAACTGAGGTCATTCACCTTATTAGACAAGTTGTGAAGAAGTATAGAGACACTAAAAAGGATCTACATTTGGTGTTCATTGACTTAGAAAAGGCATATGATAGGGTACCTCGAGAAATTCTTTGGTGGGCCTTAACTAGAAAAGGCATATCACGTAAGTATATCAGTATCATCATGGATATGTATGATGTTTTGGACTACAAGTGTTCGCATAAGTGTAGGGAGGACCGCAGAGTTCCCTATTACTATCGAAGTGCACCAAGGATCTGCTCTGAGTCCTTTCTTATTTGTTATAGTCATGGATGAAATTACGAACTCAATTCAAGAAGATATACTGTGGTGCGTGATGTTTGCCGACGATATTGTATCGATTGATGAGACACAATCTGGTGTTAAAGCAAAGTCAGAAATATGGCGACAAACATTGGAGTCAACGGGTTTCAGACCGAGCTGAAGCAAGACTGAGTATATGGAGTGCCAGTTCGGTGGAGGTAGAAGTAGTATCAACAGTGGGATTACTCTTGATGGTAAGGAGATACCGGTGTGTGACATGTTCCGTTACTTGAGTTCCATAATTCAGAAGGATGGTGAATTAGATGGAGATGTATGCCATAGAATCAGAGCTGGGTGGATGAAATGGAAGTGTGTTTCAGGATTTCTATGTGATCGAGGTATGCCGACTAGACTGAAAGGTAAATTTTATTGTACATCAATTAGGCTGGCATTAATGTATGGCGTAGAGTGTTGGGCGGTGAAGCAATGCCACATTCAAAAGATGAGTGTGGCGGAGATGCGTATGTTACGTTGGATGTGTGGACATACCAGAAAAGACCGCTTGAGGAATGAGGTAATCAGACAAAAGGTGGGAGTAGCACCTATAGAAGATAAGATGCAGGAGTCTCGTTTGCGGTGGTTTGGGCATGTGCGTAGAAGATCGAGTGATGCACCTGTTAGACGACTTGAGGGGTGGGGAGAAGAGGCAGAGGAGAGGGAGGGGAAGACCCAAACAGACTTGGATTAGAGGAATCATAACTGATATGCGTCTTCTTGGGTTGGATGAGGGTATGGCTTTGGAGAGAGCAAAGTGGAGGGCGCACATCCGTGTGGACGATTGATGTCTTTTCTACCTTTCCTCTCTTTTTTCTTTTATCGTTTATCTTCCTTATCTTTTTATATTCTTATGTTATTTTTATCTTCTAGCTTTTTTATGCTCTTTTATTTTTTATCTTTTATCTTTCCTATATTCTCGTGTTATTGTTATCTTATATTTATTTATTTTTATGTTATTCATTTTATCTTACTTTTTTTTCTTTCCTTTCTTGTCCGTCTTCTCTTTTTGGCATCGATATCATAGATCGATTCATGTTAGCCGACCCCAAATTCTTTTGGGATTAAGGCTTGGACGTTGTTGTTGTTGTAAAGACCAAGAAATATTAATACTGCAAAACATAGTTAAAAAATATCATACGTAGTATTTTATTTTTCTTCGCATTTTCCGAAGTAAAACCAAACTTTCTTTTTATTTTTCTTACCATTCCTGTCAAACATTTAGAAAAATCCCATGACTATGAGAAGAAAAGGTTAAATAACTGTAAGATACTAACAGGTGTAGTCCCTGGAAGTTGTTGGCTCCGAGCCTGGACTTGTGAAGACATACCACCAGCTGAACTGTGCAGCACTTGACTGAAAATCAGGAAAGGTTTTATTATAAGTTCAGATCATTAGGACAAAAGAAAATCAATTTGCAATTAAAACTCAACCCAACATTGAAAAGGGTAAATATAATCATACGCGAGATATAATTGGAAATTTTACCCAGCAGGTTGGCCAGATGGAGCACTTGCAGATTTTAGAATGGATGCATGGTTTGGATCCAACAGCTGGCTAGAATTCTCACCAAATCTTTGCTGTAATAATTTTATGTGTATATGTGTTCAGTCAAAAATAACACTTGGGATTTTGCACGCTATTGATGATCCTATAATAAACATCTCATACCTTCATAGCAGCAGCATCATCCATAGGATCTCTCTGACCAGGAACTTTCAATCCTTCTTCATACATTTTTGTAGCCAACGCATTTGCACCAGGACTCTGTCTCATGAGAGAATCATTTCCTCCCATTCCGTTGGGCGTTCCATTTAACATATGGCTACCATCTCTCCTTTGTTGCAGCTGCTGCTGTTGTGACTGTGTCTGTTGTTGTTGCTGTTGATGTTGCTGAACTTGTCTCTGCATTAGAAGTTGTTGCTGGATCTGCATTTGTTGTGGCTGTTGTTGTTGCGATTGATGTTGTGCTTGTTGCTGTTGCTGCTCCCGTGCTTTCATCAGTTGAGTCTGCACATTCTAAAAATAAGTTTTAAAAGTTGTGTTTGGAACTAGCATGATAGGAAGTTAGGAACCATACAGATTAGTGCTAATAAATAATAACAATGATAACAATGACAACGACAATAACAACAACAATAACAACCATCACAACAAGGACGAGGACGACGGCGCCGGCGGCGACAGCAACGACAACGGCAACGACAACGGTTGAAGAGGGACTTTCTGCTCCTTATATTTCAAAGGATCATCAAGACTATTTTCCATCTGTTTCTAGGGATAATATAATAGAAAGGAGCACTGTAACTTCCGGATATGTACCACTTCAAACGTCACTTTCCTCATTTCAATCTGTTGCAATAAGCAAGATGAGTGCTAGAATTGGTTGCACAACTGCCCTAGCAAATGGGGAGGCACCTAAAGGTGTCATTCAAACCATCAAAGTGGTTTGTGGATTCGAGGATTGAACCGAGCCCAGCAGTTGAATTGAATAGCAAGTTATATACACAAGAGAACTATGGCGAGCCAAGCTCAAATCGACAGTTTCAGAGAAGGAAGTATGCTAACTTGAAGTGGTATGATTGTGACAAAAAGGGGTATGGGTTGCAACTTCTTGAAGATGTATCTGAAGGGTGATGTATCATTGAAGACGTTGGAGAAATGCTCGATGTGCATGCTTATGAGGCACGGCCAAAGGAATATGTACTGAAGGATCACAATCATTTTTACTTTATGACACTCAATGGTAGTGAGGTAATTGATGCATGTGCTAAAGGGGATTTGGGGTGCTTTAGAAACCACAGCTGTGATACTACCTCAAGTACAGAAAAGTGGATGGTAAATGAATACGTTTGCATAGGGCTTGTTGCAGACAATGAGTTGAGTAACATCAAACCTGCATTCAGCACATTGATAGTGCAGAAGAGAGAATCTTTGAGGAGTTTCATGAAAGAAAGAAATCATATATCTTTATTGAGTGCTTGAAGGCTACTGAAAAGAATGAAACTTCACTAAGCAGATCTGTGATCTGTCACAGACACATCGCTGATTTTGAAGGATCGAGCACTGAAGCTCCTGGTTAAAAAAATCAGTGAAGTACTGGGAAGGGAGAGGCGCAACGATGAAGTTGAATTTCAGGCTTGATTCCTATCACCCACCTTGAGGACAAGGTGGTTGTCTTAGGGGGAGATATGATAGGAACCGGGCAGATTAGTGCTAAACTGCTAATAAAATAATAATAATAATAATAATAAGTGTACGGGTAGTATAAATAGAAGGGAAGGGAGGAATAAGTAGGAGGAGAAAAGAAGTTGGAATTGGGATTTGGGAGAGTGAGGCCTCTCGAAGCACCTCGCCTATATCTTTTTATTCGTTTCTGCACTTTTCCTTGCTAATAGTCGTCAATTTAATGTTACGAATTTGGAGTTCCTTATCATTAGCGCAATGGTTGGGAAGGTGGGAAAATATATTAAAGGAATGGGGTTTTTCATGTTTGGTTTTACCTTTGAAATACAAAGAAAAACTAAATCGCAAAATTTGTAAATAAAATTACATAATGCGAATAATAATAATTAAATAATGAGTTCCCAATATCGAGTTTGGAGCAATTTTTTATTTCCCCACATTTTCTTTCCTTCCAAATTTGCTCTTTATTTTATTTCCCTAGGATTTTTCCAATTCCAAACAGACTATTAGGCCTTAGCTTATAGAGCTGGCGCATTACGAAAAAATACATCCTTATTTATTAATGGAAAAGGAGGTAGGGGCAAATGGTAAAAAAGAGTTTGGAGGACACTACTCTACTCTGTGTAAGAATATAAAGCTATTCAAATTAGAAACTGCTCCTCATTCGAATTAAAAAAATGCAAGACTGTTAGATTAAACAATTACAATCTCCAAACAAAATAGCCCATGATATGGACCCTTCTGCAAGATCAAGTAATTAAGAACTTTCAGAACTATATATGAGACATCAGACATGTGCAGGCCCCAAAGAGTGGCACCCCACACTGGGTATGAACTGAAGAATTTGTAGGTCTAGGCGTGGATATATAAACTGAGGTATTGACGCAAGAAACTGAGAGATTAAGGGTTATTTGAGTGAACTAAATGCTGAATTTTCTGTGAGGAATAAGTGCATGAGTAACATCAATTGCTGTCAAATAAGTAAACCAAAATCTACTTATTCTTCTGATTGTTTTGCTGATAAAGCCTGAGTTTCAAATGACTATTTGCAAAATAACAGAAGATTTAACTGAACCTCAATATAGGAGGCGGCAACATCAGAGTGCTTGTCATTGGTCCTAGCAATAAATATATCCCAAAAAACTGACCACCACTCAAATAAAAACCCGCCAGGTGCATCGATCGCTGAAACAGAGTTAACATGAAGGTCAGAGCATTGCCCGAAACTAATAAAAGTGAACCCAGAAACTTCATAGAGCTATAAGCTTACCGACGGGGTCAGAGGACACTTTCCCTTCAGCTTGAAAAGCCTGAGCAGTTGCTTTTAAATCTCTCTTCACTAAGTAATCATAAATATACACATCTAACCTGAAATGTATAAAATAAAAACAATTCCAAAAGAGAAACATGATTAATGATGAACTTAAACTAACTGCTGTTGATTTCAAAACCATATTAACAAAGAAAATGACAAATCTAGAGTAGCAAGTAGAGAATAGGACGAAGTGGCTAATTAAAACTCTGAAATAATTAGTGAACACCGAAACTCTTAATTCATAACCATTAATTTCGAAAACCAAAAAAATGAAATTATTTCATACAAGTTCTTACGCCAAGCTTTGCAAACCCTAAATGCCCAATATGAAGATAAGCGTGGGAAAAAATTAAAACAAAATAAAATAATAAAGCAACAATCTGGCTAAGGGGAATACACATACCCCAGAAGGCAAAACTACCAAATAACATATAAATTGCAGCAAAATTGGTTTCCAAAACTCCAAAACATCGATAAAGAGTTAAATTAAAAGTATAATCAAAACTTACATTTTATCAGCTTCCCAGTTGGTCTGTGACATGATTTCTCAGTCCAACTCAGCCAAGCCAAATGGCCCCTAGTAATGTCAGATTGTCAGATCCTAAGTGCTGAACTCCTCCAGCTTCTCTTCTCCCAGGCTCTGTACTACTTCCCGCTCGCACAAAAATTTATTAGAAAAACGTATACTCACGGGTTGCTTCTTCAATCTAGTAATTTAAAAAAAAAAGATGCAAACTACCATAGCCAGGATAAAAGCAATGTTCAAGAGGAACAGAATGACAACAATATAGAGATGAAATGACTCAAATGAGCACCTTTTAAAGTATTTATGATTTATGATTGTTTTTATTTTATGATACTCCTTATTTTTTTACAAGTGTTTTCCATGTGTATTGAAATTTTCCTCCCTTTTGTTATTGGGTAAATCAGTATGAGCCCTTGAGGTTATGAGCCCGTTTGCTGACCCTTTTTTTCAGCTTATCAGGTTTATCAGTCAGCTTTTTTATCAAACACGCAAATTTTAATTTCGCGCGCTGAATTTTGTAATAAACAGAAAAAGTAAGGCTGGAGTTACTTTTCTCGCTGTATTGGCTGAAGTTACTGTAGAGGATCATTTTAGCTATTTTTCATATAATTTTTTATTTAATTTATTAATAACAAATATTTCAAATATAATTTTTTCATGAATTAGCAGAATCAGCCAATACAGCCACTTCAGCCAGAACTTCGAAAATTTCAGCAAAATCAGCCAATTCAGCCAATTTTTGTGTTACCAAACAGGCTCTATGTTATACTTCCTCCGTCCCGTTGGAATGTTCCCGGTTTGACCTACACATATTAAGAAAATAAATTTACCAGGGGGTAAATTTTATTGTTTTGACACTGTTTGGCACTGTTTCGACACTGTTTGACACTGTTTTGCACTGTTTGACCTAGGGGTGGGCATAAAAAACCGTAACCGTATAATCGCGCCTAAAAACCGGAAAACCGCCGTTTTTCCCGGTTAACCGAACCGCAATTTTTTAAATCCACGGTACGGTTAACCAATACGTTAGTCGATAGGCTACACGACCAATACGTTCAGTGATTTCATAAGGTCCAATAAACCTCGGACTTAACTTACCTTTTTTGCCGAAACGAAATACTTTTTTCCAAAGAGATACTTTCAGGAAAACGTTTTCTCCCACAGCATACTCGATATCACGACGCTTGAGATCTGCATATGACTTTTGTCTATCAGATGCCGTTTTGAGTCGTTCTTGAATCAATTTGATCTTCTCCTCTGTTTCTTGAATCATATCAGGCCCAATGATTTTTCTCTCACTTAGCTCTGTCCAACAGACTGGAGTCCTACACTTACGACCATAGAGAGCTTCGTATGGTGCCATTTGGATAGTAGCCTGATAGTTGTTGTTGTAAGCGAACTCCATCAGAGGTAGATATTTCTCCCATCTTCCTTTGAACTCAATAGCACATCCTCGCATCATATCATCGAGAATTTGAGTAACTCTTTCAGATTGACCATCTTTTTGAGGATGAAAGTTGTGCTGAAATTTAGTCTTGTACCAAGTGCCTTCTGTAAACTTCGCCAAAATTGAAAAGTAAATCTTGGATCTCTGTCAGACACAATAGATAATGGTATCCCGTGTAATCGAACTATTTCTTGAATGTACAGTTCGGCCAACTTGAATAAGGAGAAATCCCTTCGAATGGGAATGAAATGTGCAGATTTAGTAAGTCGGTCCACAATTACCCAAACCGAATCATTCCTTCTTTGTGTCAACGGTAAACCTGTCACAAAGTCCATGGTTATGCGATCCCATTTCCACTCTGGTATTGTAATAGGTTGTAATAATCCAGATGGAACTTGGTGTTCGGCTTTAACCTGTGGACAAGTAAGACACTTAGAAGTATACTCGGTGATATCACGTTTCATACCAGACCACCAATATAGGTTCTTCAAATCTTTAAACATTTTGTTGTTGCCCGGATGCATAGAATATTTTGTTTCATGTGCCTCACGAAGAATTCTTTGTTTAATCTCTCCATCCGGAACAACTAAACGTCCTCGAAAGCACAATCCGCCATTACCTTGCATAGTGAAATCAGGTCTCTCTCCCTTAGAAACTGACTCTGCTACTTGATGACATCGATCATCAGACTTTTGAGCTATTATGATTTCCTCTTGAAGTGAAGGTTTGAGATGTAATTCAGCTAGAGTTTCCTGGCTTAAAGCATCTGCCACGACGTTTGCTTTTCCCGGGTGATAATCGATTACGCAGTCATAATCTTTGATTAACTCCGACCAGCGTCTTTGCCTCAAATTTAACTCTTTCTGAGTAGGAAGATATTTAAGACTTTTGTGGTCGATAAAGATATAACATTTCTCTCCATAAAGATAATGTCGCCAGATCTTTAGAGTAAAAACAATAGTTGCTAGCTCTAG
This sequence comes from Cuscuta europaea, assembly GCA_945859875.1. Lineage (NCBI taxonomy): Eukaryota > Viridiplantae > Streptophyta > Magnoliopsida > Solanales > Convolvulaceae > Cuscuta > Cuscuta europaea. The sequence goes on along the minus strand of CAMAPE010000009.1, from coordinate 1,604,100 downwards.
ATCGTGTGTAGGATAGTTCTTTTCATGCTCTTTGAGTTGCCTTGAGGCATATGCGATTACCTTTCCTTCTTGCATTAGTACACATCCCAATCCGTTATGAGAGGCATCACTATACACGGTGAAGACTTTACCAGATACAGGCTGAACAAGTACCAGAGCTTCAGTGAGAACCTTCTTTAGTTTATCAAAACTTTCTTGACAAGATGATGTCCATTCGAAACATGTATTCTTTTTCAAAAGTTTGTGAAGAGGTGAAGCTATCAAGGAAAAGCCTTTAACAAAAAGACGATAGTAACCGGCTAATCCCAGAAAACTTCGAACTTCTGATACATTTTGAGGTGGTTTCCTGTTAGTAATGACTTGTACTTTAGTAGAATCCACGCTTATGCCGTCTGCTGAAATAATATGACCCAAGAAAGTTACTGTATCAAGCCAAAACTCACATTTTGAAAACTTGGCATAGAGTTTATGTTAGTACCCAATTTTGATAGATTTTGATGATGCCACTATACTTAGCACGTGTACATTGTGTCTCAATATTGTTCGTGTGTTAGCATTCAAAATTATGTGACAAAATAAAATGTACAATCTTTGGGTCAAATTGAATATTACCAGAAAAGTTAAAATGCAATAAGATAATTTTTATTTACCTTAATAGGATATTTAGATCCTACTGGTATATATTATTTTAGCTCAAAAGTTAATTGAATGTCACATTATTAAAGAAAAGAAGCTCGCAAAATCAAATACATTGAATGTAAATGATTGAAGACAAAAATTGACTAGGCAATTAATACATGGGACCGGAGCATAGGACGCATATATTATTATTAGGAGAAGATTTTACGAAGAGATGCTTCAGCGGCTGAGATACTCAAGACAAAGAGATCATCCCAAATAAATGCTCCAGCACAAGAAGACGAATGTACAATTCGTCTTTGCAAGAATTTCAACGTCAGAGATTAATTCATCCTAACCAACGAATGAGATTAATCCAAAGGAGAAGCCTATAAATATAGGCTGAAACGAAAGTTTCTAACCAAGCTTTGAGCATCCAAAGTAGAGAAATACTCCCACAAGCATTCATGAGCAATCTAGCAAAAGAGAAAGTGATATTCTAAACTTTACTCTCTGCTTGGACTCATGCTTCACTAAACTTCCAGTTTACAAGCTATCATTGCTAAATCATAGAAGTTTAGTTCCTAGTTGGAGGTTAGAACTTTCTTGTAACATTTCACAAGTTGTTGTAAACACTTAGGAGAACAGTTGTTCGGATCCTAAAGTGTAAGTAGATAGATAGAGTACCTTTTGATCCCCACTGGTTCATTAGAGAAAACACAAAGGACTGAGTAACTTTGAGTGGTGCTATATTCATTGTGAAAAACCTTCAATCTAGGCCTAAGTGTTGTAAAGGCTAGATTGTCACTAAGTGTATTGGGCTTAATACTTTAGTGAAATCCATCTAAAAGAGGATGGGACTGGACGTAGGAGGATTACACCACCTCTGAACCAGGATACACTGTGTGCTGATTCACATTCATTCAACAAAGCACACATTTAGCACTTCTTACAAAAAGATTGAAGTTTGCCAGCAGAATCCTAAGCAGTTGTCTTAACTCACCCAACTGCTTATCCTACTGCTTAATTACTTACTTTCTTTGAGACTATTTTCACACAAGGGACGTGCATCAATATCACTGAAAGGCCTGTTCTATCATTTTCCAGAAATTCATTTTCTGAGTATAGCAGGTGCCTCAGCAGTCCCCTGGTGTCCACCCAACTGCTGAGCCCTCTGCTCATATACACTTGTTTTTCTTAAACATCTCAATATCACCAGACCTTCATAACATTACCAACGAGGAGGTTGACCAAACTGCTCTCTGAAAATCACCTTCTAAACCAAGCAGGTACCTCAGCAGTGCCCTCATCACCACTCAACTGCTGAGACCACTGCTCCAGTAAAGCTCCTGATTACTTTTACTAAAGCACATTTTCTGAAAGCCCTCATTATTCTCAGCAACATTCCATCATCACTTTCATCAAACACCCAATATTTCCTCAGCAGTTGCCTTAGCAGTTCCCTGCTATCTAGCCAACTGCCAAGCCAACTGCCAGACATTTGGGTTCAATCTTCTACCAGGATAGAAAGTATTCACACACTGATTCCATAAAGGGTAAAGACTTCCGTTGTGCATCTATAAATCTCTCAAAAGATTATAGATCAACTCTTTAGAGGGAGAAACGCTTTAAAGTTGAAAAAGATTTAAAAGTCTATTCACCCTCCCCTCTAGACTTCTACCCTATCCGGGACCATCAGTTTGTGCTTTCTCAATGTTTCTAGTACGATCTTGAGGTGTTCCTTGTGTTCCTCCTCGGACCTTGAATAGACCAATACATCATCAATAAAGACAACAACAAATTGGTCAAGGAATGGTTTAAAAGCCCTATTCATTAGGTCCATAAAAGCGACCGGAGCATTGGTTAGCCCAAAAGGCATGACCAAAAATTCGTAGTGACCATATCTAGTTCGAAATGTCATTTTTGGTACATCTTCCTTCTTGACAGGTAGTTGATGATATCCTGACCGAAGATCAATTTTTGAAAATACTTGTGCTTCTCGTAGTTGGTCAAAAAGATCATCAATTCTTGGCAACGGATAACGATTTTTCACTGTTACTTTATTTAGTTGCCGATAATCAATGCAGAGTCTCATCGATCCATCCTTTTTCTTCACAAATAGAACTTGTGCGCCCCATGGAGACACACTAGGTTGGATAAATCCCTTATCTAAGAGATCTTGAAGTTTTGCCTTTAATTCTTTCATCTCAGCAGGAGCCATTTGATAAGGAGTTGCTGAAATGGGTGTTGTGCCAGGTACCAACTCAACAGAAAATTCCACTTCTCGAGATGGTGGTAGTCCCGGTAACTCTTTGGGGAAGACATCTGGAAAATCTTGTACGATAGGGATGTCATTCAATGATGGAGCTTCTTTTTGCGTGTCTCGAACATATGCTAGATATGCTTGACATTTCTTACGCATAAGCCTTTTTGCGTGCATCATAGAAATAAGTTGAGGTGGTTTTGGAAATAATTCTCCGGGAACGAGGATAGTATTACCCTGCTCAGTTTGAAGTAGTAATGTTTTGTCTTGGCAATTCACTACAGCTTTATGTTTAGAAAGCCAATCCATACCAAGAATTACATCAAATTCCCGATATGGTAATTCGATAAGATCTGCTTTGAATCGTTTCCCTTGAACCTCTAAAGGGCATTGTCGATATATTTGATTAACAATGATACTTTTCCCTAAAGGTGTGGATACCTCCATTTGAAAGTCTAGATGTTCTTTAGGATGTTCATCTAAACAAGATGGACGGACACATATATAGGAATGTGTAGAACCGAGATCAATTAAGGCAGATATATCATTGTTGAAAAGGGTGAACATACCAATAATGACATAATTCTCTAGCCGCTCTTCTCTAGCTTGCATAGCATAAGTCTGAGCCTAAGGACGACCTTGTATAGGTCGATTCACCATTTCGGAGTTGCTTCTAGCATTGCCCTGAGTACGAATTTGTTGGCTCCTCTGCGGGGCTGAGTAGGACGGACAGGAGCTGAAGAGGCATCACCTGTGAAAAGAAAGGGACATTCTCGGAGCATGTGTCCCATTTGACCACATCGAAAACAAGCTCCGGAGGCTCTTCTACATTCTCTGATATGGTGTTTGCCACAAAATGAGCATAGCGGGACATTTTTGACCTGTGAAACCGGTGGTCGAGGTCTGTTGCTACCAGATGCGGACGTGGCACGGGATGATTCATTGAATCGAGACCAGTGACTCTGAGATTTACCCTTTCCAGTTTCTTGTCTCTTCCCGGTCGAGTTCTTGGTCGGTGCAGAGTAAGAAAATGTCCCTCTGCCTTTCTTTCTTCTGTGCCACCCTTCGAATCTTTGAGCGGCCTCAAGAAGTTGTGTGAAGCTAACGTGGCGTAAAGTAACCACCTGCCCAACAATTTCTTCGTTAAGACCATACTCAAATTTTGGGCACTTGTCAACTTCAACTCTTACCATATCCGGAGCATACTTGCTCAGGAGGAGGAATTCATATGCATACTCCGCCACAGTCATGGATCCTTGTGTCACATCCATGAATTACCGTTCTCGTTCTTCTTGGTACCGGGCCGGGACAAATTGATAGATAAAGCGTGCTTGGAAGTAGTCCCACGTCACGGGCCTCAGTAGATCAGGTCTGAGAAGTACAGATTTCCACCAATCATAGGCTCCATGTTGTAGCAAGCTGATTGCATGTCGTGGGTGATCGGCTATCGGCACATGTAGATCTTCTAATACTCGAGCTGTTTGTTCAAGCCAAAATTCGGCAGTTTTTGAAGTATCCCCCCTTTTTGCGAAGAAAATGGAGGCCCCATTCTTTTTAAGCTTCTCAATCGTAATGGATTCCCGTGAATCTCCATTATGGTTTGGAACCACGTTCTGCACCAATCGTTGGAAGAACCCGGCCATTTGTTGCATGAATGGGTCCGGTTGCTGATTTTCTTCATGCCGCCCACCAACGTTTGCAGACCCATGTACAGAGTTTTCACTGGGCTCTTCAGAAGACATTGTAAAGCCTATTTTTGAAAAGTAAATAACTTAATTATCTACGGTACTTACCGGATATTGGGATGAGAGGTTGCTTTCTAATATGCAATGCAACATATAATTACAAAAAAAAATACCCATTTACCCAATGATTGGAAGAATCATTTTAAAACCATTGGCTCTGATACCAAAATGTAACACCCCACCCGGATCGACCCCACCGACCCGAGCGGTTTGTCACGAGGCAGAAATCGTAACAGATTTATTCAAAGACTTTCATTAGGTTAGACCATATTTAAACATATTTACGAAGTAAAATTTTATTATTGAATAATTGGAATTATTAATTCAAAATGAACATGATTTTATTAAACAGACATAATGTCAATATTACGAAATTCCTTGAACTACAGCGGAAGGTTCGTACAAATTATCAATAAGACAATTAAAGTTTATTTAAAAACAACCCCATAAAACAGACCATATGCACATGCGCCCTATGCCTCTTTCCACCCCGATGCTTCAAGTTGATTCGTTGATTGACCTACGGGTAAGAAAAACAAACAACTACCCGCTCAGCAATGTGCTGAGTGGTATGGTAATAACACATATAACATTGTTGAAGACTATTTATTGTGAATCAAGTTTGTCTGTCTTGTCTGTAATAAGTTAGATGTTTACTATTTCTATTCTGTACTGATTAAATATATCTGTTAGAATAGTATACAATATGGGCCAAGTGTTAGGCCCATACTCAGGCAAGAAGCCTTTGTACGCATACCTGAGCCTCGCCTATAAAAGAGGGAGGAGGACTCAGGTTTGCGGTTAACTTTCGTATCTGCTCAAAATAGCCTTAGCGCTTATCATTCTTGTACGAAAGATTCACGGTATATCAGAGAAGGTTTTCACTTGATCTTTCTGTGTTCATCTTTATTGTTAATCTTTCATCTGTATGCCATATTATACTGTTGTTATAGAAAACAGGGAATAACAAATGGTATCAGAGCCGATCGAGAGCTGATCAGAAGAACTATCTGCGAAAGACTCTGTTTTTATAGAATAGCGAGTTTATCATCTGTAATCTTATTTCTGCACCGAATACTGTAAAAGTTATACTGTTAGAATCGCGTTTCAAAGACGATCAAGCAGTATATCTTCCTTTTTCGTTTCTGCAATTTTTCTTCAAAAGTAAACTCGCACCCTTGAACTCGCACCCCTCGTTTCTCTAAGCTCTGTGCAGCTTTTTGACCTGAAACTTGGGTAAAAGGATCTCTACTACAAGGGCTACAACCTACCATATTTGTATTTCTGAAAATCTGAAGCTTTATTTTTTCAGGAATTCGCAGCCAGGTGTTTTTGCATAAACTCGCAGCCTGTAAACTCGAGTTGAGAAACTCGCAGCCTGCAAACTCGAGCTCAAGAACTCGCAGCCTACAACTCGCGGTCAACAACTCGCACTCAACAAACTCGCAGCCTGCAAACTCGCAGTCTGACCACGAGTTTTGACCCTGCGAGTTTAGACCTCGAGTTCTTAGAAACTCGAACTCTTGACCTCGAGTTCACAAACTCGAACTCTCATCTCGAGTTCCCCAGACCTCGAGTTTAGGCCTTGAACACTCAGGAACTCGAGTTCTTGACTTAGTAAATTTTCTGATCTTATTTCTCGAACGGTCAGTTTTCTACAGCAACAGGAATGGCTTCTGAATCTAATGCGCAAGGAAACAGCAGTACTCCTCCATCTCTGAGGAAAGGGGAGTACCAAATGTGGAGAACTCGGTTCTTGAATTTCCTAGAACACAAAGAAAACTCCGACGCAATGCTGGAATCACTCCTGGAAGGACCAGCTGTACTAATGATTGACGTAGGAGGGGACTCAACAAATAATCCACCCATTCCTCCTGAAACAAGACGAAAGAGGCCTTCTGAATACACTGAAGCAGACAAGCTAAGGCTGAGAGGAGACCTCATGGCCAAAACATACCTTCTCCAAGCCATCCCAAATGAAGTGTATGTGATGATTGACAGTATGCAAACTGCAAAAGAAATGTGGGACGAGATTGAAAAATTACTCCAAGGCACGAGCATAAGCCTAAAAACAAAGAAATCTGCTATTTTGATGGCTTATGACTCGTTCAAGGCTGCTCCTGGAGAACCTCTTCACGAGACTCATGCCAGGCTTGTGAAGTTGATGAATGAAATGAGGAAAATCAAAATATTCAGAACCAACCTGGAACTGAATACTAGATTTCTGTCCAGTCTGCACCCATCTTGGAGTAAAACAGTAAAAGACTTGAGACAACGCATTGACATGGATGAAATTGATCTCTTCACCTTGAATGAGCTGCTAAAGGAGTTCGTCAATGACGTTGTATGCACTGAGGAACAATCAAGCCCAAATCCTCTAGCTCTACTAATGGAAGCTCAGCCCAAAAGAGCGTCGAAACCTCTGCAGAAGAAGAAGAAGAAAGTAGTAGAGGTTGAATCTGATGAAGATGAGAGTGATGAAGAAGGAACTGATCTTGAAGCTGAGCTTGCAGATCTCCAGAAGAAGATGGCACTGCTGGCCAAGAAGTTTGCCAAGAGAAACAGCTCTTCAAATAAGCTGCGAACCTCTTCTTCCAACTACAAACAAAAGAACCAGGACCAAAGCTCAGCCAGGAAGGCTACATCAACTGCTAATGCCCCTGTGTGCTATAACTGCGGGAAGCCTGGACACATCAGCAAAGACTGTCGGCTCCCAAAGAAGAGAGATGCAAACTTCTACAAACAGAAGATTCTAATGAATAAACAAAAGCTCTTCTTAGCACAACAGGAGGAAACAGAAACCTCTGGCAAACATGCTGAGCTAGTCCAGTGGGCGGAAGATGATTCTGAAGAAGAAGAAGAAGAAGAAGAGGAAGAGAACTTCGCCTTGATGGCAAGGCTGGAGGATGAAGAAGAGAAAAAGGGTGATGCTGCGATCCCCGGAAGTGAATGCTCTACAAGCACTGTAAGTACCTCTAATCACTCTCACACTATACAAACTCAGTCCTTACACAATAAGGACCACCTCATTAAAGAACTGCAGGAGAGATTAGACAATAATTACAGGGTACTGAAACAGAACCTTGACCAAAAATCTTCCTTAAGCGTTCAACTTGAAAATGCCAAAGATCAAATCAAAAGGGTGTCCTCAGACTTTGAAAGCTTTGAACTTAAAATAGCTGAACTAACTAAGAAACTGCAAGACAGTGAAGTTGAGAAAAACACAACTAAAGCTGACTGTGAATTTTTAAGAAATAAAAGAAGCAGTCTTTTAAGCAAAGTAAAGGAACTTGAGGATGTATGTGTCAGAAGAGGTCAAACCGAACACACAGTTTTTCTAAATCGTATAAGCGACATTCAGCATTACAACCCAAAAGCTGGTCTTGGATTACCAAACCCGCGTCATTTAAAGAAAGTTGACTGCCGTCAGTTGTATGATGCAACTTACTTGACTCTAGACATTGATAAGAAAATGAAATTTGGGGGTGAAGAAGAAACCACTAAAGAAGAAGAAGAGAAAAGGAGTAATCCTAAAATTGAAACCTCTTTTGACTATTCTCCTCTGGTTGAGAAAGCTCTTTCTAAAGAAAAAGTAATCTACAACGAGGAGGGGTTTGATATTTTTAATGTCCCAAAAGGGGTTCCATATTACGAAAGTCCAATGGGTCCCACTCCTAAAACTGGAATTTTTAAGTCTGGACAGGACAAGTGCATCTCTCCACTAGTTCAAAAATATGCAGATCTTCAGAAAACCCTTGAAAATGAGAGAGAGCGTTTTGAAACTGAAAAGAAAAGTTCTGAAAGCAACTGGCAAGAACTATTAAGCAAATTTGATGAATTAAGTGAAAAATCTCATTCTGCTTTAAAAACTGCTCAAACCTCTTCTGATAAAACTAAATTTTCTGAAAAATCCACCACTCATCACTCTTCTCCTTTTGTCACAGAACAAGAAGTGAAAAGAAGAGGAGAAGAGAAGAAAGAGTGGGAGATGAAGAGAAAGGAAATAGCTGCTGGCAAGAAGAAAGTTTTTGAGAATAAGCCTGGTCCTAGATCCAGCTCCATTTTGTACTCTAAAACTAAATCTAAACCTGTCCATGTAAACTCAGTTTCTAGTAGTTCAGTCTTGTGTCCCAAGCTGAAAAATTCTGTGACATCTTTTGAACATGGTTCTTTGTATAATTCCACTATTGCTTATGGTTATTCTGTTCCAGACCCCCACAATTATGAATGTGATGTGAATGCTGTTAAATCAAAGCCTTTTAGAAAGCTCAAACCCGAAAGAGAAACCAAGAAAGGAACTTCTAAGGGAACTTTTTGTATTCCTGATATGAAATATTCTCTCAGAGTTCATTCAAGGAAACATCTAAATCGGCTTTCTAAAGAGGAGATTTTCAAAACTAAATTGAAGAAACAACCTTTCAATCACAAAGCTCCTGTCTACTCTCCTCCTAAACCTAAAATGGAAAGGTGGGTTCCCAAGATAAGACCCACTCAAACTAAAGCAGAAAGGTGGGTCCCTAAGATGAGACCTACCAAACCCAAAACTGAAAGGTGGGTCCCTAAAATGAAACCTACCAAGCCTGAACTGGAAAGGTGGGTCCCTAAGATGAGACCTACCAGACCTGAAACTGAAAGATGGGTCCGCAGACGAAGACCCATCCAAACTGAAACTGAAAGGTGGGTCCACAGACGAAGACCCATCCAACATGAACCTGAAAGGTGGGTCCCTAAGATGAGACATCTCAGACCCACCAAAACTAAAAAAGAAACTGCTAAGTGGGTCCCAAAAATCAGACCCACTGCAAAAGCAGATCTGGCTGTCAGAGAGCCCAAAAGAGAAATCTCTTGTTGAAAAAGCTGCGGACTTTGGATCACAGCTCAAAGCGAAACTTGAATGGATGTTTTTCAATGATGAGGAAGGACCCATTCCAAGATGGGTACCTGAACCTGTTTAACTGTTTTGCAGGACGGTCATGTGTGGCACTTGGATTCTGGATGCTCAACCCACATGACCGGAGTAAAGTACCTACTGAGCAACTATACCACCTGCTATGGAGGCAATGTTAGATTCGGGAACGACGCCTCATCTCCTATTCTTGGATATGGGGATGTCATCTGTGCCAGCGTCACCGTCAAAGATGTTTCTTTTGTCAAAGGGCTCAAACACAATCTTCTGAGTATAGGACAATTCTGCGACAGTGGGATGGAAGTGAGGTTCATTGCCAAACAATGCTGTGTTCTAGACAGCGAAGGGAACTCATTACAGCGAAGGGAACTCATTATTAACGTGTTACAGGACCTCCAACCTGTACACTATTGATCTGAAAAGCGTTCAATCCACCACTTCCATCTGTCTGCTGTCCAAAGCTTCAACGGAACAAAACAACCTCTGGCACAGACGTCTTTCCCATCTTAATTTCAAGAATTTGTCCATCCTGTCATCAAAGAAACTTGTAAAGGGGCTTCCTCCGTTGAAATCTTCCACAGAGAATCATTGTAGTGCCTGCAAAATGGGCAAAATGACGAGAAGCTCCCACAAGTCAAAGCCTGTCCCATCATCTACTCTACCGCTGCAACTGATACACATGGATCTGTGTGGACCTATGAGAGTCCAAAGCATCAACGGCCGCAAATATACACTGGTGATCGTTGATGACTTCTCTCGGTACACATGGACAAAATTTCTTCGTAAAAAGGACGAGGCAGCAGAAATCATTATGACCTTTGTCAGAACAGTCCAAAAACTGCTGCAGCAAAGTGTTCGAATCATCAGAACTGACAACGGTACCGAGTTCAAGAACCAAACTCTCACTGGATTCTATGAATCTCTCGGTATCACACAGCAATTCGCAGCAGCCAAAACTCCCCAACAAAATGGAGTGGTTGAAAGAAAGAACAGGACCCTTGTCGAAGCGGCACGTACCATGCTCATCCAGTCAAGATTGCCACACTTTATGTGGGCAGAGGCCATTAATACGGCGTGCTACACCCAAAACAGAACATCTATACACAAACGCTTCGACAAGACCCCATATGAAATCCTTTTCAATCGAACTCCGGATATCTCATTCTTTAAGATATTTGGCTGCAAGTGCTTCGTACTAAATGACAGAACTGATAGAGGTAAGCTAGACGCAAAAGCCCAAGAAGGGGTGTTCATTGGCTACTCCCAGCAGTCCAAAGCTTACCGAGTCTATCTTAGAGACAAACGAACGGTCATTGAGAGTGTTAATGTGACATTCTATGAGATGGCCGACTTCGCAACGGAACACTTACAAGCTGACCCGTCATTTACTGCACCAGTGGACTCTGACACAGTTGAACAAAACCCTGTACTTGAAGGTGTGATTCTCAATTCTCTCTTTCAGAACTTCTACGAGAATTCACAACCTTCACCTTCTCCTTGCACACCAGCTTCATCGTCAAACATTCCACAGCAACCAACTACTTTCACTGAGATTCCACTCCTTCTCGGACCTGATAATGAACCATCTACACCGTCAACTCCCCAAACTAATCACGGAGGAGTGGATAATCACGGGTTTGCTACCACATCAGAGTCATCTCCACCGCACGCCTCAGCTGCTCAAGAGTCACCAATCCCATACCAGGACTCGGATCAACCGATCATTACACCTAATCCTCTTGTACATGAGAGGAAATGGACAAGAGCTCATCCCACTGAACAAATAATCGGTAATCCGGGTCAAGGTGTGCGTACGAGATCGGCTACTATGAATGAATGTCACTATGCATGCTTTCTCAGCCAGAATGAACCATCTAAAGTCTCAGATGCACTCGCTGATCCAGATTGGGTGATTGCTATGCAAGATGAGCTCAATCAGTTTGACAGATTAGAAGTATGGACACTCGTGCCTAAACCCCCTCAGAAAACCATAATTGGCACCAAATGGGTGTTCAAGAACAAGAAGGACGAAGAAGGCACAGTGATACGCAACAAGGCACGGCTGGTCGCTAAAGGATACAATCAGCAAGAGGGCATAGACTATGATGAAACATTTGCACCCGTAGCAAGAATTGAAGCCATACGCCTCTTTCTTGCGTACGCGGCCCACAAGAACTTTACCGTCTTTCAAATGGACGTCAAGACTGCCTTTCTGAATGGAGTCTTGGAAGAAGAAGTCTATGTCGCTCAGCCCGAAGGATTTGTAGATCCCAGATACCCCAACCATGTGTACAAGCTGAAAAAAGCTCTATAGGGACTGAAACAAGCCCCAAAAGCTTGGTACGATGCCTTAACTGAATTTCTGGTTGACTCAGGTTTCTCAAAAGGGAAGATTGATACTACACTTTTCATCAAGCGACAGAAGTCTGACATCATCCTGATTCAGATCTATGTTGATGATATCATCTTCGCCTCCTCAAATCCACGTCTGTGCAAACATTTTGAGAAACTAATGAAAACTAAGTTTGAAATGAGCATGATGGGAGAGCTGAACTTCTTCCTAGGCCTGCAAGTAAGACAACTCTCTGACGGCATTTTCATCAATCAGTCCAAGTATATTTTGGAAATGCTTAAGAGATTCAACATCGATAGCAAGTCTTCCATGCCGACCCCTATGTCCCCCACCAACAAACTGGACTCAGACCCTTCTGGGAAATCAGTCGATGCCACCAACTATAGGGGAATCATTGGATCTTTGCTGTATCTCACGTCTAGCAGGCCTGATATCGTCTTTTCTACATGCTTATGTGCACGCTTTCAGGCGAATCCAAAGGAGTCCCATCTGACGGTTGTTCGAAGAATACTGAGATACCTCAAAGGCACAGTGAATCTAGGCCTTTGGTATCCCAAACACTCAGGTTTTGACCTCGTCGGATACTCTGACGCAGATTTTGCCGGTTGCCGGATGGACCGCAAAAGTACCTCGGGAGCTGTCCAGTTCTTGGGCGATAAGTTAGTTTGCTGGTCTTCCAAGAAACAGAACTGTGTATCAACATCTACGGCCGAGGCAGAATACGTCGCGGCTGCTAGCTGTTGTTCACAAATATTATGGATGAAGACCCAGCTAAAAGACTACGGTTTCACTTTCTGTCATATCCCGATCTACAGCGACTCACAGAGTGCCATCGCCATCACCAGCAACCCGGTTCATCACTCCCGCACCAAACACATCGACCTGCGATATCATTTCATCAAAGACCACGTGGAAAAAGGGGATATTGACATGTACTTTGTAAGCTCCGAGCTTCAACTGGCTGATTTGTTTACTAAGGCACTGGATGAAAAGAGATTCCATTTCCTGGTTTCCAAATTAGGCATGTTGAACCTCGAGCCTTTGTAATTCTGTTTCCACTGGTCTGTAAAAAGGGGTGTGTGTGTGTGGGACCTGTACAAAGTGTGCGTGTGTGTGTTTGTAAATAGTGTGCGTGCGTTTGCATTCATCGAGGGGGAGCAAACTTGAAAAATACAAAAATAGTGTGCGTGCGTTTGCATTCATCGAGGGGGAGAAAACTTGAAAAAGATCAAAAATAGTGTGCGTGCGTTTGCATTCATCGAGGGGGAGAAAACTTGAAAAAGATCAAAAAATAGTGTGCGTGCGTTTGCATTTATCGAGGGGGAGAAAATTTGAGAATCCCAAAAAATTAGTGTGTGTATTAATCTCAGCGAAGGGGAGTACTGTTTATTGATCAGAAATGGGTCATTTCACCTTTTAAGCCAAATGGGCCCAGCTATCCGGTTCTGGCCCAAATTCCTTTTCTCTGGGCCCGTTCCTTCCACTCGCGCGTATATACCCATTTTCATCTCCGTCCCTCTCATTGCCTACGCTTCCTTCTCGCAAGAACAAAAAAAAAAAACACAGAGCTCGAATTCGATCTCTCCCTCTCCGTCGTCTTCCAAACTTCCCTCCCTCTCTCAGACCTCCACACACTCCTCACCAAGGTAGATTTTTACCTCGTACTTCCCCATCACACTCCTCTCACAGACCTCCACACACTTCGAACCGTCCCTAACCAAAAAAAAAATGCCACCATGAACGGTCCCAAAACCGCATTTTTTTTCAAAATAACACTTTCAAAAAGGGTTTATTGTTGAATATGTATTGATTTTGTATCTTTTCAGGTGTTAGTCGTCTTCTTCGTGCGAACACGAGTTCTGGAACTCGAGTTCATGGACTGCCATTTCAAATTCGAGCAGACTGCGAGTTTGTAAACTCGCGCTCTGGGCTCGAGTTTGTAAACTCGCACTCTGGGCTCGAGTTTGTAAACTCGCGCTCTGGAGCTCGAGTTTGTTAACTCGCGCTCTGGAGCTCGAGTTTGTAAACTCGCGCTCAGGGCTCGAGTTTGTAAACTCGCGCTCAGGGCTCGAGTTTGTAAACTCGCGGCCAGGGCTCGAGTTTGTAAACTCGCGGCCAGGGCTCGAGTTTGTAAACTCGCGGCCGGGGCTCGAGTATGTAAACTCGCGGCCGGGTTCGAGTTTGTAAACTCGCGGCCGGGTTCGAGTTTGTAAACTCGCCGCCAGGGTTCGAGTTTGTAAACTCGCAGCCCGGGTTCGAGTTTGTCAACTCGCACTCAGAGCTCGAGTTTGTTAACTCGCACCCATGGCTCGAGTTCGTAAACTCGTGCTCATGGGCTCGAGTTTGTTAACTCGCACTCATGGGCTCGAGTTAACAACATTGGTGCCAGAACTCGTTTCCTCATCTCTGAAATCTTAAACCCAAAAGAATTTTTTTACTAACGGGTGCCATTCTTTCAGCTCAAAATGTCAGGCACTCAACAAGATACTCCCCAGGAGGATGCGCACTACACACAGCTGTTCCCCAAATACAAGTGGGTTCGGCTACAGGACAACAACTTTCAGCTCGACCTAGCTGTCTTCAGGTGCCCTGACCCGGTCATTCCCATAATTCTTAAGGGGCATTACATCTGGCAAGCACTAAGCAAAGCGATCACGGTCCCCGAAATCTACTTGCAACAACTATGGGGGACCATGCACTTGACTTCCAAGAAGGACGCATCCAGTCTGAGTGCAACGCTCCACAACAGACGTCTGACTTTAACAGCATCCACTCTACAAGCCATACTGGAGCTGCCTATCCACGATACCTATGAACAACTACCCTCCAAGGCCGAACTAATGGAAGGACTAGTGCAATTAGGTTATGATGCTCCGCTACCGTTCCTGTCCCACTTCAAGCTGATGAACCTGCCATACCCGTGGAAGACACTGTTCGGCCTTGTCAACAAATGTCTCTCTCCAAAGCACGCCGGCCATGACAAGTGCAACCTGCAGATCTTCCAAATCTTCCATGGGATCGTCTTCGCAAAAAATTACGATATGGCGCAGCTATTCTGGATTGAGCTGGTCACTCAAGTCCAAGACAAAGAGGACGGAAAGACGGGTATGACGATTCCCTACGCCAGATGGTTGGCGCTCATTATTGCTGACTACATGACCGCCCACCCAGGGATCCCACAGCGCAAAGATGAAGACCAGTTTACTGCTCCGAAAATCCAGTACTTCAAGCGCTTCAAGCATGACACCGTGGGGATGACCATACCCGATTATCTGCTGGACCTGGGAAATCCACGACATTCCGCAGTCATCCAGTACAGGGAGAGTCTACTGAGAGATGGCCCCATGGTTTAGTCAAACCCAGCTGGACCTGCCCCGGGGCCTAAGCCGAGAGCTAGTAAGGGTCCGAAGAGAGCCAGTAAGCCACAGAAACCAGTGGCGCGTGTGCCCCATGAAGGGAAGTCTGATGATTCTCTCGAGAGGAATCAGACGGCTGAGGGCGCACGTACAGACGCTGCGGAACCTGTCGATGAATCGTTCAGCCCGGCCCACAAAAAGGCTGACGATGAGGCCTCCAATAGCGTGGCCAAAGACGATGAGGATGATGACGGCGATGATGACTCCGACGATAGTGACGGCGTGGAGCACACTTTCGCTCTGATCCGAAAGGGGAAGCTGCCAATTGATTCACCTCCAAAGAAGGTCACCCCTGAGGATGCAGCTCCTTTTATAGCTGCCCGTCCAAAGACATTAGTCCTCAAACCCGTGAAGGAGACAGCTACAGCTAAGATTGCTGCTCCCCGGTCACCTAAGGCTAAAGCCAAGAAGCAGCGTCCTGTCCGAAAGAGTTTGGTTGCTGAAGAGGACCTTCATATTTTCGACGACTGTCTTCCCTTCATCTCTATAAGCCGAGCCGAATCTCTAAGTACAGGGGCCAACCTTGTTGGTCCCCGAGTAGAAGCCGCAGCATCGGGCTCAACTGCGCATGCACCGCCCTCTCCCAGCCACTCGTTAGCCTCCCAAAAGGCTAACGTTTCAACATCACGGGACTCACCCACCTCACTGGTTCCCTCCGAACCAGTTGAGCGCTCTAGTGGCCCACCGCCCGAGGCCACAACCCCCTCTTTCTCCACATCGAGTCTAGGTGTCACATTCCCCACATTTTCCAATTTTTCTAGGACACCTACACCTTTCACAGCACATACAGGTGCACACACCCTGGATACAACGACCGGAGTGCAAACAAGGATGGTCGGAAGCCCTGCTGTGCAAAAAATGACTTCATCTTTGCACGCAGGCCACACATCAGCTCTCTTCACTGATGCTGTGACAACAGTTACAACCCCCGTAACTGGAAACCTTACACCCGAAGACGTTACCGTTCTCATGAACCGCTACATGGAGTCCACCATCAAACCATGGGTGCAACAAGCATTCACCGCTTGGGCACAGGACTCCAAACCAACCCCAGCGGTTCATAGTGAACAGAGCCACCCCAAACCCCACTCTTCACCCTCTCAATCCATTCCACAACCCACTCCTGCCATCCCTCTCCCATCCACCACACCATTTAGCCCTTCACTCTCTCGGGGAACCCACGATACGGAACTGGTATCGCCCTCTGCCTCGACCAATCCCTACCACCTATCCCGCCTTGAGCTTGCCGATCTCCTGTTTCTTCGGTTGCTGGAGGTCGACACTTGCCACCTTTCACCCTTCGAACGCGACCTTCTCCAAATCTTCTTCAAACATGACCGCCCTCAGTACGGCACTTGCCGTGACAGTCCCCGAGGTCTCAAACGTTCCCATGAGGATCCCGATGATTCGGAACCTCATGAGGGGGAGAACAAGAGGCCTCGGACACTTGAGCAAGCAGCCTCTACCAGCCATGAACCCCAGCCAAACACCTCATCAAACCAGCCCACCAACCAACCACCACCTTCCTCGAGCCACAACCAAACCCAACTCTCTAGCCTGGTCGAGCTAGACGAAACATCCCGAGGCTTATCTCCTAGAGATACTGTCCGAGGAGGGGATGGAAGTCCTGTAGTGGTTACCTCTGGTACATCACAAAGTTCAGGCCATCGATCAGAACACAGTTCGAAATCGATGACAACATCCCGAGGCGTGTCTCCAAAGGATACCGTTCGAGGAGGGGATGGAAGTCCTGACAATGATATATCTGACTCATCTGTCAAGTCAGGCCATCAGCCAGAACTCAGTTCTAACCTGATGACAACGGGCAATCCTAGTGAACCCGGTTGTGACTCACGAGAAAAATCACCACAGCTGAGAGTCCCCTACATTCCTCAAGGCAAAGATATTCACGATGCACTCGAGGATGCTGTGGTACATGACGTTTGGCCGAGAAAATGGACAGAGTGGGATGATCTTAGAAGCGAAGCCGAGTCAGAGGATATGCAGCGAAATTGGTGGCTGAGAGAGTTACTGGCCAAATGCGCAGAAGACATCATACGCCTTGATGAAGAGGAACTCAAGGAAGGGGAGGACTACAAAAAGATACCCAGGGAGCTAGAATCCGTCATCAGACAAACGGCAAGCAAGTTGCCCCCAAAAGAAAAACTCTGGGAAAACATCAGAATAAATGCCCCCTTCCAAGAGGAAATCAGAAAGGGAATTTGGAGAACCGCAGACAAGCTCAAACAGCTAGATGAACTAAAGATCCGTGGTTTGACTCACCTCAAAGGAAAAATGGCTGGCGGACATCTTCACATGTTGATGCACAGATCATCTGGAAAGCAACGTCAAGTACTGGAAAGAGATATGAAGTCCAGCACCCATCCTATTGACGCTATCCTTGATATACACAGAGAAGATCATCACACCATTCCGTTCTACAGCTTCAAAGTTCGACGGACAGACTCCAGCATATTCATCTGCCAGGAAAACGACTTTATAATGATGAAAATGGAGGATATCTACCAAATGTTCATGGTAAGTAGGTACCTCCCACTGAGTCGAAACAGGACACACGAAGAAGGCTATGAGGCGATCAAGCGGTTTATGCTGAGACAGATCAGATTCTATGCTGCCCATGATCTACAGATGGCCCTGGAAAACAATGTTCGAAAAGCGAATCTGGTAAAACCGACTCTGAACGGTCCAGAGCTCAAAAAGTACAGACCATACCACATCTTCAAGGACCCAGTCTCCATCATATATCTCAATCACGAGGAACAGAAAAGACTCATGTGGGTAGAAGACATTCACAAATACTGTGATGGGACTCTGAAGATCATTCAGACTAAGCTACAAGAGATCAAAGAAAATATAGATCCAAGACTTGCGGACGCCAGCGAGGAAGAGCTCCAAGTATACGAGAAGGTGTGGACCATCCTAAAGCCTATCAACGAGCAACTTGAAAAGAGAAGAATGCTGAGACAGTATGAGCATGCGCTAAATTTCAGAAAGCATTACTTCAGATCTCAAAAATAAATGCAAGACGGCACTTGATCACAAAGGGGGAGATTGTTGAAGACTATTTATTGTGAATCAAGTTTGTCTGTCTTGTCTGTAATAAGTTAGATGTTTACTATTTCTATTCTGTACTGATTAAATATATCTGTTAGAATAGTATACAATATGGGCCAAGTGTTAGGCCCATACTCAGGCAAGAAGCCTTTGTACGCATACCTGAGCCTCGCCTATAAAAGAGGGAGGAGGACTCAGGTTTGCGGTTAACTTTCGTATCTGCTCAAAATAGCCTTAGCGCTTATCATTCTTGTACGAAAGATTCACGGTATATCAGAGAAGGTTTTCACTTGATCTTTCTGTGTTCATCTCTTTATTGTTAATCTTTCATCTGTATGCCATATTATACTGTTGTTATAGAAAACAGGGAATAACAAACATATTGAAGCATATAATGGCATATCATAATTAGCATGTGATCATTAATTAGAACAAATAAACATATCTGAATGAACTGGATAAACTTTCATGTATTTCAGAAAATTCATATACAGAATAGAACAATTTCAGATATTCGACTATCAGATAATTCATATTTTTAAAATGTATCATTAATCAGACATATTAGTTTACTTAGCCTTGTACTCAAGAAATTGGACCTAGGCAGAGGAGTACTAATGGTAAGAAATACAGTCACGAAGTCTGTACCCACATTACCCAGGAAGGATATGGAAACGTAATCGCCGGAGCTACACGTGCCAATGCCTGACAGAAGCTAGCTGAACAGAAAGGACGAGATCACCAAAGAGACCCGAACCTTAATAAAAGAGTATTAATGCTCTAAAAATATTTCAGGAGTGTACGTAGTACACTAAACAGGAGAGCACCAATTTCTCTAAAACAGAATTTCAGGAGTGTACGTAGTACACTAAAAAAATAGAAGTGCCCACGTCAGAGTGCCAGACCAAGAGCAAGGCTTTTTAAACACATACTCATTTTAATATAATAACTCTGGTGTGAGATGTCAACTTTATATTCATCCTAATCAACTTACTTTTATTATTGTTAGCATATATTTGTTTTCTATTCCCGTAATTTATAAATGGTCTATTTTCTTTGTAAACATTACTACCTTAGTAAATCCATTTTTGATAACTAGACTTTAAAATACTGGATTTTGTATGTAAAGTTTACGTAAGTCTAATTTATACACATATTAGTCCAAACTAGGTCATGATTCTAAAGTAAATCATACTAGCATGCGTATTGTATCTAAATATACGAAGTATTATAATGTTAGCTATGTATTTGAGAAACATATAAATACTCACGTTATATACATTAATTAGTGAATGCTAAGTCTTAAATTTGATATCCTGTTATTCTTTCATAAACATGTGTGTCCAGTTTATTCATGTATATATGGCCGGGGGGCAGTCACTGTGGCCGGTGGGGCAGTCACTGTGGTCGGAGTCACTTTGGCCGGAGTTGACCGGAGTCATTGTGACCGGAGTCACTTTGGCGGCGCCGACAGTGGCGGTGGTTCCGGCGGCAGCACCGTCATTGGCGGTGGTGCCGGTGGTGGTGCCGGTTGTGGCGTCGACGGTGCCGGTGGTGCCGGCGATGTTGAGGTCGGCGGTCATAGGACTACTAATCAAATATATAAAATGAATATTAAAATAATAAGAGCATGATTAAATACAAGTAATATGACTTTAGTCACATTTTTGAAAAAATTTAAATTAAGTCACAAATTTATCTTTTACATTTATTTTAGTAATATTGGAATAAAAAGGCCTATATATATATATATATACACACACACACACACTACGAATATGAAGTATGCATGTATGTATTCCTACGTAAGTATAATAGCAGGGAAACAAGTCATAATCCTTGTTTATAAAACAAAGTGTCGTAATGCTTTATCTGGTATTTTCAAAACAATATAATGGTTTGATTATTCAGCATACGTATAATGTATATTTGTAAATCATGGATTAATAAATACATGTATTAAACACACAGGAGTTTATGTTTAAGCTATCTAACATCAGGTTATCTAGTTAGTATAGTAATATTTCATTATCCCATGTATCACAGTTGGAAACGGGGATATATTAAGCATGACATCAATACTTAAGTGGGCAGAAAATGTAAACGTACTAACCTCACAAATGAAGTCTAAGTTGAAGCTAACCCTTTTTCACTTCTTTAATTTTCGGTTACGCTATCGGTTATTTTCATGAGCCGGCTGAGATTCGATTTATAGGCCAAGTTTTAGTAGCTATATAATTTTTAATTTGATTGTGATATCATTATCATTTTCTCCTTGTCACTAGGATAAAATGTCTTATTAGGACCAAGTGTCCAAGTGATGATGCATGACTTGTGTTGCGTCACTACTTCACCTTCTACACTTTGGTTTTATCATTTTAATAAGATTATCCTAGTTAATTAAATTTTCTAAAGTGGAAGAAATCTGACCGCCACTTGTTTGTTCATCCTATAGCATGTCGTAAACGTAAAATTTTACAACATAAAATACTATTATTTTGTCGTAAAAACTATTAAAGATTCATCTAAAGTAACTATGATAAAAAAAACGTGTCAAAATTAAAATATATCCATTTTTTATTTATGTTAGTACCCAATTTTGATAGATTTTGATGATGCCACTATACTTAGCATGTGTACATTGTGTCTCAATATTGTTCGTGTGTTAGCATTCAAAATTATGTGACAAAATAAAATGTACAATTTTTGAGTCAATTTGAATATTACCGGAAAAATTAAAATGCAATAAGGTAATTTTTATTTACCTTAACAGAATATTTAGATCCTACCGGTATATATTATTTTAGCTCAAAAGTTAACTGTATGTCACATTATTAAAGAAAAGAAGCTCGTAAAATCATATACATTGAATGTATATGATTGAAGACAAAATATGACCGGCATTTAATGCCAAAAACGTACTGGGGTCCTATCCTAAGCAGTGTACGCACACATGGGACTAACTCCTGAAGTGAAGTTTGGGCGGCTGAATGATGCAAGACAAGGAAATCATCGGGAAATCAGCTCCAACACAAGAAGACAAATATACAAGTCGTCCTTGTCAATTTTCAACAGACAAGATCAATCCATCCTAACCAACGGATGAGATTAATCAACTGGAGTAGCCTATAAATATAGGCTGAAACGAAAGTTTCTAACCAAGCTTTGAACATCCAAAGTAGAGAAATTCTTTCACGAGCATTCACGAACTATCTAGCAAAAGAGAAAGTGCTATTCTAAACTTTACTCTCTGCTTGGACTCATGCTTCACTAAACTTCCAGTTTACAAGCTATTCATTGCTAAATCATAGAAGTTTAGTTCCTAGTTGGAGGTTAGAACTTTCTTGTAACATTTCACAAATTGTTGTAAACACTTAGGAGAACAGTTGTTCAGATCCTAAAGTGTGAGTAGATAGATAGAGTACCTTTTGATCCCCACTGGTTCATTAGAGAAAAGTCTAAGGACTGAGTAACTTTGAGTGGTGCTATACTCATCGTGAAAAAACTTCAATCTAGGCCGAAGTGTTGTATAGGCTAGATTGACACTAAGTGTATTGGGCTTAATACATTAGTGAAATCCATCTGAAAGAGGGTGGGACTGGACGTAGGAGGATTACACCACCTCTGAACCAGGATATACTGTGTGTTGATTTACATTCATTCAACAAAGCACACACTTAGCACTTCTTACAAAAAGATTGAAGTTTGCCAGCAGAATCCTAAGCAGTTGTCTTAATTGACTCAACTGCGTATCTTACTTCTTAATCACTTACTTTCTTTGAGATCATTTTCATACAAGAGAAGTGCATCAATATCACCAAAAGACCTATTCTATCATTTCCCAGAAACTCACAGCAGGTGCCTCAACAGTCCCCTGGTGTCCACCCAACTGCTGAGCCCTCTGCTCATATACACTTGTTTCTCTCAAGCATCTCAATATCATCAGATCTTCATATCATCACCAACCAGGAGGTTGACCAAACTGCTCTCAGAAATTCACCCTCTAAACCAAGTAGGTACCTCAGCAGTGCCCTCATCACCACCCAACTGTTGAGACCACTGCTTCAGCAAACTCCTGGTTAATGTTACTAAAGCACATTTTCTGAAAGCCCTCATTATTCTCAGCAACATTTCATTATCACCTTCATCAAACACCCAATATTTCCTCAGCAATTGTCTCAGCAGTTTGGGTTCAATCTTTCACCTAGATAGAAAGTATTCATACACCAAAATGTTCCCAAAAGGGTTCCTGCTGAGACCACTGCTGTAATCTAGTTTGAAAGTACCTCAGCAATTGTCTCAGCAGTTCTCAAACATAAGAAAGCTAATCTAACAAAAAAAACCATTCCCCAAATGTTCTCAAAAGAAGGAACCAACCTGCTCCCAAACCAAAATCCAAACACCTGTATAAATCAACACCCCCTCACCATCTAAACCCAAGAACCAGTTGGCAACCAATCAATAAGACCAACCACAGTCAAAATACCAAGCAGACTCCTCAAATCAATAATTCACTTCCCATTACAAGAAGGAAAAGGATGAACAAGTACATAGTCATTCCCTTTGATTACAACACTTCAAATGGCTATAGACCAATCTGCTTAGAACTCAATGGTTCTAGATGGGCATGGATGCCTAAACTTGTACAAGGGAAGTCGCCCACTAACTTGTGGGCTACTGCTAAACATTAATCTATACAGGAAGGTGTTGGAGCAGCTGAAACACAAACATGGTATATAGATTCAGGCTACTCCAGGCACATGACAGGCAGCAGTCGGCTCCTGTCAAACTATACAGCAAGGGAAGGACCCAAAGTAACATTTGGGAATGTGGAAAAACAAGGAGAAACCAAAGGAGCTGGAGACCTATCAATTAATGGACTTACAATCCAAAACATATCCTATGTTAAGGGTTTAAAGTTCAATCTCATAAGCACAAGCCAGCTCTGTGACAATGGCTATAATGTTACATTCTCCAAAGACATCTGCTTGATTAGAGATGTCAAAAATGACAAAATTGTGCTCACTGGTAGAAGGAAGAAGGACATGTACATTGTTGATTGGAGCTCAACAAAGGAAGGAATCTGCTTAGTAACAAAGGCAGATTCAAACTTAAGTTGGGAATGGCACAACAAATTAAGCCATATAAACTTCAAAACAATCAACAAACTGTCCAGAAAAGGTTTGGTGAAAGGACTCCCTGAAATCAACTTCAAAAAGGACCACCTCTGTGATGCATGTCAAAAAGGAAAACAAACCAAGGTATCATTCAAATCAAAAGAAGTGGAATCATCAACTAGACCCTTAAGCCTACTACACCTTGACTTGTTTGGACCACTTGAACCAACAAGCTTAAGTGGTAGAAGGTACACCCTGGTTGTAGTTGATGATTATTCTAGATACACTTGGACCATATTCTTAAAGAAGAAGAATGAAACAGAGAAGAAACTTCCTGAATTGATGAAGCTAATTCAAAATGAAAAGAGTCTCTCAATCCAGAGGATCAGGTCAGATAGAGGTACTGAATTTCTCAACTCCATCATAATTCAGTACTGTGAAGAAAATGGAATCCATCATCAAACCTCAGCAGCAAGAACATATCAACAAAATGGTGTTGCTGAAAGAAGGAACATGACACTCAAGGAAGCTGGAAGGAAAATTTTAGAAGCAACTGGATTACCCAAAAGATTTTGGGCAGAAGTAATCAACACGGTTTGCTACACTCAAAATAGAGGTCTTATTCATAAGACTCACAAGAAGACACCATATGAGTTATGGAAAGAAAGGAAGTATAATGTTAGTCATTTCCATGTGTTTGGATCCAAATGCTTTATCCTAAACAATGGAAAAGACTATCTCAAGCCATTTGATCCCAAATCTGATGAAGGGCTCTTCCTGGGCTACTAAACAACTAGCAAGACATTCCGGATTCTCAACAAAAGAACTCTGGTGGTAGAAGAATCAATCCATGTGGTGTTTAAAAATCACCCCACTGCTCAATTAAAAGATGAAGGTGAGTCATCCAAATCAAGGGACACTGAAAAGGCTCCAAGGTGCCTTCCAAATAATAGTGTTCAAAAAGATAGAAAGGCAGTTGACTCAAACGGCAGCCCACTGCCAGCAGTTGACTCAAATGGCACACCATTGCCAGCAGTTTACTCAACTGTCAGCCCACTACCAGCAGGTGACTCACCAAAAGACAACCTTCCAGGCACTCATGACATTCCTAACCATTCTATTCTACCAGAGGATAGTGAAGAAGAAGAAGAAGGGGAGGATGATACTCAAATTCTAACCAAAACAAAAACATCTGACATCAGATGGATGAATAAACATCCTCCTCACCAAGCAATTGGAGACATTAATACAGGGGTTCGTACCAGATCAGCAATTCAGAGAGAAGCACTATTCTCATGCTTCATCTCCCAAATTGAACCCAAGAAAATTGAAGAAGCCCTACTTGATTCAGACTGGATACAAGCCATGCAAGAGGAACTCAATCAGTTTGAGAGAAACAATGTATGGGAGCTTGTACCCAGACCCTATCATCAACATGTGATAGGAACTAAATGGGTATTCAGAAACAAAATGGATGAGGAAGGCACCGTAGTCAAGAATAAGGCAAGACTGGTAGCTAAAGACTACTGCCAGGAAGAAGGTATAGATTTTGATGAAACCTTTGCTCCTGTTTCGAGTTTGGAAGCTATAAGAATCGTCTTGGCTTATGCTGCTCATAAGCAATTCACAGTCTATCAAATGGATGTAAAAAGTGCCTTCTTAAATGGTCTATGTGGAGCAACCTCCTGGTTTTGAAATCAATAGAGAGAAGGATCAAGTCTACAAATTACACAAGGCGCTTTATGGACTCAAGCAAGCCCCAAGAGCATGGTATGACACTCTCTCTGAATATTTAGTGAATAATGGATTCACTAAGGGAAAAGTAGACAAGACTCTATTTAAAACAGAAGAAGGTCCCCATATACTGCTTGTTCAAATCTATGTTGATGACATAATATTTGGTAGCTCAAATCAAGCACTATGTGAAAAGTTTTCAACTCTCATGCAAAGCAAATTTGAAATGAGCATGATGGGAGAGTTGAACTATTTTCTGGGACTAGAAGTGAAGCAGATTCCTCAAGGTATCTTCATCAACCAAGCCAAATATACAAGAGATCTCATGAAAAAGTTCAAAGTTGAGAACAAGTCTACAGTCAAGATTCCCATGAATACATCACAAGGTCTAAGTCAAGATGAAGATGGCAAGGATGTTGATCCTACACTTTATAGAGGTTTGATTGGTTCCCTATTATATCTCACCACGAGTAGGCCATACATATCCTACTCAGTTGGTGTATGTGCAAGGTTTCAATCAAAACCTAAGGAAAGCCATCTTCTAGCTGCAAAGAAGATTTTGAGATATCTAAAAGGTAATCCCAACTCTGGATTATGGTAGCCAACAAATGGAGGCTTTGAACTCTATGGCTACTCAGACTCAGACTTTGCTGGATGCAAAATTGATAGAAAAAGTACCTCAGGGACTTGTCAGTTAATTGGTGGAAGACTTGTCTCTTGGTTTAGCAAGAAACAAAATTCAATTGCTACTAGCACAGCTGAAGCTGAATACATAGTTGCAGACAGCTGCTGTGCACAAATTCTATGGATGAAACAGCAATTGAGGGATTATGGAGAAGAAACAAAGGAGATTAGCATATTGTGTGATAACACTAGTGCTATTGCTATCACTCGTATTCCGGTATTTCATTCAAGAACCAAACATATTGAGATCATGCATCACTTTATCAGAGAACACGTTGAGAAGAAAACCATCAAGCTTGAGTACATCCCCACGGAAAAGCAGTTGGCTGACATCTTCACCAAGCCATTGAATGAAGCTAGATTCAACCAACTAAGGCAAGAGCTTGGAATGTTAGATGATCTAGATCAAGTGAAGGAATAATCCTGCATCTATTCAGGGGGAATTTGATTCCAAAATTAAGGGGGAATTCCTAGCCACCTGCTGAGGGGGAATTTCTGTGAAGTACTCAGGAGTAGCCACCTGCTAAAGGTAAGCTACTCAAAACATCAAAGGAATGAAGCATCAAGGTCCAAGTAAGTCACTATCAAGATATCAAGATCAAAAGGAGTCAAAATTTACAAAATTGGCTCAGCAGTTGACTGCATCCTAGCAAGCAGTAGGCTCAGCAGGCGACTGGCTACTAGCCCACTGCTACTTGTATAATGGAATGAAATGCACACTTTCTCAAAAAGGAGGAAAAGGACTAGAAAGAGAAGGAAGACAAATGGAGGTAAAAACACTAGTTCAAAAAAATTGCGCAGGTGACTGCCTCAGGAGCAGGGTACTGCTTCAGGCCAGCAGTTGGCTCAATTTCTGACAAATGTACATGGAATCTCAACAAGTGACATTCATCATCTTGATCCCCTAATATCAAGGATCCCAAAAAGCCAACTCTTGTTCTCAGAAACCTTCAAAATTTTACCCAAAATTGAGCTCCCTGCTACCAGTGTGAACACAGTTAATGCTGAAAAGGCCAGCCGTATTCTCCAACGGCTATATTCCAACTGCTAGTTCCCGATAGCCTATAAATACTCCCTCCGTACATTCTCCTTCACACTTTTCACTTTGCAATCTCTTTCTACCTATTCTAAAATCTCAAATTCTCTCTTTGCATTCTCAAAAACTCTCCTACACACAACCACCGCAAACCATTCCATTCTCCATATACACCCAAAATGGCCTCCCTTGTCCAAAATTCCAAATCGATCTTCACAGGCTCTATACTAAACACTCCCAAAATTCTCGAAAGAGCTGAGAACCATGAACTCATGAGAGAACTATTAAGAAAGCTTGAGACCACGGGACTAATGAAGATGGCAACCTATCCATACTCTTGCTTCTACCCCGAGGTAGTAGCAGAGCTCTACATCAACTCCTCTCCTGAGACTCTCAAATCCGTTGTACTAGGGTTTGAGGTAGAGATAACGGAAGAAGACATCAGGTAACTGCTCTCCCTACCTGGAGATGAGGCTCCAACTGTAGAGGACATCAACTTGAATGAAGAGAACTTCAAAGAAAAGGTTTTCATCCAAAGGGCTCAACACCTTAACACGTTAAAAGTCAAAAAGAAGCTGATGGTTCCAGAATACGCCATCCTCCTAGACATTCTCTACAAATGTGTCGACACAAGAACTACAGCCCTGGACGAAGTCAATGCACAAAGAGCCAAGCCACTGACGGCAATCATCTTAGGGGTCCCTTTCAACTGGTCAAGGTACGTCTACAACGAGCTTCTAAAGTACGTAAAGAAAGCTCACACAGGAAGAGGAGAAGATGGTACTCTACCTGTTAGTCCCCTAGATTTTGGAATTAGTATTTTGATGATGCCATAGTTTTCTCTTTTATTTTCCCCCCATCTTTGGTAGCTATCATGTATTCCGGCAGTTGACTGAACTAGTAAAGTATTATTTAAATGTGTTAAGTTCAAAGCGTCAATTATCAAAGAAATTTAACTGGATAATATAAAATTCAATAAGGTAATATTTTAACTACCTTAAAAGGATTTCTTATAGACCTTACCAGTTACATTTCTTTGATACATCAAATAACACAAAAACATCTCGAACAAACTATTTATTAAGCTGGAACACAAAATGCAATAAGGTAATAATTGTTACCTTAAAAGGATTTGTTATCCTACCAGTTAAATAAATAGTTCATGTTCGAAATACTAGCTGAAGTGACCGAAAGACAAAAGCAAAATGTTTTGTATCAAGAAAATTATACCGGAAAAGTCAAAATGCCATAAGGTAATTTATTACCTTAAACGTATATTTAATTCCTACCGGTATATATTTTCTTTATCACAAAAACATATTTCTTCGTCACTCATTGAGAACAAATAAATGTATAATTTTTAAGACTAATAAAATTTATACTGGAAAGTAAAAATGCAATAAGGTAAAATTCAATTACCTTAAAAGGATATAATCCTACCAGTATAAATTTTATTAGACTCAAAAATTAACTGTTCGTTCATTGCTTTTTCACCTCGTGATAAACCGGAGCCAATCAGAGAAAAGGAAAGCCAAGCATGGAGGACATTTAGTGCAAAGAACGTACAAAGCATGGGAAGCGCAGTCTAGTTGGAGAAACACAGGAGAACTGCAGCAGCTAGGCAGAAAGAGACAAAAAGTATTATCGGCTCCAAGGAAGAAGACGAACAACAAGTTGTTATCTTCTGGAACAAAGATTCAACGTACAAGATTAAATCATCACAACCAACATATGAGATTAATCTACCGGAGATGCCTATAAATGAAGGCCGAAGCATGAGTTCGAAAACAAGTTTTTGAGTTCAAAGCAGAGAGATTCCATAAGCATTCAAAGAATATCTAGCAACTCTGCTTTGACTCATGCTTCACTAAGCTCTTAGACCAGATCATCATCTTCATATTTTTAGAGCTTAGTTTTTAGTTGGAGACCAGAATTTCCCTGTAGTTTACAAGGTGTTGTAAAACACTTCAGGAGGACAGTTGTTCCCGGCCTGAGTGTGGTTAGATAGGTCAGGAGTACCTTTTGATCCCCACTGGATCAATTGAGAAAAACCTAAAGGATTGAGTAGCTTGGAGTGGTGTTGTACTCCTCGTGAAACACCTTCAATCTAGGCCAGAGTTGTTAAGGCTAGATTGGCACTAAGTGTATTGGGCTTAATACATTAGTGAAATCCATTTAAAATAGGATGGGACTGGATGTAGGAGGATTACACCACCTCTGAACCAGGATATACTGTGTGTTGATTCACTTTCAGTCAATAAAGCACACACTGAACACTTCTCGCATAAAGATTGGAGTTTGCCAGCAGCATCCTAAGCAGTTGTCTTAATTGACCCAACTGCTTATCCTACTGCTTAATTACTCACTCTCTTTGAGATACACGAGCTTCACAATATCACAACAAAAAGGTCTGTTTCATTAAGATTTCAGGAAATACTACTTAAGGCATGGCAGTTGCCTCAACAGTCTCCTAAGGACTACTCAACTGCTGAGCCCACTGCTCACACAAAAGTATTTCCTGTGAACATCTTGACATTACTAGACCTTTACATCTTTATCTCTAAGACGTCTGTTCAAAATATTCTCTGTGATTCAGGGTGATAACCCAGCAGGTACCTCAACAGTTCCCTCACTATCACCCAACTGCCTAAGACCACTGCCTAAGTAAAACCCTCTACTTACTTGGTCCAAAGCACATCTTCAGAAAGCCCACATCATCCTGAGCAACACCATATAATCAAACCTTCCATACCTTCACCTTTACTTCAGCAGGTGCCTCAGCAGTTCCCTGGTTTCCACCCAACTGCTGAGACAACTGATCTAATTTAAGGTTTATTATCAATCCACCTCAGTACATCATCAGAAAGCTCTTCCCACTCTAAGAAAGATTCTGAATGCACCTTCATCATACTCCAAGTATTTCGTAAGCAGTCGACTAAGCAGTTCCCTGCTTTCTAGCCAACTGCCTAGCCAACTGCTCACCATTAAGCAAAGACTTCATCCATCATAGAAAGTTGTTACACATTACATAAAGGGTAAAGACTTCCGATGTGCATCTATAAATCTCTCAAAAGATTATAGATCAACTCATCTAGAGGGAAAACTTTGTAAAGTCGAAAGAGATTTAAAAGTCTATTCACCCCCCTCTAGACTTTTACCCTATACGGGACCATCAAGTGGTATCAGAGCAGAGTGTTCCTAGAGTCAGTTTCTGACTAATTTTTACTAAAGATCCAAAACCACTATTCTACCCAAAACAACTTTCTAACAATGGACAGACGTTTGGCAGAGAATCTTTTGTCCAACCAAAGCAAGTGTGATGACTGGAGAACCAATGATGTCTGGGATGAGCTTTCAATGATACAATCAGCTCATGATAAAAAAGGCTCAAGTGATGAAAGCAGTTCATCAGGGAGTAAGGAGGAGACTCTGATTTGTCTCTATGGAATGCATCATCCTGAAAACTTCTCCAACAACTGCTCCTTGATAAGAACAACAAGTATTGACAATGATGAGGTATTATCATGTTCTTCAAATAGCTCAAATGATTCTAGCTGTTCCAGTGTAGACATGGAGGCATTACTCCATCAATTTGAAATCTTTCAAAAGGATCACCTTCTTTTAATGAACGAAAACTGTAGACTTCAAGAAAATCTAATAGTAGCCCAAGCTCAAATGGGTGAAGTGATAAAAATGAAAGATTTTCTTGAACTCGAAAACATCGTTTTAAAAGAAAGGTTGAGCTCCCTCACCACTCCTATTGGTGAGGAAATTCAAAACGGGAAGAACACATGATCAGGAGACACACCATTAGCCCAACCATTGAAATACTCTCCCAAATACTCTCCTATCCCAAAAACAACCACAAATCAACTCAACACAAGGAAATCCAACCAACTAAAACCTCACTCCTGGACTCAGTCCTCCTCCAGATCAAAATCCAAACTTCCCTACAATCTCATCTTCCAAAATAACCAACCAATCAAAAGGACCAACTACATACCAAAGAAGAAGCTGATCACTACAAATACACATATTCCTCCCCCCACAAGGAATAGTGTTCATAAAAATATAGCCAATTCTCATAATGGCTGTAGATCTATCAGCTCAGATCAAAACGTCCCTAAATTGGTATGGATGCCCAAAAGCATTCAAAGGAAGATACCCACGAATCCGTGGACTGATACTAAAAAATGACGAATACGGGAATGTGCTGGAGTAGCCAACTTACAAAGACTATTTTCAAGCTACTTCATGCACAAGGTAGATAGCAGGGGGCTACTGTCAAGTTTCTAAATCTGGAGAAGGACCCAAAATAATATTTGGGAGTGAGAAAGAAAGAGGAGAATCTAAAGGAGCTGGAAAACCCAATAAAAAATGGACTTCAATCCAGAACATATCATATGGGACTGAAGTTCAAACACATAAAGCACAAGCCAGCTCCGCGACAACATTCACAATGTGACATTCTCCATGGACATCTGCTTGGTCAGAGATGTCCAAAAACAACAAAGTTGTGCTAACTGGTAGAAGAGAAACAAAAAAAGAGAATAGTTGCACTATTGATGGGGGAATACAAAAAGCAGATTCAAACATAAGTTGAGATTGGCGCCACTCTTTTAGCCATCTCAATTTCAAAACCGTCGAGGGAATCTCCATCAACAAGCTATTCTTCAAGGGGTTGTACCTGGTCTGACTGAAAAGGCTCCAAGCTGCCTTCTCAGCAAAGTAACAAAAGATGACTGGATTCTGGAACCAGCAGTTGACTCAGGAGGCAGCCAACTGCCAGCAGGCGGCTCAGGAGCAAGACCACTGCTAGCAGTTGACTCAAAATATAGAACACTGCTAGCAGTTGACTTGATCTAAATCAACTCTCCAGAAACTCCAGATGAATTAAGCACAAGGATTAATGATCCCAGACCCCTTATTTTACCAGAAGACAGTAAAGAAGAAGAAGAGGATGAGAAGGTATCTCAAATAAACCAAAAATCTAACATAGATGGTTGAACCTACATCCTCCTTATCAAAGTAATGATGAAATCATCCAAAGGGTTCGTACAAAAAAATCAAACCAGAAAGAAGTGCCACTCATTTGGTACATCTATCTAATTGAACCAAAGATGATTGGAGGAGCCCTACAAGATTCTAACTGAACACAAGCTATGAAAAAGTACTACACGTGTGAAAGAACATTGTCTTAAAGCTTGTATCCAGATCCTATCATCATCAAGTGATAGGAACAAAAAGGGTCTCCAGAAAATGAAGGAAGGCATCATTGTTGAGGATAAAGCAAAATCCGTGGCCAAAGGGTACTGTAAAGAAGGACTAGATTTTGATAAAACCCCTGCCCAAAGTTGCCCCAGTAACGTCCTACTATCAAAATCAGAGTTGCTTCTCTATCTGAACTAAAGACCCCAAGAAGATCTCTGTTCAAGGTTCTCTAATAAGGTTCTCTGATGAGGCTCTCTGCTCAAGGTTCTCTGATGAGGCTCTCTGTTCAAGGTTTTCTGATAAGGTTCTCTGATAAGGTACTCTGGTCTCATCAGAAATGCAACAACTCTATAACAAGCACTGGAAGTGCTCGACGTATTCTGGTCCATTACAACATCATTTGCACAACATCCTTAACAATGTGCTGCCCATAAGGAAATTCACATACTGGATGTGCCTTCCTCAAAACGGTCTACTAAGAAAAGGAGGACTACGTGGAGCAGTCCCCTTGATTTGAAATTATTAGAGATGAAGCATTCAAACTTAATCATTCTCTGGAGTCAGGCAAACTCCAAAAAGAATTGTTAAAAACACTAAACATTTTGTGAAAAATGGGTTCACAAAAGACAAAGTAGACAACATGCTATTCAAAGCATGAATCCACAAGGTCTCTACATCAACCAAGCTATTGAATTGAACAAGATTCAAAACATCACGAAAAGAGCTTGGAATGATCATCAAAGCAAAGGAATTACCCTGCACCCATTCAGGGGGAACTCAACTCTGAAATTGAGGGGGAATTTCTAGCCACCTGCTGAGGGGGAACTCTTACACAAACTCTAAAGGGAAGTCACATGCTCACGAAAAACCTACTCAAATATCCAAGCACTAAGCTAAGCAGATGACTGACTCCCTCCAACAGTTAACTCAGCAGGCGACTACAAATCAGGCCACTGCTACACTCTCAAAAACACATGCAAGATCCAAGATGACTGCCAAACTACCCACTTCTACAAAGAGATACTGCATATACTCCATCAAAGGAAAGCTCCAAACAAGCCAAAAATCAACAAAGGGATGAAAAAGAGTATTCTAGGTCTCAATTGCAAACTAATCAACTTCAATTGACAAAATCCAGAAACCAGATGACTTGACGAACTCTGAGGATCAGGTGGGATTTGTTCAATAAAAGCAAATCAATATGGCAGAGACCAGTCAACGTTCTGGATAACAGAAGGAAATGTTCAAAAGAAGAATTAGTTATGATTTACCAGAAACTCTAATCAGAAGGAAAGAGGATGTCAAAAGCAAGTAGAAGATGAGAAATATTGATCATGAAAGACATTGGAGGACAAGAGGAATTACTAGCTCAAAACTGCTGAAGATTAAATATCAAATCACAAAGGTACGATATTGATCCATAAAATTCAGCAGTATACTCATATATGGATTGAAAGAGGCATACTGCTATTCCGTAGAAACTTAATTTTATTAGGAGCATCCTGCTTCTCTGCAGCGTCCTAATAAAACAAAGTTACCTACAAATATAGTTAGTATACTATTTTAATCACTGTCAAAAAATTAGCCATAGACAAGCTAAAACAGTATCCTAGAATTATCCATATTCTGAGCAAACAAGGTGATGGAGTATATGGCCCGGGAACCCCCGGCCCACAGACTCCCACTACTCCAACAAAGGCCCAACAAGCCCAAGAAGCATTGCAGGCCCAAAATTATAACGCCCCAAGCATAAATCAACCCTCAAGGCACACTGGGGTGCCCTCGGCCCCATGACCGAGGGCTCCAAACTATCACAGCATGGATGTCACGCCCCGGACCTACCCAGACACGTCAACAACCCGCCGTACAGTACGGATAGTCAACCGCAGTCCGAATCATCCATACTATACAAGGCGTCTTGAATATCATTCACACATAGTACATCCATAAACAAACATAATGTAAAACATTTATTAAAGCAGCGGAAACAATTGATACAAGTGTTCAAGCCACACTTGGCAAAATTAGGCATGCAAGCCCCCAAAGTAATTATTCAGAAAATATTATCCATGAGCATTATTCATATTGTTTTGTCAAAACAAGAACGGGAGAAGCACGAACCAAGTCTTCTCCTCAGAAACTTCCTGAAGCAACGGCTGGCGGTAGCAACCTTCAAGTTCTACCTGAAACTGTGAGGTGGCCTCCCCCGTGAAGGGGAGGTCAGTACTTGGAAGCATTTGACAAGTACAATGACAACTGCACTAAGTATAATCAAAGTTTAAATCTCTGAGGCCCTCAAACTAGAGCATTATTACATTATAGTTAATCCGTTCATTTAATATCAATTCATCATTATTTACCACGGTCTAGAGCCCAGCTCATAATCACCGTTATCTACTACGGTCTAGAGCCCCGCTCATAATCACCGTCATCTACCACGGTCTAGAGCCCAGCTCATAATCACCGTCATCTACTACGGTCTAGAGCCCAGCTCATAATCACCGTCATCTACTACGGTCTAGAGCCCAGCTCATAATCACCGTTATCTACATCGGCCTTGAGCCCGGCTCATAATCACCGATTCTTTATAATTCAAATTCTTAGGATCTAATTCATCCATTTCTCAACTAACATTTCCAACTAATATTTCAATGCTAGTTATTTATTTATTTCAATATAATTCTTTCTTCTTGCCCAATTGGCCTTAATATCAAGTATCACTTTCATACCCCCATAGCTTCACCTCATGGCATCAAAGCATGCTATCTCAAATGATATTCATGGTTGGTACAACCATCATACACACATATTCATAGCATCTAAACATACACAATTTATTCATAAATTTGTGTATCATGCATACTATACTTATAATCAATAGTAGTTTCATTTAGGCATTATTAACCATTAACAACTCATACACATCACATTTGTATTCACTTAGGAAATCCCATGAAATTAACCCAAAGATTATAAGTAACATAGTCGGTCATCCTCACCTTAATTAAGCTTAAGCGCGTTCTACGTTCCTCGATTGGACTTTGACCAACTCCGGCGAACTTTGACCAACTCCGGCGAACTTTGACCAACTCCGACGAAACTCCGGCGAGGCTCAAAAATACTTTAAATCAAGTTCCTAACAAGGTTTTATCATCACAAAACCCATATCAACACAAATAACCTATAAAAGGTTATTTTCCGGCAAACCGGTCGATTTGGCTTCTAAGTCCGTTTTTGGACCTAGAATCACTTTCCAACCCATTATTCCACACTTAAATCATGTAGAACAATACTAAAGGCCTTTCATATGATATATATCTTATATGCTAGAAGAAAAACAAAGGAAAAGTTATGATAAGGTCATTACCTTACTTTTCACACTCTTTCCTAGCTTTTTCCTTCTTAAACTTCCTTCTTGGACTCCCTTGAGCTTGAGTTCGGATTTGGGCTATGGAGATGAGAAGTTTCAGAGCCTCTCCTTGCTATCCTAGGGTGCTGAATTGTGTGGGTGGAGATGGTGAGGTGAGGGGGTGGTTTTTGTCTCATTTAGACAAATGAGTGAAGGGAGGGGGTCTACAACATGTCAAAGGTGTCTCTCCCATCCTCTCAATAGTTGTTCAGCCAATTTGGCACTCATCCAGCCCTCAAGGGTTGACAATTTCGTGGGGTGGCCCCCACCCAAGTGGGAGGTCATCCTAATTTGTCCCAAAGTGTGTAATTTGTCCCGAAAGTTGTATTTTTCCGGACTGTTTTAAGTATATTTTATTTTATCGTGTCAAATAAAATATAACACTTGTTCCCAATTCTTAATGGTCCTTAGAATCAATATGAATCCTTCAACTTTAATTTAGAAGTCTTCGAAATCCCTTTTCGGGCTGTTATCTGATAGATTGCCGATACTGATAATTTGGCCCCGTTCGACCAACCGGTCAACCCTATGCCATTGTCATGGCTCAACTAGGATATCCACCACCATATACGTATTATCTAGTCCAAGATCAATATAATATGTGGCCCCGATAATATCGGGCGGTCCCCACTCCTGATGTGGGCCCCACGTGCGTTTTACTATTCACGCGAAAAAATATAATACAAATTCACCACTTCGTAAATTCACTAAAACTTCATAAGGTTCAATAAATTATTCGCTTAAAGGTAAATACATTTGGGGACGGTGTTACAAGTTCACCCCCCCTTATTTGGGATTTCGTCCCCGAAATCCACGTGTCTAATCGAAAAGGAAAGGGTACTGCTCCCTCATTGAGACCTCAGTCTCCCAGGTTTCTTCTTCGACTCGATCACTCCTCCAAAGGACCTTTACCATAGGAATCTCCTTGTTCCTTAGTTTCTTTACCTGTTGACCCACAATCTTCACCGGTTCCACCGCATATTGTAGGTCTTCACGTATCTCTACCGGTGGTTTCTCAAGGATATGAGACGGATCTCGCACATATTTCTTGAGCATCGATACATGAAACACGTCGTGTATCTTCTCAAGTTCTGGCGTCAATTTGATACGGTAAGCCACGACCCCTATCCTTTCAAGGATTTCAAATGGGCCAATGTATCGGGGGTTAAGTTTTCCCCTCGATATAAACCTGATGATACCTTTCCAAGGAGAAATCCTTAGAAAGACCTTATCACCGACCTCAAACTCCAATGGCCTACGTCGTTTGTCAGCATAACTCTTTTGCCGATCTTGGATAGCCTTGAGTCTATCCTGAATGACTTTCACCTTAGCCTTGGTGATTTCGACAAGTTCAATCCCCTCGAGCTTGGCTTCGCCAACCTCGTCCCAACACAACGGTGTTCTACATTTCCTCCCATACAATGCCTCGTATGGAGGCATGCCAATACTCGCCTGATAACTGTTGTTATAGGCAAACTCAACCAAAGCTAAATGCTTGTCCCAACTCCCTTGGAACTCCAGAGCACATGCCCTAAGCATATCTTCCAGAATCCGTATCACCCTCTCGGATTGCCCATCCGTCTGTGGGTGAAAGGCTGTGCTAAACTTTAGCTTCGTACCCAAAGATGCTTGAAATTTTGGCCAAAATCGGGATGTGAAACGTGGGTCCCTATCCGAGACAATGGATATCGGAACTCCATGCAGTCTCACAATCTCCTCCGTGTATAGTTTTGCCAATCTTTCAAGAGGATAAGTAATGTTGATAGGCAAAAAGTGTGCACTCTTGGTGAGCCTATCAACCACTACCCATACTGCATCATAGTTGTTCATTGTTCGTGGTAGCCCCACCACGAAGTCCATGGTCACGTGCTCCCACTTCCATTCTGGAATGGTAAGTGGTTGTAAAAGTCCTGCCGGGTGCTGATGTTCCGCCTTGACTTGTTGGCAAGTAAGGCACCGACTCACGTACTCTGCGATGTCCCTCTTCATACCCGACCACCAGTAACTTTCCTTCAAGTCTCGGTACATTTTAGTACCTCCTGGATGCATGGCATACGCCGAAGAATGAGCCTCCTCCAGTATAGACTTTTGGAGCTCCTCGTTCCTTGGTATGCATACACGACCTTTAAACAATAAAAGACCGTCATCACGTACCCGAAAGTTCTCAACAGGTCCCTCAAGGATCTGTTCACGGATCTTCTGACATTCTTCATCAATGGCCTGACATCTACTGATCTCACTCAGCAATGTAGGCCTAACCTCGAATCTAGCAATGAGGACCCCACTCGTGGACACCTCCACTTGTGCCCTCAGTGAGCGTAGACACGTGAGTAACGTCCCCGATGTACTCTTTCTGCTCAGTGCATCGGCTACTACATTGGCCTTCCCGGGATGATAGTCGATGATCAAGTCATAGTCCTTGATCAACTCCATCCATCTCCTTTGTCTCATATTCAACTCTTTTTGAGTGAATACATATTTCAAGCTTTTATGATCGGTGAAAATGTGACATGTCTCCCCATAGAGATAATGCCGCCAAATTTTCAGTGCAAACACTACCGCTCCCAACTCTAGATCATGGGTAGGGTAGTTTGCCTCGTGTTTCTTCAATTGCCTTGAAGCGTAGGCAATCACCCGACCGTTTTGCATTAGAACACATCCAAGCCCTTGGACGCTAGCGTCACTGTATATGTCGTACCCTATCCCTTGTGTGGGTAGAGTGAGGACTGGTGCTTCTGTAAGCCGTTTCTTTAGTTCGAGGAACCCTTTCTCACAATTGTCGTCCCATATGAACTTGGCCCCTTTCTTTGTGAGCTTTGTCAAAGGAGACGCCAATACAGAAATTTTTTCAACAAACTTACGATAATATCCTGCCAAACCGAGGAAACTATGTATTTCTTTCACGTTCTTGGGTCTCTCCCAATTCATAATGGCTTCTATCTTGGCTTTATCCACCGCAATGCCCGAACCTGACACGACATGCCCGAGGAACCTGATCTCCTTGAGCCAAAACTCGCATTTAGAGAATTTGGAAAAGAGTTATTTTTCCCTTAGCCGTTCAAGTACAAGTCTCAAATGATCTTCATGCTCCCCCTCACTCTTGGAGTATATCAAAATATCGTCGATGAATACTATCACGAATTGATCTAAGTATTCACTGAACACACGGTTCATCATGTCCATGAATGCCGCCGGGGCGTTGGTTAGCCCGAACGACATGACTAGGAACTCGAAATGACCATACCTTGTGCGGAATGCACTCTTCGGTATGTCATCTTCCTTTATTTTCAGTTGGTGGTATCCCGACCTAAAGCCAATCTTCGAAAACACCGTCGCCCCTCGGAGCTGATCAAACAAGTCATCAATTCTAGGCAAGGGATACCTATTTTTGATTGTGACCTTGTTCAGTTGACGATAGTCAATGCACATACGAAGTGTTCCATCCTTCTTTTTCACGAAAAGGACCGGTGCTCCCCACGGAGAGTGACTCGGCCTTATGAAACCGTTATCCAATAGCTCTTGCAATTGGGTTTTCAACTCGTTAAGTTCAGCGGGTGCCATTCTGTATGGCGGTATAGAGATTGGTTTGGTGCCGGGTTCGACCTCGATCACGAACTCAATCTCCCTATCGGGTGGAAGACCCGACAAGTCTTTTGGGAAGACATCCGGATACTTACAAACAACTCTCACATCATTGATGTCTATCTCTTCTTTGGTTTTGTCCACCACATACGCTAGGTATGCGTGACACCCCTTTCTCATCATATTCCTTGCTCTCACGGCGGATATGATACAACAGTTTGATTTGCCTCTATCTCCCTCGAAGCGTAAGGTCAACCCTTCGCCGCCTTCGAGTTCAAGAATCTTCGTGTAGCAATCGACCCTAGCATGATGTTTCTCAAGCCAATCCATCCCGAGGATTGCATCAAACTCGATCATACTCAGCGGTACGAAATCACACGTCAAGTTCTGTCCCTCCACCTCCACCTCACACGATGGATAGTGGCTTTCTCTCTCGATATCATCCCCTAGAGGCGTGGACACCAATAGGGTTTGAGTCATCGGTACAAGTGGTCCGTTGAATCCGCTGGCGAACGTCTCACTCACAAATGATCGTTGCGCCCCGGTATCAATAAGGATCCTTGCTTCTCTCCCGTTTATCTTTAGTGTTCCTACATTCATAAGTAATGTAAGACACACTATCTAATAAATAGGTTCGTCTCTTAAGTCGTAGAGTATGTTGGTTGTGTTTCGGGTGGGGTCCGTTCGATACCCTCCCGAAATTTCCCGGTTTCTAACCTTTAGGACCGTTTTAGGATAAATCCGGGTGAAAGCCGGCCGCTTTTCATGAAAGCCGGCCGGTTTTCGACTGCGAGAAAAATTCTAAGTTTTTAATCACGAAAGCCGGGCGGCTTTTACGAAAGCCGGGCGGCTTTCGTCGCCGTAGTTTTTATTCAGGGAATGGTTTCGAAGCCGGCCGGTTTCTACGAAACCCGGCCGGGTTTCAGCAACGCAGGAATCCCAGGCTTAACGAAAGCCGGGCGGCTTCCATGAAAGCCGGGCGGCTTTCAGCTGCGAGAATTTTTCCAGGTGAGGTGTTTACGAAAGCCGGCCGGTTTTCACCAAAAGCCGGCCGGTTTTTGGTTGCGAGACTTTTCTTTGATTTAATCTTGGCGAAAGCCGGGCGGTTCTCAGTGGAAGCCGGCCGGCATTCGTTGCCGCAGTATTATCCCAATTAAATCAAGACGAAAGCCAGGCGGCTTTCGTCAAAGCCGGGCGGTTTTCACCCAGGGCGAGGATTCTCCTCCCTTTTTTCCCTTCAAACCCGACTAAACTCGTCGGGGTTATAATTTTACAAGTTCCACACTCCTATTGTTTACGAAAATTAATACGTGAGTTTAAGGAATTACCCGCAACGGAGTCCGGGTTGGCACGTGCATCCACCTCCGTCATAGCATAAACTCTAGCTTGAGTTCTTCCTTGATTCACGGACGGCGCATTGCTCGTGCTCGCTCCCCCTGGCCCACGCTAGCATGAGATGCTCCGGCCCGGTTCCTACTTGCCGTGGTAGCGCCGCTTGGTCCTGACCCCCGGTTCCCACCAAGTTGAGGGCAGTTTGGCTTAATATGCCCTGTACTCCCGCATTGGTAGCACCGTGGCGGATCACGACACTTACCGGTGTGGTTTCTGTTGCAATTCCTGCACCTGGGCGCCGTCGGGGCTTGTGAGTCCGAGTAGTGCCCGCTCGTGGCCGGGTTTCCCTTGGATGGTGCTGCCGGTGCCCTGAACGATCCACCTCCCCCGTGGTTCCCCTTCTTATTGGGACCTTGGGGGCCATGGCTTTCCCACTTTCTTTTCTTGGCCTCTTCGGCATCTCTCTTCTTCCTCTCCTCCCATTGCTTTTCTCCCTTCAACCCTTGGGCAACCACTTGGCTGAAAGTCATATTGGGAAATTGAGTTGCCCTGTCACGTATCTCCAAGTCCAAGGCCTCCCAAAAGTGATTCACCATTCGGTTTTCATCACAAGCATACTTCGGTATGTGATCAGCAAGGTCTCTGAACTTGTTCTCAAGTTCTTTCACCGTCATGTTACCGCCTTGGGTTAGGAGAGTGTATTCCCTCACCCTTGCGTTTACTTCGAAGTCAGAGTAGTACTGGGCAAAGAATTCTTGTCGGAAATCCTCCCATGTAACAGTTCCGCCATACTTACCCTTGGTTCCATCCCACCATTTGGATGCCAACCCCTCGAGTAACCTTACCGCGATTCTCAGTTTGAAATCGGGGGTGAGCTGCATGTCAAGGGCTGCCTCGTTCAGCCTCTTGATCCACTGGGCGGCAACCGAGATGTCTCCCGTCCCATCGAACGGTTTGCACCCTAAGTCCCTCGCCTCCTTGATGTATTTGGAGATCCTTATGGCTGGACCTCCATCGCCCCGACTCCCATGCGCTTCCACATGGGTTCTCGAATCGCAAAAACTCCTCCCTCTTGGAGCCCCGCCCGAAGGTTGCCCTGCACGGTGCCTTCGGCGTGCCCTCCTTTCTTCGCGCTCCCGATGATACTGTTGGAGCAGCGCTTCGATTCTGGCCCAGGAGCCACTTTCCTCCTCATCACTCACATCATCATCATTCTCTTCGTAAGGGGTCTCAACTGGCTCAGTCCCCGGCTGGTAAGTTGAGTCCTCATAGGACCAATAGGTCTCACTCTCGGTATCAACGTGGCCATCGCTCACGGTTTGACGTTGGCCTCCACGGCCCCTTCCTCTTGATCCCCTAGAGGACCCCCGGCTACCGCGCTCGGACCCACCCGGTGCACGGCCCAACGGGTTCCTTCTAGTGATCCTTCCAATTGGTTCCATTTCTGAAAGAAATTAGAATGAGTCGTTAGACTCGTATCGAATGTCAATTGACGGACGGGTACTTAAAGACATCCTTCGGCTCAAATCACCGCCATACCAATTGTTAAGGGTACCATCTTAACAATTAGAGGCATTGCAACTCAAGTACCAAAAGTTCTATAAGTACAAAACTTATGCTCATGGTTTCTCAAATTCATTTTCAAAAAGAAATTTTGAAGCTTCATTATGATGTTTACGGACTAAGGGCTCTGATACCATTTAAATTGTCACGCCCCGGACCTACCTGGACACGTCAACAACCCGCCGTACAGTACGAATAGTCAACCGCAGTCCGACTCATCCATACTATACAAGGCGTCTTGAATATCATTCACACATAGTACATCCATAAACAAACATAATGTAAAACATTTATTAAAGCAGCGGAAACAATTGATACAAGTGTTCAAGCCACACTTGGCAAAATTAGGCATGCAAGCCCCCAAAGTAATTATTCAGAAAATATTATCCATGAGCATTATTCATATTGTTTTGTCAAAACAAGAACGGGAGAAGCACGAACCAAGTCTTCTCCTCAGAAACTTCCTGAAGCAACGGCTGGCGGTAGCAACCTTCAAGTTCTACCTGAAACTGTGAGGTGGCCTCCCCCGTGAAGGGGAGGTCAGTACTTGGAAGCATTTGACAAGTACAATGACAACTGTACTAAGTATAATCAAAGTTTAAATCTCTGAGGCCCTCAAACTAGAGCATTATTACATTATAGTTAATCCGTTCATTTAATATCAATTCATCATTATTTACCACGGTCTAGAGCCCAGCTCATAATCACCGTTATCTACTACGGTCTAGAGCCCCGCTCATAATCACCGTCATCTACCACGGTCTAGAGCCCAGCTCATAATCACCGTCATCTACTACGGTCTAGAGCCCAACTCATAATCACCGTCATCTACTACGGTCTAGATCCCAGCTCATAATCACCGTTATCTACATCGGCCTTGAGCCCGGCTCATAATCACCGATTCTTTATAATTCAAATTCTTAGGATCTAATTCATCCATTTCTCAACTAACATTTCCAACTAATATTTCAATGCTAGTTATTTATTTATTTCAATATAATTCTTTCTTCTTGCCCAATTGGCCTTAATATCAAGTATCACTTTCATACCCTCATAGCTTCACCTCATGGCATCAAAGTATGCTATCTCAAATGATATTCATGGTTGGTACAACCATCATACACACATATTCATAGCATCTAAACATACACAATTTATTCATAAATTTGTGTATCATGCATACTATACTTATAATCAATAGTAGTTTCATTTAGGCATTATTAACCATTAACAACTCATACACATCACATTTGTATTCACTTAGGAAATCCCATGAAATTAACCCAAAGATTATAAGTAACATAGTCGGTCATCCTCACCTTAATTAAGCTTAAGCGCGTTCTACGTTCCTCGATTGGACTTTGATCAACTCCGACGAACTTTGACCAACTCCGGCGAACTTTGACCAACTCTGACGAAACTCCGGCGAGGCTCAAAAATACTTTAAATCAAGTTCCTAACAAGGTTTTATCATCACAAAACCCATATCAACACAAATAACCTATAAAAGGTTATTTTCCGGCAAACCGGTCGATTTGGCTTCTAAGTCCGTTTTTGGACCTAGAATCACTTTCCAACCCATTATTACACACTTAAATCATGTAGAACAATACTAAAGGCCTTTCATATGATATATATCTTATATGCTAGAAGAAAAACAAAGGAAAAGTTATGATAAGGTCATTACCTTACTTTTCACACTCTTTCCTAGCTTTTTCCTTCTTAAACTTCCTTCTTGGACTCCCTTGAGCTTGAGTTCGGATTTGGGCTATGGAGATGAGAAGTTTCAGAGCCTCTCCTTGCTATCCTAGGGTGCTCAATTGTGTGGGTGGAGATGGTGAGGTGAGGGGGTGGTTTTTGTCTCATTTAGACAAATGAGTGAAGGGAGGGGGTCTACAACATGTCAAAGGTGTCTCCCCCATCCTCTCAATAGTTGTTCAGCCAATTTGGCACTCATCCAGCCCTCAAGGGTTGACAATTTCGTGGGGTGTCCCCCACCCAAGTGGGAGGTCATCCTAATTTGTCCCAAAGTGTGTAATTTGTCCCGAAAGTTGTATTTTTCCGGACTGTTTTAAGTATATTTTATTTTATCGTGTCAAACAAAATATAACACTTGTTCCCAATTCTTAATGGTCCTTAGAATCAATATGCATCCTTCAACTTTAATTTAGAAGTCTTCGAAATCCCTTTTCAGGCTGTTATCTGATAGATTGCTGATACTGATAATTTGGCCCCGTTTGACCAACCGGTCAACCCTATGCCATTGTCATGGCTCAACTAGGTTTCCACCCAACTGCTGAGACAACTGATCTAATTTAAGGTTTATTATCAATCCACCTCAGTACATCATCAGAAAGCTCTTCCCACTCTAAGAAAGATTCTGAATGCACCTTCATCATACTCCAAGTATTTCGTAAGCAGTCGACTAAGCAGTTCCCTGCTTTCTAGCCAACTGCCTAGCCAACTGCTCACCATTAAGCAAAGACTTCATCCATCATAGAAAGTTGTTACACATTACATAAAGGGTAAAGACTTCCGATGTGCATCTATAAATCTCTCAAAAGATTATAGATCAACTCATCTAGAGGGAAAACTTTGTAAAGTCGAAAGAGATTTAAAAGTCTATTCACCCCCCTCTAGACTTTTACCCTATACGGGACCATCAAGTGGTATCAGAGCAGAGTGTTCCTAGAGTCAGTTTCTGACTAATTTTTACTAAAGATCC
Organism: Cuscuta europaea; assembly: GCA_945859875.1. Lineage (NCBI taxonomy): Eukaryota > Viridiplantae > Streptophyta > Magnoliopsida > Solanales > Convolvulaceae > Cuscuta > Cuscuta europaea. The sequence continues at coordinate 1,559,331 of CAMAPE010000009.1, read as the reverse complement.
AAAACCACTATTCTACCCAAAACAACTTTCTAACAATGGACAGACGTTTGGCAGAGAATCTTTTGTCCAACCAAAGCAAGTGTGATGACTGGAGAACCAATGATGTCTGGGATGAGCTTTCAATGATACAATCAGCTCATGATAAAAAAGGCTCAAGTGATGAAAGCAGTTCATCAGGGAGTAAGGAGGAGACTCTGATTTGTCTCTATGGAATGCATCATCCTGAAAACTTCTCCAACAACTGCTCCTTGATAAGAACAACAAGTATTGACAATGATGAGGTATTATCATGTTCTTCAAATAGCTCAAATGATTCTAGCTGTTCCAGTGTAGACATGGAGGCATTACTCCATCAATTTGAAATCTTTCAAAAGGATCACCTTCTTTTAATGAACGAAAACTGTAGACTTCAAGAAAATCTAATAGTAGCCCAAGCTCAAATGGGTGAAGTGATAAAAATGAAAGATTTTCTTGAACTCGAAAACATCGTTTTAAAAGAAAGGTTGAGCTCCCTCACCACTCCTATTGGTGAGGAAATTCAAAACGGGAAGAACACATGATCAGGAGACACACCATTAGCCCAACCATTGAAATACTCTCCCAAATACTCTCCTATCCCAAAAACAACCACAAATCAACTCAACACAAGGAAATCCAACCAACTAAAACCTCACTCCTGGACTCAGTCCTCCTCCAGATCAAAATCCAAACTTCCCTACAATCTCATCTTCCAAAATAACCAACCAATCAAAAGGACCAACTACATACCAAAGAAGAAGCTGATCACTACAAATACACATATTCCTCCCCCCACAAGGAATAATGTTCATAAAAATATAGCCAATTCTCATAATGGCTGTAGATCTATCAGCTCAGATCAAAACGTCCCTAAATTGGTATGGATGCCCAAAAGCATTCAAAGGAAGATACCCACGAATCCGTGGACTGATACTAAAAAATGACGAATACGGGAATGTGCTGGAGTAGCCAACTTACAAAGACTATTTTCAAGCTACTTCATGCACAAGGTAGATAGCAGGGGGCTACTGTCAAGTTTCTAAATCTGGAGAAGGACCCAAAATAATATTTGGGAGTGAGAAAGAAAGAGGAGAATCTAAAGGAGCTGGAAAACCCAATAAAAAATGGACTTCAATCCAGAACATATCATATGGGACTGAAGTTCAAACACATAAAGCACAAGCCAGCTCCGCGACAACATTCACAATGTGACATTCTCCATGGACATCTGCTTGGTCAGAGATGTCCAAAAACAACAAAGTTGTGCTAACTGGTAGAAGAGAAACAAAAAAAGAGAATAGTTGCACTATTGATGGGGGAATACAAAAAGCAGATTCAAACATAAGTTGAGATTGGCGCCACTCTTTTAGCCATCTCAATTTCAAAACCGTCGAGGGAATCTCCATCAACAAGCTATTCTTCAAGGGGTTGTACCTGGTCTGACTGAAAAGGCTCCAAGCTGCCTTCTCAGCAAAGTAACAAAAGATGACTGGATTCTGGAACCAGCAGTTGACTCAGGAGGCAGCCAACTGCCAGCAGGCGGCTCAGGAGCAAGACCACTGCTAGCAGTTGACTCAAAATATAGAACACTGCTAGCAGTTGACTTGATCTAAATCAACTCTCCAGAAACTCCAGATGAATTAAGCACAAGGATTAATGATCCCAGACCCCTTATTTTACCAGAAGACAGTAAAGAAGAAGAAGAGGATGAGCAGGTATCTCAAATAAACCAAAAATCTAACATAGATGGTTGAACCTACATCCTCCTTATCAAAGTAATGATGAAATCATCCAAAGGGTTCGTACAAAAAAATCAAACCAGAAAGAAGTGCCACTCATTTGGTACATCTATCTAATTGAACCAAAGATGATTGGAGGAGCCCTACAAGATTCTAACTGAACACAAGCTATGAAAAAGTACTACACGTGTGAAAGAACATTGTCTTAAAGCTTGTATCCAGATCCTATCATCATCAAGTGATAGGAACAAAAAGGGTCTCCAGAAAATGAAGGAAGGCATCATTGTTGAGGATAAAGCAAAATCCGTGGCCAAAGGGTACTGTAAAGAAGGACTAGATTTTGATAAAACCCCTGCCCAAAGTTGCCCCAGTAACGTCCTACTATCAAAATCAGAGTTGCTTCTCTATCTGAACTAAAGACCCCAAGAAGATCTCTGTTCAAGGTTCTCTAATAAGGTTCTCTGATGAGGCTCTCTGCTCAAGGTTCTCTGATGAGGCTCTCTGTTCAAGGTTTTCTGATAAGGTTCTCTGATAAGGTACTCTGGTCTCATCAGAAATGCAACAACTCTATAACAAGCACTGGAAGTGCTCGACGTATTCTGGTCCATTACAACATCATTTGCACAACATCCTTAACAATGTGCTGCCCATAAGGAAATTCACATACTGGATGTGCCTTCCTCAAAACGGTCTACTAAGAAAAGGAGGACTACGTGGAGCAGTCCCCTTGATTTGAAATTATTAGAGATGAAGCATTCAAACTTAATCATTCTCTGGAGTCAGGCAAACTCCAAAAAGAATTGTTAAAAACACTAAACATTTTGTGAAAAATGGGTTCACAAAAGACAAAGTAGACAACATGCTATTCAAAGCATGAATCCACAAGGTCTCTACATCAACCAAGCTATTGAATTGAACAAGATTCAAAACATCACGAAAAGAGCTTGGAATGATCATCAAAGCAAAGGAATTACCCTGCACCCATTCAGGGGGAACTCAACTCTGAAATTGAGGGGGAATTTCTAGCCACCTGCTGAGGGGGAACTCTTACACAAACTCTAAAGGGAAGTCACATGCTCACGAAAAACCTACTCAAATATCCAAGCACTAAGCTAAGCAGATGACTGACTCCCTCCAACAGTTAACTCAGCAGGCGACTACAAATCAGGCCACTGCTACACTCTCAAAAACACATGCAAGATCCAAGATGACTGCCAAACTACCCACTTCTACAAAGAGATACTGCATATACTCCATCAAAGGAAAGCTCCAAACAAGCCAAAAATCAACAAAGGGATGAAAAAGAGTATTCTAGGTCTCAATTGCAAACTAATCAACTTCAATTGACAAAATCCAGAAACCAGATGACTTGACGAACTCTGAGGATCAGGTGGGATTTGTTCAATAAAAGCAAATCAATATGGCAGAGACCAGTCAACGTTCTGGATAACAGAAGGAAATGTTCAAAAGAAGAATTAGTTATGATTTACCAGAAACTCTAATCAGAAGGAAAGAGGATGTCAAAAGCAAGTAGAAGATGAGAAATATTGATCATGAAAGACATTGGAGGACAAGAGGAATTACTAGCTCAAAACTGCTGAAGATTAAATATCAAATCACAAAGGTACGATATTGATCCATAAAATTCAGCAGTATACTCATATATGGATTGAAAGAGGCATACTGCTATTCCGTAGAAACTTAATTTTATTAGGAGCATCCTGCTTCTCTGCAGCGTCCTAATAAAACAAAGTTACCTACAAATATAGTTAGTATACTATTTTAATCACTGTCAAAAAATTAGCCATAGACAAGCTAAAACAGTATCCTAGAATTATCCATATTCTGAGCAAACAAGGTGATGGAGTATATGGCCCGGGAACCCCCGGCCCACAGACTCCCACTACTCCAACAAAGGCCCAACAAGCCCAAGAAGCATTGCAGGCCCAAAATTATAACGCCCCAAGCATAAATCAACCCTCAAGGCACACTGGGGTGCCCTCGGCCCCATGACCGAGGGCTCCAAACTATCACAGCATGGATGTCACGCCCCGGACCTACCCAGACACGTCAACAACCCGCCGTACAGTACGAATAGTCAACCGCAGTCCGAATCATCCATACTATACAAGGCGTCTTGAATATCATTCACACATAGTACATCCATAAACAAACATAATGTAAAACATTTATTAAAGCAGCGGAAACAATTGATACAAGTGTTCAAGCCACACTTGGCAAAATTAGGCATGCAAGCCCCCAAAGTAATTATTCAGAAAATATTATCCATGAGCATTATTCATATTGTTTTGTCAAAACAAGAACGGGAGAAGCACGAACCAAGTCTTCTCCTCAGAAACTTCCTGAAGCAACGGCTGGCGGTAGCAACCTTCAAGTTCTACCTGAAACTGTGAGGTGGCCTCCCCCGTGAAGGGGAGGTCAGTACTTGGAAGCATTTGACAAGTACAATGACAACTGCACTAAGTATAATCAAAGTTTAAATCTCTGAGGCCCTCAAACTAGAGCATTATTACATTATAGTTAATCCGTTCATTTAATATCAATTCATCATTATTTACCACGGTCTAGAGCCCAGCTCATAATCACCGTTATCTACTACGGTCTAGAGCCCCGCTCATAATCACCGTCATCTACCACGGTCTAGAGCCCAGCTCATAATCACCGTCATCTACTACGGTCTAGAGCCCAGCTCATAATCACCGTCATCTACTACGGTCTAGAGCCCAGCTCATAATCACCGTTATCTACATCGGCCTTGAGCCCGGCTCATAATCACCGATTCTTTATAATTCAAATTCTTAGGATCTAATTCATCCATTTCTCAACTAACATTTCCAACTAATATTTCAATGCTAGTTATTTATTTATTTCAATATAATTCTTTCTTCTTGCCCAATTGGCCTTAATATCAAGTATCACTTTCATACCCCCATAGCTTCACCTCATGGCATCAAAGCATGCTATCTCAAATGATATTCATGGTTGGTACAACCATCATACACACATATTCATAGCATCTAAACATACACAATTTATTCATAAATTTGTGTATCATGCATACTATACTTATAATCAATAGTAGTTTCATTTAGGCATTATTAACCATTAACAACTCATACACATCACATTTGTATTCACTTAGGAAATCCCATGAAATTAACCCAAAGATTATAAGTAACATAGTCGGTCATCCTCACCTTAATTAAGCTTAAGCGCGTTCTACGTTCCTCGATTGGACTTTGACCAACTCCGGCGAACTTTGACCAACTCCGGCGAACTTTGACCAACTCCGACGAAACTCCGGCGAGGCTCAAAAATACTTTAAATCAAGTTCCTAACAAGGTTTTATCATCACAAAACCCATATCAACACAAATAACCTATAAAAGGTTATTTTCCGGCAAACCGGTCGATTTGGCTTCTAAGTCCGTTTTTGGACCTAGAATCACTTTCCAACCCATTATTCCACACTTAAATCATGTAGAACAATACTAAAGGCCTTTCATATGATATATATCTTATATGCTAGAAGAAAAACAAAGGAAAAGTTATGATAAGGTCATTACCTTACTTTTCACACTCTTTCCTAGCTTTTTCCTTCTTAAACTTCCTTCTTGGACTCCCTTGAGCTTGAGTTCGGATTTGGGCTATGGAGATGAGAAGTTTCAGAGCCTCTCCTTGCTATCCTAGGGTGCTGAATTGTGTGGGTGGAGATGGTGAGGTGAGGGGGTGGTTTTTGTCTCATTTAGACAAATGAGTGAAGGGAGGGGGTCTACAACATGTCAAAGGTGTCTCTCCCATCCTCTCAATAGTTGTTCAGCCAATTTGGCACTCATCCAGCCCTCAAGGGTTGACAATTTCGTGGGGTGGCCCCCACCCAAGTGGGAGGTCATCCTAATTTGTCCCAAAGTGTGTAATTTGTCCCGAAAGTTGTATTTTTCCGGACTGTTTTAAGTATATTTTATTTTATCGTGTCAAATAAAATATAACACTTGTTCCCAATTCTTAATGGTCCTTAGAATCAATATGAATCCTTCAACTTTAATTTAGAAGTCTTCGAAATCCCTTTTCGGGCTGTTATCTGATAGATTGCCGATACTGATAATTTGGCCCCGTTCGACCAACCGGTCAACCCTATGCCATTGTCATGGCTCAACTAGGATATCCACCACCATATACGTATTATCTAGTCCAAGATCAATATAATACGTGGCCCCGATAATATCGGGCGGTCCCCACTCCCGATGTGGGCCCCACGTGCGTTTTACTATTCACGCGAAAAAATATAATACAAATTCACCACTTCGTAAATTCACTAAAACTTCATAAGGTTCAATAAATTATTCGTTTAAAGGTAAATACATTTGGGGACGGTGTTACAATGGATATTTCGAACAAACAGAGGAACTGGGAGAAAACGGTGAAAATAGTAGCCCTCGGCATTAGGGGTGCCCTCGGGTTATGAAGCCTTCGGCCTGTCATTTTCAGCCGGAGGCGCCTCAAATGACAGGATCTCTTCTCCACTTGCGCCTGAATCACCGTACCAAGTACGACGTCACATCCAACCGCCGCATTTAATGCGGCCACATGGGAGCGCCAGTGCCACCCCGATTGATGTGACCCCTCGGCCGTCGGATGCTTGACACGTGTCCCCGTCTCGCATTTATTGCTACTATAAATAGCACCCCATTTCCCCGTTGTAAACCACGACATTCATACTGAATACACTCTCTCTCTTACTTACTTATGCTCTGACTTCTCTCTAAGTTATTCTCAGCAATAACCCCTCGGATATATACCCCCCGGGTACTCGATCCATCACAAGGCATGCAAAAAGGAAGTGTCAGACTTTAAAACAGAGCAAATTTAAGGACACATGCAACATGCAAGAGCAACACATGTTGATCTGAGTAAACCTACTCAGCGGCTTCATTAATGATGGTCATCAATACCATTTAATGAAATTCTCATACTATCTCTTGAAAGGAGAATCCACCGCTAAAAGCATTAAATCAACAATGCCTTGACCTCCTAACAATTCTTGAAAGATGAAGAGACAATCTGAACTATTGGATATAAATCCTCCTCCTCAAACGTATGATAGTTCATCTCTAAAACTCATTCTTACTCTACCAAGCATCAATCATCTTCTCCAAACAAATCCCTTCAGCATATTCAAAATGAATCCGGAGACATGAGCTCTGCGAACCCTACTACTAAGACGGCGTCACCGTCGCCAGCTCAACCGCCGCCGCTGGGGAATGTTTGGGCGGGAGGAAAACGCTCGTTTGTTTCTGTTCTCCTAGATAAGGAAGATGCCACTCTCTCCGCTACTCCTGCAATACGCTACAAAGGGATGCCTGCTGCGACTTTCTCTGAGGAAGACATTCAAATTCTTGCTGACAAACACAAGCGATCGTTGGTTAGTTACTTTTATAAAGGTCGGCCTCCTATGTCTGTTCTACGTAAATCTTTTGAAATAATAGGGTTTAAGGGCGGATTTCATTTGGGATTGCTCGAACAAAAACATGTATTAATACGTTTTGATCTGGAGGAGGATTATATAAGGTGTTGGAATCGCAAATCTTGGGATATCCATGGTAATATAATGAGGGTAACCAAATGGTCCCCAGATTTCAGACCTAATGTTGAATCCCCGGTGGTACCAGTTTGGTTAACCCTTGAGGGACTACCAATACATCTTCATGATAAAAGAGCATTGTTTGTGATTGCTAATTTAGTTGGAAAGCCTTTTAAACTTGACATTGCTACTGCTACTGTCACGCCCCGGACCTAGCCGGACATGTCAACAACCCGCCGTACAGTACGAATAATCAACCGCTGTCCAACTCATCCATACTATACAAGGCGTCATAAATATCATTCACACATAGTACATCCATAAACAATCATAATGTAAAACATGCATTTAAAACAGCGGAAGCATTAGTACAATTGTTCAAGCCACACTTGGCATAACTAGGCATACAAGCCCCCAAAGTAATTATTCAGAAAATAGTATCCATGAGCATTAACGTAATTGTTTTTAAAACAGAACGGAAGAAGCACGAACCACGTCTTCTTCCCTTGGTCCTCCCGAAGCAATGAGCAATGGTAGCAACCTTCAAGTTCTACCTGAAACTGTGAGGTGGCCTCCCCCGTGAAGGGGAGGTCAGTACTTGGAAACATTTGACAAGTTCAATAGCAACTATACTAAGTATAATCAACGTTTTAATTTCCAAGACCCTCAAAATAGGGTGATATTATAATATAAATAATAATTTATATTTCCCACTTATTATATTTATAATAAGTAAATTCATTTATTTGTCGGCACACGGCCCTTCTTATATATTCCTTTTCATTTATCATTTGCACAACCCAACCCTTGGGTCTTATTATTTCTACGGGACTTGCTACCGCTGTCCGAGACATCATGAGGCTCCCGGTTCGGACTCCAACATCCCGCCCCTGGACTCATACCCATCATCCCGTGGGAAGGTAAGGCCATTCGGGGTCCTATCTTATGTGTTACCACTACCGGGACCTAGTTAGGTCTCCGATTCGGATTCCACCCTAACCCGTGATCACGATGTAAGTCCATGCTATCCAACCCGCTCTCTAGAGTCGGGAAGGGCCATGGTCCTTACTTATTTCCATAATTCGACCGGCTATCCACAAGGACTACCGAACACACCCGTAGGCCAATCCTATACTTAGGATCAATTTATTACTTACTTTATCTTGGGTATCCTTTAAGGCCTACCCCTAGTATAACCTAGAGTTCATACTTTCCTACCTTAAAGCATCTCTCAAGACTACTTAAGGCATAACATTTCACAATCCAATCTTAGGATCAATCTTAACAACATTTCATTTTAATGTCCAACTAGTATCTTAATACTAGTCAAATTCATACCAATAAACCAAGTTCTCAACTCATAGTCATATAGACAATTCCAACTGATTTTCCTTTGAAAATGTCATTTATCTCAATATTCAAAATATCACTTTTAATCACTCATATATTCTAATATGAAGAGAAAGTATATTTCAACATATGTTTCATAATTAATTCCACTTTCAAGTCAACCTATTCATAACACATGATCATACACAATTTACTCTTAAATTTGTATATCATGCTCCTTTTTCTTCAGACATTAGTCTTTTCATTTTTAGGCATTATTAATCATTAATAATCCATAAAAACACATTTAATTACCTTCGGTAATCTCATGAAATTAACTCACTAATTATAAGCATTATAGTCAACCATCCTCACCTTATGATGTGCTGAAATGGTTGCCTTTGTTAAGCTCCCCGATTAATCCTCGTTTTAAACTGATAAGAAGGCAAAACTGGACTGCCTGGACAAAAGCCGGGCGGCTTTCACGAAAGCCGGGCGGCTTTCGTAGTCTGCAGCTACGAACAGCTCCTTTGGAGTGGCGGTTTCCGGCGGTTTCGACTCCTATCGATTTGCCAACCCTTCTAAGTTAATTAACACCACTTTATAACAATATTCTACACTATTAAACGTGTAGAACATCATGTTTAATCCACTATATGATTTCTTACAAATCATACATGATAAAACTAGTTAATGCATACAAGTTGGACTCTTACCTCAATTCTTAGCTTTTCTTCTTAGATCTTTCTCTCCTCTTGGTTTCTCCAGCTCCAGAACCTTGAGAGCCTTTTTCCCTGGACCTTATCTCTCTTGTGCTGGCTGAATGGTTGTAAGATGGGTAGGGGAGAGGTTCATCTCAACCAACACCATCATATTATGGGGGATATGACATGAGGGGTGTGCGTTTTGTCTCAATTGAGACTTCCCATTTACATCATCCGTCCTTCCCATGTTATTTGGTCAATCAGCACCCCTAAAAACGTGGGGTGGCCCCCACTTATGTGGGAGGTCATCCCATTATGTCCCGGTATGTACAATCGGCCCCGAAAGTTGTATTTTTCGGACTATTTTAGTCATATTTTATTTTATCGGGCCGGATAAATTATATCACGGGTTCCTAATAATTATGGGCCTTTAGAATAGATGTACATTCCCCAACAATAATTTAGGAGTCTCCGAAACTCATTTCGGGCTGTTATCCGCTAAATTACCAATACCGGTAATTGGGCCCCGTTTGACCAACCCGGTCAGCTCCATGCCTGTTCCATGGCCCAAATAAAATATCCACCACCATATACATATTATCTAGACCAAGATGAATATGATATGTGGTTCAAGAATTATCGGGTGGCCCCCCCTGTAATACCCGAGATTAATATAAGAGGATTAATAGTACTACTCATACCAACAGAGGTGCATCTCCTTTTAAGGGAACTCATCACCCAAGAACTCCAAAGTTAAGCGTGCTTGCACGGGAGTAGTCTTGGGATGGGTGACCCCCTGGGAAGTTTCTCAAGGCGCGCATGAGTGAGGACAAAGTGCGCGGTACAGGCTCGTGGTGGTTTGTGGGGACAGTACTAGAGGTCTGGAGTAACTACCTCGGGTCTTGTGGGGCCGGGGTGTTACAGGTGGTATCAGAGCAACCCTGCGACAGTGTACTGACTCGTTAGATATCGGGCGGGCATTTAGCGGGGCAAGATTCTGGGGTTTGATTGAGATTGTTAAGGGCGCAACGAGGACGTTGCGATCCTAAGTGGGGGTGATTGTAATACCCGAGATTAATATAAGAGGATTAATAGTACTACTCATACCAACAGAGGTGCATCTCCTTTTAAGGGAACTCATCACCCAAGAACTCCAAAGTTAAGCGTGCTTGCACGGGAGTAGTCTTGGGATGGGTGACCCCCTGGGAAGTTTCTCAAGGCGCGCATGAGTGAGGACAAAGTGCGCGGTAAAGGCTCGTGGTGGTTTGTGGGGACAGTACTAGAGGTCTGGAGTAACTACCTCGGGTCTTGTGGGGCCGGGGTGTTACACCCCCAGTCCCGGCGTGGGCCCCACATGCAATTTACTATTCACGTAAAAGAAATAATAAAAATTTACAATTACGCAAATTCATAAATCATCTTTCAAGATTTATTACATAATTTACTAAAAGTAAATATGCTTGGGGACGGTGCTACAAGTTCACCCCCCCCCCCTTAACGGGAATTTCGTCCCCGAAATTCACGACGCTTATTCAAACAAAGACGCATATTGCTCTTTCATCAAAACTTCCGTTTCCCAAGTTTCCTCCTCAACTCGGTCACTTTTCCAAAGGATTTTAACCATTGGAACCTTCTTGCTTCTCAACTGCTTGACTTGTCTATCAAGTATTTTCACCGGTTGCACGACATAATTCAAGCCTTCCCGTATTTCCACTGGTGGTTTCTCCAATACATGAGACAGATCCGGTATATACTTCTTAAGCATAGACACGTGGAATACGTTGTGTATCTTCTCCAATTCTGGAGTCAACTGTAATCGGTATGCTACGGCCCCAATTCTTTCAAGAATCACAAATGGCCCTATGTAGCGTGGGTTAAGTTTCCCGCGGCTCTGAAATCGGATGATTCCTTTCCAAGGTGAAACCTTCAAAAATACTTCATCTCCAACCTTAAACTCTAAGGCTCTTCGACGCTTATTGGCATAGCTCTTCTGTCTATCCTGTGCCGCCTTAAGTCTCTCACGAATCATCTTCACCTTTGACTTGGTGATCTCCACCAGTTCCGTGCTCTCGAGTTTGGCCATGCCAACCTCATCCCAACACAACGGTGTACGACATCTCCTCCCATACAATGCCTCGTATGGAGGCATGCCTATACTCGCCTGATAACTGTTGTTATAGGCAAACTCCACAAGTGACAAATGGTTGTCCCAACTCCCTTGGAACTCCAATGCACAGACTCTCAGCATATCCTCTAATATCTGTATAACCCGCTCAGATTGCCCATCCGTTTGTGGATGAAAAGCTGTACTGAATTTCAACTTTGTCCCCATAGATTCTTGGAACTTCGGCCAAAATCGTGATGTGAATCGCGGATCTCTATCAGATACAATGGTTATAGGAACCCCATGTAGCCTCACGATCTCGTCCACATACAACTTGGCTAACCTCTCCAGTGCATAGGTAGTGTTGATAGGTAGAAAGTGTGCACTCTTCGTGAGCCTATCGACCACAACCCATACGACATCATAGTTCTTAATCGTCTGTGGCAGCCCCACCACGAAATCCATACTCACGTTTTCCCACTTCCATTCAGGAATGGAAAGTGGTTGTAGTAACCCAGCTGGATGCTGATGTTCTGCCTTAACTTGCTGACAAGTAAGACACCTACTGATGTACTCGGCTATTTCCCTCTTCATACCAGACCACTGAATTTCAACTTTGTCCCCATAGATTCTTGGAACTTCGGCCAAAATCGTGATGTGAATCGCGGATCTCTATCAGATACAATGGTTATAGGAACCCCATGTAGCCTCACGATCTCGTCCACATACAACTTGGCTAACCTCTCCAGTGCATAGGTAGTGTTGATAGGTAGAAAGTGTGCACTCTTCGTGAGCCTATCGACCACAACCCATACGACATCATAGTTCTTAATCGTCTGTGGCAGCCCCACCACGAAATCCATACTCACGTGTTCCCACTTCCATTCAGGAATGGAAAGTGGCTGTAGTAACCCAGCTGGATGCTGATGTTCTGCCTTAACTTGCTGACAAGTAAGACACCTACTGATGTACTCGGCTATTTCCCTCTTCATACCAGACCACCAGTAACTTTCCTTCAAATCGCGGTACATTTTCGTGCCTCCCGGGTGCATGGCATACGCCGATGAATGAGCCTCCTCTAAGATGGACTTTCGGAGCTCATCATCCAACGCTACACACACTCGGTCACGAAATAATAAGAGACCATCGTCTCTTTCCCTTAAATCCTCAACCGGTCCCGCTAGCATGCGTTCACGGATTTTCATAAGTTCTTCATCGGTTTCTTGACCCTTCTTGATTTCATCAAGTAATGTAGGTCTCACTTCGAATCTAACTAACAAGGCACCATCGCTAGATAACTCCAATCGGGCTCTAAATGCCCTCAAACTAGTCAACAATGCCCCAAACGAATTCTTTCGGCTCAGGGCATCCGCTACCACGTTGGCTTTACCGGGGTGGTACTCGATAACTAGATGGTAGTCTTTTATCAACTCCATCCACCGTCTCTGTCTCATATTTAACTCTTTCTGAGTAAACACGTATTTCAGGCTTTTGTGGTCGGTTTATATATGACATGTTTCCCCGTAGAGATAATGCCTCCAAATCTTCAATGCGAATACCACTGCCCCCAGCTCTAAGTCATGAGTAGGATAATTTACCTCATGCTTCTTCAATTGTCGTGAAGCATAGGCAATCACCCTCCCATTCTGCATCAAGACACATCCAAGCCCTTGGATGCTTGCGTCGCTGTAGACATCGTACCCCATACCCTGTTTGGGTAATGCGAGTACCGGTGCCTCGGTCAATCTCTTCTTCAGTTTAAGGAATCCCTTCTCACATCGGTCATCCCATACAAACTTGGCCCCTTTTCGAGTGAGCTTTGTCAATGGCGATGCCAAAACTGAGAACTTCTCCACGAATTTTCGGTAGTACCTTGCCAATCCAAGGAAGCTACGAATTTCCTTGACGTTCTTTGGCCTATCCCATTCAGTAATGGCCTCAATCTTCTTGTTATCCACGGCAATCCCTGATCCCGAAACCACATGCCCGAGAAAGCCAATCTCCCTTAGCCAAAATTCACATTTGGAAAACTTGGCATAGAGTTGCTTCTCCCGTAGTGTCTCAAGAACAAGTATCAAGTGTTCCTCATGCTCTTCTTCACTCTTGGAGTAAATCAAGATATCATCTATGAACACAATCACAAACCGGTCCAAGTATTTATGAAATACTCGGTTCATCAAGTCCATAAATGCCGCCGGGGCGTTGGTTAGCCCGAACGACATAACCAGGAATTCGAAATGACCATACCTCGTGCGGAATGCACTTTTAGGTATGTCATCCTCCTTTATCTTCAGTTGGTGGTACCCAGACCTCAAGTCAATCTTCGAAAATACCGTCGCTCCTCGGAGTTGATCAAACAAGTCATCAATCCTAGGCAAGGGATACCTATTCTTGATTGTGACCTTGTTCAGTTGACGATAGTCAATGCACATTCGAAGTGTTCCATCTTTCTTTTTCACGAAAAGGACCGGTGCTCCCCACGGGGAGTGACTCGGCCTTATGAAACCGTTATCCAATAGCTCTGGCAATTGGGTTTTCAACTCATTAAGTTCAGCGGGTGCCATTTGGTATGGCGGTATAGAGATTGGTTTGGTGCCGGGTTCAACCTCGATCACGAACTCAATCTCCCTATCGGGTGGAAGTCCCGACAAGTCTTTTGGGAAGACATCCGGATACTTGCACACTATCCTCACATCATTGATGTCTACCTCCTCTTTGGTTTTGTCCACCACGTAAGCTAGATATGCGTGGCATCCCTTTCTCATCATATTCCTCGCTCTCACGGCGGATATGATACAACTGTTGGATTTACCTCTATCTCTCTCGAAACGTAAGGTCAAACCTTCACCGCTTTCGAGTTCAAGAACCTTCGTATAACAATCAACCCTAGCATGATGCTTCTCTAGCCAATCCAACCCAAGGATCGCGTCGAACTCGATCATGCTCAGCGGTACGAAGTCACACGTCAAGTTCTGTCCCTCCACCTCCACCTCACACGATGGATAGTGGCTATCTCTTTCGACATCATCCCCTAGAGGCGTGGATACCAATAGGGTTTGAGCCATCGGTACAAGTCGTCCGTTGAATCCGTTGGCGAACGCCTCACTCACAAATGATCGTTGCGCCCCGGTATCAATAAGGATCCTTGCGTCTCTCCCGTTTATCTTTAGTGTTCCTACATTCATAAGTAATGTAAGACACACTATCTAATTAATAGGCTTGTTTCTTAAGTCGTAGAGTATGTTGGTTGTGGTTCGGGTGGAGTCCGTTCGACACCCTTCCGAAATTTCCCGGTTTCTCACATTTAGGACCGCTCTAGGACCAAACCAGGTGAAAGCCGGCCGCTTTTCACGAAAGCCGGCCGGGTTTCGTTTGCGAGAATAATTCCCCGTATATAATCACGAAAGCCGGACGGCTTTCACGAAAGCCGGGCGGCTTTCACGAAAGCCGGGCGGCTTTCACGAAAGCCGGCCGGTTTTCGTCGCCGTAGTTTTATTCATTGAATGGATTTCAAAGTCGGCCGGTTTCTATGAAACCCGGCCGGGTTTCAGCAGCGCAGGAATCCCAAGGCCTAACGAAAGCCGGGCGGCTTTCACCAAAGCCGGGCGACTTTGAGCGCCGCAGATTATTCCGGACCAAATATTCCAAATGCCGGCCGGTTTCTGTGAAAGCCGTCCGGTTTTCGTTTGCGAGGAAAATTGTTGATTTAATATATACGAAAGCCGGGCGGTTCTTGGTGGAAGCCGGCCGCCATTCGTTGCCGTAGTATTTTTCCCAATAAATCAAGACAAAAGCCGGGCGGCATTCGTCAATGCCGGGCGGCATTCGCCTAGGGCGAGGATTCTCCTCCCCTTTTTCTCCCCAAACCCGACCAAACTCGTCGGGGTTATAAATTTACAAGTTCCACACTCCTATTGTTTATAATAGATTAATACGTGAGTTTAAGGAATTACCCGCAACGGAGTCCGGGTTGGCACGAGCATCCGCCTCCGTCATAGCATAGACCCGAGCTTGGGTCCTTCCTTGATTTATGGATGGTGCGTTGCTTGCAATCGCCCCACCGTGCCCACCGCTAGCATGTGGTGCTCCGGTTTGGTTCCTGCTCACCGTCGTTCCACTACTTGGTCCGGCCCCCATGGCTCGCCCAAGTTGTGGGCAACTCACCTTCAAATGCCCGACCTCCCCGCATTGATAACACCTCGGGGGATCGCGGCACTTGCCAAAGTGGTTCTTCTTGCAGTTGCTGCACTTCTTCACGCCTGAGCCTTGTGACTCAGAGCTTTGCCCGCTCGGGCCTTGATTTCCCCTTACCGGTGGTGCAGGGGTTTTGAAAGATCCGCCTCCCCCGTGGTTCCCCTTCTTGTTAGAACCTTGAGGGCCATGGTTCTCCCATTTTCTTTTCTTTGCCTCCTCGGCATTCCTTCGTTTTCTTTCCTCCCATTCTTTCTCCCCCTTCAAGCCTTGTTCCACCACTTGACTAAACGTCATATTAGGCAATTGTGTTGCCCTCTCGCGTATGTAAAGGTCCAAGGCATCCCAGAAATGGTTCACCATCCGGTTTTCATCACAAATGTACTCCGATATGAACTCAGCAAGCTTTCTGAATTTGTGCTCAAGTTCCTTCACCGTACATTCACCTCCTTGGGTCAAATTCGTGTACTCCCTCCTCTTCAAGTTCACCTCGAAGTCGGAGTAGTATTGGCTAAAGAACTTTTGTCGGAAATTCTCCCAAGTGACGGCCTCGCCGTACTTCCACTTTGTTCCATCCCACCATGTGGATGCCATGCCTACTAGTAGCCTCGTGGCTACTCTCAACTTCATGTGGGGTGGTAGTTGCATGTCGAGGGCCGCCTCGTTGAATCTTTTGATCCACTCGGCCGCCACGGAGATGTCCCCCGTTCCATCAAACGGTTTACATCCCAAGTCTCTTGCCTCTTTAAGGTACTTTGAGATCTTTATTATAGGGACCTCAGCACCCCCCCGTCCTCGGGATTCTATGATCTCCCTAGGAGTCACGCGGCTTCCTCTCCTTGAAGCCCCTTCCAAAGCACGCCTTGCCCGGCGCCTTTGGCGATCTTGGTGGTATTGCCGGAGCAATTCCTCAATCCGTTCGAGAGCTTCATTATCATCGCTCTCGTCACTAGCATCGTTGTATTCCCCATCATATGGGGTCTCAACCGGCTCAGTTCCCGGTTGGTAGGTTGAATCCTCCTCGGACTCATAGTGCCCGTCTATAGTTTCCACATGACCGTCACTCACGGTCAGCGAGTGGCCTGCACGGCCTTGTCTCCTGGACACCCTCGATCCTCCCCGACTGCCACGTTGGGATCCTCCCGGTGCTTGGCCTGTCGGGTTCCGTCGAGTAACTTTCCCGGTACGTTCCATTTCTGAAAGAAATTTAGAATGAGTCATTAGACTCGTATCAAATGTCAATTGACGGATAGGCACTTAAAGATATCTTTTGGCTCAAATCACCGCCATACCAATTGCTAAGGGTACCATCTTAACAATTAGAGACATTGCAACTCAAGTACCAAAAGTTCTATAAGTACAAAACTTCTTATGCTCATGGTTTTAAATTTCATTTTCAAAAAGAATTTTGAAGCTTCATTATGATGTTTACGGACTAAGGCTCTGATACCAATTGAATTGTCACGCCCCGGACCTAGCCGGACACGTCAACAACCCGCCGTACAGTACGAATAGTCAACCGCAGTCCAACTCATCCATACTATACAAGGCGTCATGAATATCATTCACACATAGTACATCCATAAACAATCATAATGTAAAACATGCATTTAAAACAGCGGAAGCATTAGTACAATTGTTCAAGCCACACTTGGCATAACTAGGCATACAAGCCCCCAAAGTAATTATTCAGAAAATAGTATCCATGAGCATTAACGTAATTGTTTTTAAAACAGAACGGAAGAAGCACGAACCACGTCTTCTTCCCTTGGTCCTCCCGAAGCAACGGGCAATGGTAGCAACTTTCAAGTTCTACCTGAAACTGTGAGGTGGCCTTCCTCGTGAAGGGGAGGTCAGTACTTGGAAACATTTGACAAGTACAATAGCAACTATACTAAGTATAATCAACGTTTTAATTTCCAAGACCCTCAAAATAGGGTGATATTATAATATAAATAATAATTTATATTTCCCACTTATTATCTTTATAATAAGTAAATTCATTTATTTGTCGGCACATGGCCCTTCTTATATATTCCTTTTCATTTATCATTTGCACAACCCAACCCTTGGGTCTTATTATTTCTACGGGACTTGCTACCGCTGTCCGAGACCTCATGAGGCTCCCGGTTCGGACTCCAACATCCCGCCCCTGGACTCATACCCATCATCCCGTAGGAAGGTAAGGCCCTTCGGGGTCCTATCTTATGTGTTACCGCTACCGGGACCTAGTTAGGTCTCCGATTCGGATTCCACCCTAACCCGTGATCACGATGTAAGTCCATGCTATCCAACCCGCTCTCTAGAGTCGGGAAGGACCATGGTCCTTACTTATTTCCATAATTCGACCGGCTATCCACAAGGGCTACTGAACACACCCGTAGGCCAATCCTATACTTAGGATCAATTTATTACTTACTTTATCTTGAGTATCCCTTAAGACCGACCCCTAGTATAACCTAGAGTTCATACTTTCCTACCTTAAAGCATCTCTCAAGACTACTTAAGGCATAACATTTCACAATCCAATCTTAGGATCAATGTTAACAACATTTCATTTTAATGTCCAACTAGTATCTTAATACTAGTCAAATTCATACCAATAAACCAAGTTCTCAACTCATAGTCATATAGACAATTCCAACTGATTTTCCTTTGAAAATGTCATTTATCTCAATATTCAAAATATCACTTTTAATCACTCATATATTCTAATATGAAGAGAAAGTATATTTCAACATATGTTTCATAATTAATTCCACTTTCAAGTCAACCTATTCATAACACATGATCATACACAATTTACTCTTAAATTTGTATATCATGCTCCTTTTTCTTCAGACATTAGCCTTTTCATTTTTTAGGCATTATTAATCATTAATAATCCATAAAAACACATTTAATTACCTTCGGTAATCTCATGAAATTAACTCACTAATTATAAGCAATATAGTCAGCCATCCTCACCTTATGATGTGCTGAAATAGTTGCCTTTGTTAAGCTCCCCGATTAATCCTCGTTTTAAACCGATAAGAAGGCAAAACTGGACTGCCTGGACAAAACCCGGGCGGCTTTCACGAAAGCCGGGCGGCTTTCGTAGTCTGCAGCTACGAACAGCTCCTTTGGAGTGGCGGTTTCCGGCGGTTTCGACTCCTATCAATTTGCCAACCCTTCTAAGTTAATTAACACCACTTTATAACAATATTCTACACTTTTAAACGTGTAGAAAATCATGTTTAATCCACTATATGATTTCTTACAAATCATACATGATAAAACTAGTTAATGCATACAAGTTGGACTCTTACCTCAATTCTTAGCTTTTCTTCTTGGATCCTTCTCTCCTCTTGGTTTCTCCAGCTCCAGAACCTTGAGAGCCTTTTTCCCTGGACCTTATCTCTCTTGTGCTGGCTGAATGGTTGTAAGATGGGTAGGGGAGAGGTTCATCTCAACCAACACCATCATATTATGGGGGATATGACATGAGGGGTGTGGGTTTTGTCTCAATTGAGACTTCCCATTTCCATCATCCGTCCTTCCCATGTTATTTGGTCAATCAGCACCCTTAAAAACGTGGGGTGCCCCCCACTTATGTGGGAGGTCATCCCATTATGTCCCGGTATGTACAATCGGCCCCGAAAGTTGTATTTTTCGGACTATTTTAGTCATATTTTATTTTATCGGGCCGGATAAATTATATCACGCGTTCCTAATAATTATGGGCCTTTAGAATAGATGTACATTCCCCAACATTAATTCAGGAGTCTCCGAAACTCATTTCGGGCTGTTATCCGCTAAATTACCAATACCGGTAATTGGGCCCCGTTTGACCAACCCGGTCAGCTCCATGCCTGTTCCATGGCCCAAATAAAATATCCACCACCATATACATATTATCTAGACCAAGATGAATATGATATGTGGTTCAAGAATTATCGGGCGGCCCCCCGGTCCCGGCGTGGGCCCCACATGCAATTTACTATTCACGTAAAAGAAATAATAAAAATTTACAATTACGCAAATTCATAAATTATCTTTCAAGGTTTATTACATAATTTACTAAAAGTAAATATGCTTGGGGACGGTGCTACAGCTACGTTGGCTAGAGCATCTCTTGCACGTGTTTGTGTAGAGCTTGATCTCACCAAGGAAATGCCCAGTAAGGTTTGGATCCAAACAGGGAAATCGGGTTTCTCTCAATCAGTTACTTATGAAAATCGACCATTCTACTGTATGTCATGTTTACATTTGGGACATGAAGCCAGTAAATGTCCCAAAAAACGAGTGGATGGGGGGAACAAGCAACAGACTGAGGTTCCAGTCTATACAAGTCCCAAATGGGTTCAAAAGGCAGCATCAAATACTCAGCAAATTAAGACTATTACAACAGGGGCAGTTGGGATTGGGAATGATAACACAGCTAAGGGAAAGGATAAAAATGAAGAAACTATCTTAGACAAGGGGAAGGCTATTGTTGCCTTCCAGGGTTCCTCTCCTCCAAATTGTCATGATCTGCCATCTTCTTCAAAATCTCATGCTGGTTATTTGACTGAAGATTCTGAAACTGACACTGAGGAGGTCTTCCATGAAGATCCACCTGCAACAAATAAGGAAATTATTACCAAGACCAACGTAAATGATAGCCTTCATTAAACCATACATGGAAAGATACATGGTCTTCACTTATCTGCAGATTGTGTCACATCTTATGATGATTTCTCCATTCATTCTTTGGAAAAGTCATCAAACTTTGACCCAGATCTGGCAGCAAAGGAATATGGTTCAGATACAGATGTTCCTCACAACAAAGAAAGCAAACAAGAATGGGAAGAAGCATTACCTGGCCTGATTGCTAAAGTACAAATTCTGAAGGACTCCAGAAAAGAAAGGGAAGATTCCGAGCTCCTATCAGCTCTTATTCAATCTCCACAAACCATCCAAGAGCAAAAAGAAATTGAGGATGGTTTCATAACAGTTGGAAAAAGGAGGAAAAAAGTTCAATTCCAACAACTCACTAGCATGGTAACAAGGACTGCTGCCAAAAGGCAGGCTCAAACTAATACCTCATCCCCTCAATGAATGGGCTAATTTGGAATGTGAGAGGTTTGGCGGCCTCCGAGCCAAGACTATCTCATCTTCTTTCTAAATGGAGGATAAAGTTTCTTATTGCTATAGAGCCTATGGTTGATTGTAATAAAGCTGAGTATTTCAAGATGGTCTTGGGTTTCACTAATGTTCTTTTCAATTCTAGAAATAAAGTGTGGCTGTTTTGGGACTCCAATAGTATTACACTTTCAAATGCTAGTTGGGGTTCACAATATGTTCATTCTCAATTCACTCTTGGGTCAACTACTGGTTGGATTACTGCTATCTATGCCAAACATACTCATTTAGAGAGGAGGGAGCTATGGGGGCAATTATGTCAGTTTGCCAGTCAGATTAATGGGCCTTGGCTGGTGGGTGGTGATTTCAATACTATTATGTATAATGCAGAACATAAAGGGGCTTCTATACCTAATCTGACAAGCATGCTGGAATTCAAAGACTGTGCATCTCAATGTAATCTCATTGACATTCCCTTCTCTGGGTGTCAATATTCCTGGACAAGTGTTAGATCAAGAGGGAGACTTTGGAGGAGGCTAGATAGATGTCTCTTTAATGAAGCTTTTCTAGATTATTTTGACAAGATTACTGTTACCAATCTTAATCAAGCTCCTTCTGATCATTGTCCTATGCTGATTCAATGTTTTCAAAATATTCAGACAGGGCCTAAACCTTTTAGGTTTCAAAATATGTGGATTTCACATAACTCCTTTCTCAGTACAGTCTCACATAGTTGGAAAAGTAATTCTACTGGGGGTGGAATGTTTGGACTGGTTACCAAGTTACAGAGGCTTAAAAAAGATTTGAGAAGATGGAACAAAGAAGTTTTTGGCAATATATTTGATGACATCAATTTCATTGAACAAGAGGTTGCTAAGGCAGAACATAATTATATTCTGTCACCTACAGATATTAATAGAGAGGAGTGGCAACTACAAAAAGCTCTGCTTCTAAATAAATACAGACTAGAAAGGAAGTTTTGGAAACAAAAGGCTCATGTCAAATGGCTTAAAGAAGGGGATAGCAATACTCATTATTTCCACTCTTTTGTGAAGATAAGAAGGAAAAAACAAATGATTCAGGTGATTAAAGACACTGCAGGGAAAGATATTTATGACTCACCTGAGATTGGAGCAGCTGCAGTAGTTTTCTTCTCTAACCTTTATGCATCAGAGCCAGTCACAACTGAAAATGAAATTTTCAACAGCATTCCTCACATCATTAACAAAGAGGATAATGACTTTCTTTGTTCTATTCCTACTGAAGAGGAAGTTAAGGATGCAGTATGGGAATTAAGTCAAAATGGGGCTCCTGGACCTGATGGTTTCTCTGGAAAATTTTACAAAAAGTGCTGGCATATTGTTGGGAGTGATGTAGTAAAAGCTGTCCAGGAATTTTTTATAGGGGTGCCTCTCCCTAAACGTTTCTCCAGTTCATTCATTACCTTAATTCCCAAAACAGAAACTCCATCTACTTTTTCAGACTTCAGGCCTATATGTTTATCTAATTTCTCTAATAAAATTTGTACTAAAGTTCTGGCTACTAGATTGGTCAGATTGTTGCCTAAAATCATTTCTGAAGAACAAACTGGTTTTGTTAAGGGGAGGGACATCTCTGATCAAATTCTTATAGCCCAAGAAATGGTTCATGCAATTGATAAGAAAGTCAGAGGATCAAATGTGGTCATTAAGTTGGATATGGCCAAAGCATTTGACAAGCTCTCTTGGAACTACTTATTTGGGGTTTTGGACAGATTTGGTTTCTCAAATCAGTTTTTCTCTCTCATTAGAAACAACTTACAATCCACCTACTTATCTATTTTGATTAATGGGAGTCCCCATGGTTTTTTCCAGCCAAAAAAGGGGGTAAAACAAGGTGACCCTATTTCTCCCTTTCTCTTTATCATTGCCTCTGAAGGGTTTTCAAGAAGCTTAAAAGTAAGAATGGAGCAGGGCTATATTAAGCCATTCTGGTTAGGCTGTAAAGGGTTCCCCATCAGTCATCTTGGGTTTGCTGATGACCTTTTGGTCTTCACAAATGGTGATTCCAGGTCTTTGGTACAGTTTAAAAGGTTTATTAATGATTATCAAGCAGCCTCAGGCCAAACAGTTAATTTAGAGAAGAGCAGTTTTATTACAGGGAAGGGTGCTACTTACAGAACCACAGCTATAAAAAATATCATGGGAATGAGGAAAACTTCTCTGCCAATGAAATATTTAGGATCTCACCTGCATAAAGGGATGAATAGGTTTCAATATTGTTCTCACATTATTGAACATTTTGATTCATAGCTATCCTCCTGGAAACAGAAAATCTTTCCCAAGGAGGCAGACTTGTTTTGATTAAATATGTACTGAATACCATCCCTAATTACATCTTTGCAACTTCTAAGCTTCCTAAAAAGGTCATAACTACCTTGGAGAAAAAAATGGCCTCTTTTTTTTGGGGATCATTTTCAACCAGAAAGAAATTTCATTGGGTCAAATGGTCAAAGGTATGCTATACTACTGAAGAAGGAGGGTTAGGGATTAGAGGACTTAATGATGTTCAAACAGCTTATTCTATGAAGTTATGGTGGAAATGGAAAACTCAGAAATCCCTTTGGGTTTCTTTCATTAAAGTAAGATACCCTTGAGGAGAGGATATGAGGCCTAAAACTACTGATTCTAATGTTTGGAGAAGAAGTTGTGAGATACATGAAGTAGCTACTGACCTTTGTTCAGAGAACTCTTCTGGTTCATTGCAATGGGACCCTGGTATTCATGGTAACTTCTCTCTGGCATCTGCTTACAATGAAATCAGAAACAAAAAATCAGTTACTTTTACTGATAAACATATATGGCATAAGTATCAGTCTATGCAGATCAAAGTTTTTCTTTGGAATCTTCTGAACTCATTTCTACCCACTTGTGATAATCTTAAGAGGTTTCAGTTGACTGTCTACCCATCAAGGTCCCCCCTTTGTAGGAGGTATTATGAAACTACTGACCATATTTTCTTTATTTGTTCTTACACTAAGTTCATATGACAATACTTTATGGGGATTTTTTGTATTCTCATGCCTAACACAGCTTCGATTAGACAAGTTCTTATACTATGGTGGATTGAGACTGGTTCAAAATCAATGGCAGATATTTTTAAGCACATTATGCCTGGCATTATTACATGGCACATTTGGAAGGTGTTTTCTTCATACACTTGGGGTTCGGGTTCTATACCAAATCCAGATTACCTTATTTTACAAATCAAGTTTTACACTCAGAAATGGGCTTCAACTTTGACAAAGATAAAACAAAGAAGGGTGGAAGAA
Organism: Cuscuta europaea; assembly: GCA_945859875.1. Lineage (NCBI taxonomy): Eukaryota > Viridiplantae > Streptophyta > Magnoliopsida > Solanales > Convolvulaceae > Cuscuta > Cuscuta europaea. The sequence continues at coordinate 1,535,232 of CAMAPE010000009.1, read as the reverse complement.
TTTTTGTTCACTGAAAACCTTATTCCGTTAAGGTTTAAGTTTAATTACCCTATTATTCAGGTTGTTAAGTGGAAAAGACCTAAACAAAACTTCAAATTGAAAGTAGATGCTTCATTCAAACCTGGTTGTGCTTCGGGAGGAGCTATTCTTCGGAATCGGATGGGAGAACTGGTATGGGCTACGTCCTTCAGAATCCAAGCGACATCCAGTGAGGAGGCTGAGTTGCAATCGTTGATCTTCGCTTCAGAGATGATAATGGAAGCTGGTTTCGCGGATGTTCAGGTGGAGAGTGATGCAGCTAGGTTGATCTCCGTTATTTTGGATGATTCAGGCAACTGTGCTGATTTCAGGAGAAAGGCAACACTTCGAGGGTTTACGTTCGGACATGTCTTTCGTGAAGGGAACGGTCCGGCCCATCTGCTTGCAGGGAAGAATTGGGGTTCGGCCCAAATTATTTTATTTGATCAGGTAGGTAGTTTGCCTAAAGATGTTAAAAATAGCTATTATGGAGACCTCTTTTGTATTCCAGCTTTGCGTTTCTAATTTCGTGTTTTTTGATTTTTGGGTCAGGTCAAGCCCCCCCAAAAATATCTTGTTTTTTAGTATTGATTCATGTACTTTTAGAGGTTTTTTTTTGATACTCCGGAAGGCAAACCACCAAAATCGGTGGGGCAAACGCCGGAGGAACGCTTGCTAGGATATTATTAAAAATCAACGATTACAAGAGAGGGGGACCAAACCAAAACCTCCCAGTATAAAAGAAGGAAAAAGAGTATAAGGAAAAAATTAATCACGCAAATTTGGGATGCCAAAAAGATCTGCATAATAGCTATTTTTTACATTAATCGGTAGATGGCCCAATCTGTCAAACCGAACAATTTGGACCGAATCCAACATCTGTCATGCGAGTAAATGGGCCGGCCCATTACCTTGTCTCAGAACATGCCCAAATCTATAACCTCTGTCTGTTTCTCTCCTCCTGAACCTTCAAATCCCTGTGTGCTTTCCTGAATCGTCATAGAGAACCGAAAGCGAGAGAGATGCATCCGTTTCTACTTCGACGTCAACAAAGCCCTCCTCCATCGCCATTTCCGTAGCTACCATCAAATATTCAAGCTCCGCTTCCTCACTTGACATCGATCTCAGACAAAAGCTCACCGCCCAGACGAAATAGCCATCTTTGTTTCTCAGGATGGCTCCACCCGTAGCTCTATCAGGTATGTACGAGGCATCAACATTCAATTTGTAACTCATACTAGGTCTTTTCCATTTAATTATTTGCGGACATGTTCTTCTGAATTTGAATCTGGCTGAGATTAAACCTTCTTGGATTAAAAAACCGTCCACCTTCCTGCTTTTGATAATAGCAAGTTTGACTGCCCATTGTCGTGTGAAAATCTTAATCTGAGAAATGAGCCTTTCTGAATCTGGAATAGGTTTCTGACCCCATTTATACGCCGCATAAGTCTTCCATAAATACCAACTAATGATGCCAGGCAAATTATGTTTAAATATGTCAGCCAAGGTTTTAGAACCAGCCTCTAACCACCAATGAATCAGAATCTGTCTATTAGAAGGAAAATTAGACATAGAAATGCCAAAAATACTCATGAAGTGTTTCCAGATTTTTTGTGTGTAAGAACACCCAAAGAAAATATGATTGGTGGTTTCACTGCAATTCTTACAGAAAGGACACATAGAGGGTTGTATTGCAATCTGGAATTTCTGTAGGATGTCTGGGATTGGCAAGTAGGAGTTCATGAGCTTCCACATAAAAACCTTGATCTGCATTTGTTGATGTTTATTCCATATGTGCTGATTAGTGAATGTAACTGACCTTGTCTCTCTAATTTCATTGTATGCAGAGGCCAAGGTAAATATGCCATGTTTTCCAGGATCCCATTGCATAATACCATTCTCATTGAAAGAGACCATGTCAGTAGCCATCTCATTAATATCACACAATCTCCTCCAAACAGAAGAATCTGTTACTTTAGGTAGCATATTCACTCTAGGGTATTTAGTCTTAATAAAAGCAGTCCAAAGAGATTCATGATTTTTCCATTTCCACCATAACTTTAAACTAAAGGCTTTTTCAACATCATTAAGAGATCTCACCCCCATACCACCTTCCTCAACTGGAAAGCAAATTTTAGACCATCTAGCCCAGTGAATTTTTTTATTATCAACAGTAGAACCCCAAAGGAAAGATGCCATTTTCTTCTCCAATGTAGAAATAACTTTTTTATGAAGCTTATCTGTGGCCATAATATGATTAGGAATTGTATTCAAAACATATTTGATCAGAACAAGTCTCCCCCCTTGAGAAAGGTTCTTCTGCTTCCAAGAAGAAAGCTTAGAATCAAAGTGATTAATTATATGAGTACAATACTGATACCTATTCCTTCCTTTATGCAGGTTAGCTCCCAAATACTTCATGGGCAAATTGGATTTTCTCATCCCCAGAATGTTTTGCATCACAGAAGCTCTGTAAGTAGCATTTTTCCCAGTAATAAAGCTACTCTTCTCCAGGTTAACAGTTTGTCCTGAAGCAGACTGATAATCTTTAATAAATTGTTTAAAGTTAGCTAAAGATCTAGCATCACCATTAATAAAGACCAATAAGTCATCAGCAAACCCTAGATGACTGATCGGGAGCCCTTGATTTCCCATCCAAAAAGGTTTAATAAGCCCCTGCTCCATTCTTGCCTTTAGACTTCTAGAGAAACCTTCAGATGCCATTATAAAAAGAAAAGGGGATAAAGGATCACCCTGTTTCACTCCCCTCTTAGGTTAAAAAAACCCTTGGGAACATCCATTAATCAAAATAGAGAGATAAGTAGATTGTAGGTTATTCCTGATAAGAGAAATGAACTTACTCGAAAACCCAAATCTGCCCAAGATCCCAAAAAGATAGTCCCAAGACAGTTTATCAAAAGCCTTAGCCATGTCCAATTTGATAATCACATTTGACCCTCTAGTCTTCTTATCAATAGCATGCACCATCTCTTGGGAAATTAGAATCTGGTCAGAAATGTCCCTTCCTTGAACAAATCCTGCTTGTTCCTCAGAAATAATTTTAGGCAACAATTTTAATAATATGGAAGCCAGCACCTTAGTACAAATTTTATTGGTGAAGTTGGAAAGACAGATAGGCCTAAAATAAGAGAAAGAAATGGGCAAATCACACTTTGGAATAAGAACAAGCATAGAACTAGAGAGACCTTTAGGAGGAGGAACACCAATGAAAAATTCTTGAACTGCCTTCACCACATCCATCCCAACAATCTGCCAACATTTTTTGAAGAATTTTCCATTAAAGCCATCAGGGCCTGGAGCCCCATTTTGATTTAATTCCCAGATAGCCTTTCTAACCTCTTCTTCTGTAGGAATAGCAGTCAGATGGTCATTGTCCTCCTGATTGATAAGTTGTGGAATATTATTCAAAATGTCATTATTTGTAATTGCAGGTTCCACTGCATAAAGGTTTGAATAGTATTCCACTGCTGCAGAGCTAATATCAGGTAATGTAGAAAATTCCCTGCCATCGGTCCCATGAATCATATTTATCATCTGTTTTCTTCTTCTTATCTTCACAAAAGAATGAAAATATTTTGAATTACAATCACCATCTTTTAACCATTTGATATTGGCTTTCTGTTTCCAGAACTTCCTTTCCAGTTTGTATTTGCTCAAAAGAAGGCTTTTTTTAAGACTCCAAGTCTCTCTATTAGATTCAGTAGGTGAGTTTAAAAACTCTAATTCAGCATTAGCAACCTCCTCCTCACAGAATTTAATTTCATCAAAAATATTTCCAAAAACCTCCTGATTCCACTTCCTTAAATCTTTTTTGAGCCTTTGAAGCTTAACAACCAATCCAAACATGCCTCCTCCAGTGTCATTTTTCTTCCAGCTCTGAGAAACAGTATCTAGAAAAGTGCTATGAGATAACCACATATTCTGGAATCTAAAAGATTTAGGCCCAGACTGATATTGATTATTACACTGAATGAGCATAGGGCAGTGATCAGAGGGAGATTGATTAAGGTTAGTCACCTTAATTTGGTCATAAGAATCCAGAATTTTTTCATTAAAAAGACATCTATCCAACCTTCTCCATAGTCTTCCTCTACTTCTAACACCTGTCCATGTATATTGGTTGCCAGAATAAGGTATATCAATTAGATTATGTAAGGAATAAATGTATTTAGATTTTGATGATGCTAGGTTTATTAGAATTTGAAAGTACCCCATTAGAAATTGTGTATTAGAATTTCTTTTGTAAGTTTTAGCTTAGTCTGCCTGCCAGAGTTCCATCTTGCCTCTACCAGAGTTGCTCCCAGAGTTGCTCACCAGAGAAGCCATCAGAAACTGGTTATCAGGAAGATACCAACAGAGACGGACTTCAGAGATTGGACCAGAGAACCTCTTCAGACTCTGCTAAATCCACCAGATTCCGGAAGCCCTTCCAACGGTCGTTAAACTAACGGGAAATCCCCTAACGGTTACAAACCTTTCAACGGAAGCATGGCACTGTACACGCATTAAATGCACATTTAATGTTGTACGTACGAAGAGATATTTAAAGCTGATGATTGACCATGCGAGTATCTTTACGCCCCCAAAATAGCAAGTCGGAGGACCAAACGGTCAAGTCAACAGTACATGCATTTAATGAAGCTGTCTTCTACACTCCAACGGGAAGACTGCTCCCAGTATAAAAGATACACTCTGAAGAACTAAGAAAAACAACTTTGCCAAGATAAATTTGCGTAAATAACCTTCTTGAGATTAAAACTTCGTTCTCAGACAAGAAAAGGCTCCAGTTGGAAGATATACTTTCCTATCCTTTATCCAACTAGCAAACTGCAAAGTTACTCAGTTCTTCAACACTTCGAAAGCTTCCTATACCTATCCCTTGTGAAGAAGCAACGTTGGAGAAAACTGATTTTATATCAAAGACTTCTTGAAAAAGAAGGGATGTCTCAAACTAGCTGGAGTAAGTGAAGTGGGGATACTTCAAGAGACTCAGTGAAACGAGATCAGCCATCAGGAAGCAGGACTGCATCCCGGGTGGCAACTAGACTTGAAGAAGACGAGGAGTGCTTCTTAAGCTCTAGGGACTAAGGCGTTGTAAACTGTTGTTTTTACAAGCTTAGTGGAACAGTGGACTAGAGGAACAAGTTGTTCCTTGAACCACTATAAAAACCCCGGTGTCATTTACTTTAAGCTTTTAATTCCTGCACTTAAGATTCTACTGACTAACTCTTACGGTTGGACTCTGTGTCCAGCAGATCTTCCTTCAGAGTTATCAGAAAGGCACCTTGCCTTAGCTTTCTTCTAGAGGCTACCCGGACAGAAACTTATCCGCTGCCTGGTCTAGTTCTGCCATCAGAACTTGACCATCTCTGTCACCAGATTTGGACCATCTCTGTGAAGTCAGAATTGACTTGGAGAAAAGTTTAAATTCCTAAAACAGTCTATTCACCCCCCCTCTAGACTGTTTCCATTACACACGGGACCAACAAGTGGTATCAGAGCCTCCTTGTTCTTGTAATCTTTTAGGTTACTTACTAAACAAGAGATCCACTTGTTTTAGCCTCTTTAATCTCATATTATGGATAACACTCTTTCAAAGAATCTTATGTTCTCAGTAACAAAGTTTGATGACTGGAGGATCCTCATGAAAGCTCACCTCTGCGCACTCCATGACGAAATGTGGGAAGTTCTTGATGCAGGACCTTTCACAGAGTTCACCAAGGTCAACCCTGAATACATCACTGGTAGTGGTCAACTCCAGATGATCACCAAACTGCGCCATGAATGGTCTAATGAAGAAAGGAGAAAGTACAACCTTGACAACATTGCCAAGGATATCCTCTACAGGGCCATTGATGACAAGTACTTCACAAGGATCAAGAAGTGCAAATCTGCCAAGGAAATCTGGGATACTCTCACCCTGATAGGAGCTGGAGATGAGCAAGAAAAGGACAACAAACTCACTATTGCCATGAAGAAGTTTGAAGACTTCAAACTTCTACCTAAAGAATGCATAACTGAGATGTATGCACGCTTGCTCACCCTCACTGCTGAGATATCAGAACTTGGGAAGGAACTTACTCCCAAAGAGATCAACTTGAAGGTTCTCAGAGGTCTACTGTAACACCCCGGCCCCACCGGACCCGAGGTAGTTACTCCGGACTAATAGTACTGTCCCCACAAACCACCACGAGCCTTTACCGCACACTTTGTCCTCACTCATGCGCGCCCTGAGAAACTTCCCAGGGGGTCACCCATCCCAAGACTACTCCCGTGCAAGCACGCTTAACTTTGGAGTTCTTGGGTGATGAGCTTCCTTAAAAGGAGATGCACCTCTGTTGGTATGAGTAGTACCATTAATCCGTTTATATTAAATCTCAAGTGTTACAATCACCCCCACTTAGGATCGCAACGTCCTCGTTGCGTCCTTGAACCAATCTCAAATCTCAATCAAATCATATCCCAGAATCTTCCCCCGCTAGGTGCCCGCCCGATATCCAACGGGTCATCACACTGTCGCGGGGTTGCTCTGATACCACTTGTAACACCCCGGCCCCACCGGACCCGAGGTAGTTACTCCGGACTAATAGTACTGTCCCCACAAACCACCACGAGCCTTTACCGCACACTTTGTCCTCACTCATGCGCGCCCTGAGAAACTTCCCAGGGGGTCACCCATCCCAAGACTACTCCCGTGCAAGCACGCTTAACTTTGGAGTTCTTGGGTGATGAGCTCCCTTAAAAAGAGATGCACCTCTGTTGGTATGAGTAGTACCATTAATCCGTTTATATTAAATCTCAAGTGTTACATCTACCTTCACCATGGAAGATGAAGGTCACTGCCATGAGAGATAGCAAGGATCTCAGAACCTACAGCACTGAGAAACTCATCTCTGATCTCAAATCCTATGAGTTTGAGATGAATGAAGAGGAGAAAGAAGAAGTTGAGGACATAACAACTACTGCCCTCACTGCCAGCACCTCTCAGGTAAATAATTTTGACCCTTCTATTCTTTTAACTGACGAGTATATGGCGGCTTTTGCTAGGAAGTTCAGGAAATTCTTAAAGCTGAAGGATAGCAGAAGTCCACACTCTAGCAGAAAGCCACACCAGAAGTCCAAACCATCAGAAAGTAGTGGAGAGCTTCTCTGCTACAACTGCAGACAACCAGGGCACTTCAAAGTCAACTGTCCACACCCCATAGTCTCCAAAAGGCAAGGCCAGGAAGGAGAAAAGAAATACGAGCACCGAAGAAGGAAAACACTCATCACTGAACAACCAGAGAAGGACCCCCTCTCTGAGACAGAGTCCAGCTCGGAATCAGAATCTGATGAAGCATTCTGTTGCCTGGACACAGAAACTGAAGACCTATGCCTTATGGGTCAATCTGATGATGAGGTATCTTCTACTTCCAACTCTAGTTTTTCTTCGGTAGGCAGAGCCTTTGATTCTGATTCAATGTCAGAATTTTGGGAAGAGTTTCAAGCCATACAAACCACTTATTCTTCTGTTAAAGAAGAAAACAGTAAGCTTAAGGTTGAAATCCTTGACTTAAGAAAGGAGGTTGAGATCAAGATCAATCTTCTAATTAAGGAAAGAGATCAGCAGGAAGCTGAAAATGTTTCTCTTCTAAAGAGAATAAGAGAGATAGAGTCTCTTGAGATTAAGTACAAAGCTTACCAGAAGGCCCAGTCTTCCATGGAAAAGATTGTACTTGACCAACAAATTGGCACTGGTTTTGGTCTTGGTTATGGCTCAACAGAATCAGGTGAGCCTTCTGTAATGCCTAGCACCAGAGTTGCTAAGGCAGACAAGGTCATAGTGCCACTGATTTCTAGCCCCATTTGTCAGGATGGTGTATCTGGCACCAAGGTTATTCATGAGAATGTCAGACCAGAAAAGGAAAAGATAAAGGTTCAACAGAAACCCATTTTAAAAGTTAATGAACCTGGCAGAAGACCTAACAACAGGAAAGATTTTCAGAATACCAAAAATCAAAGACAAAACCATAACAGACAAACTCATGATAATCATGTCAGAAATGATCACCAGAAAGGCAGATATCAAGAGAAAGTTAACTTTAGGCAGAAAAGGTTGGCTGGTCGACTTAAGAAGCCCAAAGTTAATCGCCCCATCTGATCTTGATAGTATATGGGACTTCTACCCAACTAAAAAGGCTATGCAGAAGTATGTAAACCGGAAGCATGATCCTCACAAGCATCTGCCCAAAGTGAATCACACTTCCGTTTACTATGACTACCAGGTGGACAATGGGTACCACCCACCAAGGTTTCACTTGATGAGACCAAAGTGGTACCGGCTGCCAAGACTGCATAACCCCCTAGGACCCAACATTGCTTGGGTACCTAAATGTTCCTTTTAATTTTGTAGAAACTGTGTGCTGGAGCCATCTCTGAGCAAGATTGGTACATTGATAGTGGATGCTCCAGGCACATGACAGGTGACAAGAGTTGCCTAACAGAGTTCCAGAAAGTCAAAGGGCCTAGAGTTACCTTTGGAGGTAATGATAAAGATGGCTAGACAAAAGGAAGAGGGAAGCTGATAAAGAACCAGATAATCATAGATGATGTCTCCTATGTCAAAGGACTGAAATTCAACTTGCTGAGTGCTAGCCAATTCTGTGACAAAGGCTACACAGTTGAATTCTCCAAAGAAGGATGCTCTGTCAAGCATGAGACAACTAAAGAAGTGGTTCTAACAGCAACAAGGAAGAAAAACATCTATGTAGTTGATTGGTCAACCGCAAAAGATGGAATTTGCCTGATAGCCAAAGGAGATTCAAAACTCAGTTGGGAATGACACAAGAAACTGAGCCACTTGAATTTCAAAACAATCAACAAACTGGCAAGGGATCACATTGTTGAAGGTCTACCCAACCTTGTATAGAAAAGGAGAACTTATGCAGTGCATGCCAGAAAGGAAAACAAGTGAAGAACTCATTCAGACCCATTGCTGGAAACCTATCTACTGGTCCTCTGAATCTAATCCACATGGATTTATTTGGACCAGTGGAAACTCCAAGTGTTGGTGGCAAAAGATACACCTTAGTCATGGTGGATGACTACTCCAGATTCACATGGACTATCTTTCTGACCAAGAAAAATGAAACTCTGCAGAAACTGCCATCTCTGCTAAAGCTATTACAGAATGAGCAAAATCAGAAAGTCAAAGCCATCAGATCAGACAGAGGAACAGAGTTCGTCAACAAGGTCATACAGGATTTCTATAACCAGAATGGTACAATGCATCAACTCTCTGCAGCCAGAACCCCTCAACAAAATGGAGTTGCAGAAAGAAGAAATAGAACATTAAAGGAAGCTGCAAGGACCATGATTGCTGAATCAGGTCTACCCTACAGATACTGGGCTGAAGCAATCAATACTGCATGCTACACCCAGAACAGGAGCATGATTCACAAGACTCATCAGAAAACTCCTTATGAATTATGGAAAGGACGAAAACCCAACATCAGCTACTTTCATGCATTTGGATGCAAATGCTATATACTCAACAATGGGAAGGATCACCTCAAGGTGTTTCAAGAAAAAGCTGATGAAGGAACATTCTTAGGTTACTCTAGCACCAGTAAAGCCTATAGAATACTCAACAAAAGAACTCTACTTGTTGAAGAATCTATTCATGTCAAGTTTGATGACCTCAACTCAGTTGAAAGCATAACTGAAAACTTGGAGAAAGCAAATCTAGAAGAATCACCTGAACTGGATCCACCAGAGACGGATACACCAGAGTTGCTAACTAACTCTGCCATACCAATTCACCATCAGAATCCCATTCTACAAGGCAAAGAAAGTGATGAAGAATCAGAAGAAGATCAAGAGAATCCAAGACAACCCCTATCTGAACCTGATCTAATTTGGTTAAGAGATCATCCTCCTAATCAAGTAATTGGTCAAATCAGAAGTGGAGTTCAAACCAGATCCACAGCTAGAAGATAAGCAATGCTTACCTGCTACATATCTCAGATGGAACCTATGACAGTTGAAGAAGCTTTTGCAGACTCAGACTGGATCAATGCAATGCAAGAAGAGCTTACTCAGTTTGAAAGGAATAAAGTATGGGAACTTGTTCCTAGGCCAAAGCACCAGAATGTCATTGGAACCAAATGGGTATTCAAGAACAAAGCAGATGAGGACGGTAACATTGTAAGGAATAAAGCTAGGCTGGTAGCCAAGGGATACTGCCAAGAAGAAGGAATAGATTTTGATGAGACCTTTGCACCAGTTGCCAGACTTGAAGCCATCAGAATCTTCCTAGCCTATGCTGCCTTCAACAACATCAAGGTCTACCAGATGGATGTCAAGAGTGCATTTTTGAATGGAGATCTTGAAGAGGAAGTTTATGTGGAACTTCCACCAGGTTTTGTCATTCCTACTCAATCTTCTTGTGTCTATAAGCTTAAAAAGGCCCTCTATGGTCTTAAGCAAGCTCCCAGAGCCTGGTATGACACATTGTCCCTTTTCCTGGTGAACCATGGGTTTACTAAAGGAAAGGTTGAAAAAACTCTATTTCAAATCTCTGTTGCTAATCATATTCTGTTAGTACAAATATATGTTGATGACATTATTTTTGGTAGTACTAATTCAGAACTGTGCAAGAAATTTTCTCAAGTGATGCAGAGTCAATTTGAAATGAGTATGATGGGAGAACTCAGTTACTTCCTAGGACTCCAAATCAAACAAGTTCCAGAAGGGACCTTTATCAATCAAGGGAAGTACACCAGAGATCTGATCAAGAAGTTTGGAGTGGAAGGCAAATCATCAGTGAAGATTCCCATGAACACTTCACAAGGGATTGGTCCAGATGAAGGAACAACTGGAGGATTTGCTCGAGAAGGGCTATATCAAGCCGAGCGTTTCACCTTGGGGCGCTCCGGTCTTGTTTGTGAAGAAGAAGGACGGTAGCTTGAGGTTGTGCATTGACTACCGAGAGCTAAACCGTGTTACCATCAAGAACCGATACCCTCTACCCCGAATCGATGACCTGTTCGATCAATTGAAGGGGGCAGGTATATTTTCCAAAATTGACCTTCGATCCGGCTACCATCAAGTGAGGATAGCGGATAGAGATATACCGAAGACTGCATTTCGTACGAGATATGGGCACTATGAGTTCACTGTAATGCCGTTCGGGTTAACCAACGCACCAGCGGTATTCATGGACCTAATGAACCGTGTATTTCGCCCCTATCTTGATACATTTGTGGTGGTATTCATTGATGATATCTTGGTATACTCGAAAAACGAGAAGGATCATGAAGAGCATCTGAGGCTCGTTTTGCAGACCTTGAGAGAACATCAGCTTTATGCCAAACTTTCCAAGTGTGACTTTTGGAAAAACCGAGTAGCATTTCTGGGTCACATTATCACTCGAGATGGAGTATCTGTGGACCCATCGAAGATCGAAGCAGTAACCGAGTGGCGAGCACCTACTACTGTTACGGAAGTGCGGAGTTTCCTTGGGTTAGCGGGCTACTATCGGAGATTTGTAAAAGATTTCTCCAAGATAGCTAGACCATTAACCAATTTGATGAAGAAGACCACAAAGTTCCAGTGGACAGATGATTGTGAGAAAGCCTTCCAAGAGCTGAAGAAAAGACTGACGACTGCACCGGTACTGACACTTCCATCGGGAACTGATGGATTTGAAATCTATTGCGATGCATCCAAGAATGGGCTGGGCTGTGTACTAATGCAGAACGGGAAGGTAGTAGCTTATGCGTCCCGACAACTAAGGGTGCACGAAGTTAACTATCCAACCCATGACCTGGAGCTAGCTGCGGTTGTGTTTGCCTTGAAGATTTGGAGGCACTACTTGTATGGACCGCCATGCAAGATATTCACGGACCACAAGAGCTTAAAATATATATTTACGCAGAAAGAACTCAACATGAGGCAGAGGAGGTGGCTAGAACTTGTTAAAGACTATGACTTGGAGATCCTATATCACGAGGGAAAAGCCAATGTTGTAGCTGATGCCTTGAGTCGAAAAACGGAACACACGAGCCGGGCTGCATGGATACTATCAGAAGAGTTGTACCGGGAATTTCAAAGGCTGAATTTAGAAGTCAAGGAGCATGGTGAAGTAGAGGGTGAGATCCGGTTATACACTATGACCATTTTACCCTCTATCTTTGATGAAATAAAGGCCGGTCAACCAGAAGACGTGAAGCTTGAACGAGTCAAGGCTGGGATGAAGGACGGGGTAAACGGACCGTTTCAGTTGCATGAAGACGGGAGTATCCGCTATAAGGGTAGGTGGTGTGTCCCGATGAAGTGTGAGCACATTAAAAAGCAAATCATGGAGGAAGGACACCACACGCCCTATTCAGTACACCCGGGAGGGGACAAATTGTATAAAGATTTGAGGCAAAACTTCTGGTGGCCGAGAATGAAGAACGAAGTGGCGGAGTTCGTGGCACGATGCTTAAACTGTCAAAAAGTGAAAGCCGAGAGGTGCAAGCCCAAGGGACTCGTGCAACCCTTGGAGGTGCCAACGTGGAAGTGGGACTCAATCTCGATGGACTTTGTCGGGGGTTTACCTTTAACAATGTCCGGGAAAGATAAGATTTGGGTGATTGTTGATAGATTGACCAAGACCGCCAGGTTCATCCCCATGAATGAAACTTGGAGCATGGATAAGCTAGCGAAAGCCTACATCAAGCATGTGGTGAAGTATCACGGCGTACCCCGAGATATTGTATCTGACAGAGATTCCAGATTCCTATCTCAATTCTGGAGGGAACTTCAAGCTGCTATGGGGACCACTTTGAAGCTGAGCACTGCATTCCATCCTACTACGGACGGTCAGACCGAGAGGACTATTCAGACGCTTGAAGATATGCTGAGAGCCTGTGTGCTGGACTTGCAAGGATCATGGGACGAACACTTAGACCTAATAGAGTTCTCGTACAATAACGGTTACCACGCGAGCATTAAGATGGCTCCGTACGAGGCTCTATACGGTCAAAAGTGTCGAAGCCCATTGTGTTGGGGCGATATGGTAGACCAGGTTGTCTTGGGGCCGCAATACTTGCAAGACACGATGGAGAAGATCAAACTCATTCAGGCAAGGATGAAGACAGCGCAAGATAGGCAAAAATCATATGCGGACCTAGGAAGGAAACCGGCTGAATTCGAGGTGGGAGAGAAGGTACTTCTCAAGGTCTCTCCTACTAAAGGCGTTATGAGATTCGGGAAGAAAGGAAAATTGAGTCCTCGATTCATCGGACCTTACGAGATTATAGAGAAGGTGGGAAGAGTGGCTTACAGATTGGCTCTACCCACAGAATTGAATAAGGTAAGGATTAAAACTGTTCTTTCTAAACGTACTCCAAAGTTAGAAAACCAAGCTGAAACGTTTTAACGTGTGCAAGGTACATGACGTATTCCACATATCTCAACTGAAGAAGTATGTCCGTGATGAGGCACATATCTTAAACCCGGAGGTAAGGGCCTCACTTTTAGATAGCTAGGATGCGGTTTAGTAGGCATTGAAATAACCCTTTATGTAATTAGGTGATCGAGTTGGATGAAACCTTGACGTATGAAGAGAGACCTGTGAAAATCTTAGACACGAAGACACGTGAAACTCGAAGGAAGGCCATTCAAATGGTCAAAGTTTTGTGGTCAAATCACTTGGCTGAAAACGCCACATGGGAGACGGAGGATGACATGAGAAAACGTTATCCTGAGCTATTTAGTCAAGGTAAAGTTTTTAGTTACGGGGACGTAACCTCTCTTTAAGAGGGGTAGAATGTAACACTTAGTTATGATGTACCTATCGATAGTAGGTATTAGCTTATGCTTCGGGACGAAGCATCTTTCAAGGTGGGTAGAATGTGACACTCCAAAAATTAAAAAAAAAAATAAAAAAATAAAAATAATTTTTATTAGTCAGATAAATTGTTACGGAAATGACATTTTACTTATTAAGTGAGTCAAACAAAAAATTCAACAGTTGTGACATTCTAACCAGATAAAAAAAAATTCCAAGTTATGACGTTTTAGTCAGATAAAAATGTTCCGATAATAGAAGTAATGTCTTATAGTAATTATGAAAATGATGTTTTATATCAAGTACCAATTATACATATCACATACGGAGTAATAATTATTCTTTTAATTTGTGTATAAAATATACAAACTGATACACTCCTAGCCATGCTTATAAGAAAGATGGAAAGTCATATCATTACTCCAGCTGCATGCATACGAGAGTACTTAGAGCAGCATTAAGGAAGACATTAACTAGCTATATATTATACCTAAAATACTAACATATGTTTTCAACGCTACTCTTATATGAATGCTGCAACGGAAAACTCAATAATTGATAGTAAATGCAAAAGATTTTTTAACGTATAATAACTCAACTCGGCCTAGAACATGACCCTCCATGCGTGGGTATATAGAGACCTTACGGCTCATCCTACGCTGCAACACCTTTGCGTACAACAAGACTGCAGCGAATATCTACATAAAAAAACATAGAATACATATTATATTACTGTATATGCTATATCACACACGCAAGAAAGAGAATAAGTGAGAAAAGAAAAGAAAAGAGAGAAAGAAAGAGGAAGGAGGGAACGAGACGGAGAAACGAGCGCTGTCGGAGGGGAAGAAGATCGTCGGAGTTAGCCGGACTGTCCTTCACGCCGGAGATAAAGGGAAGAGCTGTAACTGCTGCGTCGCTGGACTAGGCCGCTGCCTTCGAAAGTGACCGTCGCCGAGATACTACCGCGGCATTTCCACTCGCCGTCATCGTGGAGGTAAGCCCCGTGTTGTGCCCCTGCGTTTAGCCGTTTCCATCGAAGAAGACGACCCATCCAGCCTAACGGCTGGGGTCACTTTTTCCCGGACTGGCTGTGTTGGGCCGGTGGATTAGAATCGAAAGGCTAAACTGTTTTTCTTTCTTTTCTTTTAATTAGTAGCCGGACTGCAGGATCTTTGATTAAAATTACTGGACTGGTTATTAATCCTATAATAATCCTAGTTTGAGCTAGCCTTTCACTTTCAATCCGTATTAATAAAAAGGAATACCGATGTTATCAGGCTGGACAATACTGCTATTGGTTTTATGATCTTATAATAATATGGATAATATTAATAGTAATATTCACCGGCAAGCATAATAGTATGTAATAATAAGAAAATTGTGTTGTCAACATACTAGTCACTTTTTAGTTCGGATACTAATTTTTAGCATAACATAACAAAATAAAAGTAGTTACGTAATAGACTAATTTTTTTTATCAAATTAATAAACTAATTATTTCGGCTGATGAGTAATGGGTTGTTTACCTTTTCCTAGATTGGATTAAAATGGAATAGTGAATAATACGGACTAGTTAGATATAATTTTTGGACCAAACTAAGTAATAGGAATACATTCATTGTGGTTTCTAAAATAAAGTGGTGATTAATAAAAGTGGTTAACGAATAACCTAAATTCGAATGATGGTTAAATTATTAAGAATAAAATAAGTGACTAATTATATCATCTTAATTAAAAAAAGGTGATTATCTAGAGACCGGAGTAGAGGAAGGGAAATAGAAGCATTTGGATTTAAGGTAAGTCACATTGCAACCAAAATTATATTTTTTTTCCTCGTAAATAGTTATTTGCTTGATATGTGATGATAATATGAATATTTTGAATGATGAATTTGTGAACAAGTTGTATTGTTGTGATTTTGAGATATATTGGATTATATGTATACATGAGATATTTTGGGAAGATATAAAGTTAAGAATTTAAGGATAATAATCCTTGAATATCTGTCCAAGAGACATAAATATGAGATTTTTGAAAAGACAAGATAAAAGACTGTTTTCATAATTGGGGACACCACGGGAGAAATCCGTAGGTGTCGGGCCACCTTCACGTCCGTTAATGGTGAAGGAGGGTTAGGACTACTACTACTTGATTCGAGAAGTTTACAATAAATTAAATGAATTTTTGGAAGGTTCGGTAACCACCCCGAACAACTGGGCATTAGATCCCCATTTTATTAGAGCAGTAGTAGTAGTACCTATTCTCTTAAGGGTCTTTGAACCTGGAATTTAGGGAGTATATCCCATTTGAGTAGGGAGACGTTGACGTCAGGACTACTTAGACTTCGTACTACTCAGAGGGCTTGGAATCCCTTTAGGGGGTGTGCACACTTAAGGTAGAAGTCTAGATTCTAATAGAGGAGATGAGGTACCGAGAGAAGATCGGAGTGACCGTACAAAACAACGGTTCACTGGGCTCAGGAATCGAGGTAACGCTTGAGCACCGCCCGTCTAAATAACTAGGAAGATTAGCTATAAAGCTCTTTTGAAGAAAAACAAATAATTTTGTATTTGGAGAATTATTCTTTGGAATACTTACAAGAATTATTGAAAGAACCTTTTGAAAATATTATCACTCTTTTTGAAACAAAATTTTTGGAAACTCGCTTTTTTGTATATATAATATACAAATGCTTATTTTTCAACAAAACTATTATTTTACGGGGTTGGGTGGGATTTACTTAGCGAAAGCTAATTTTTGTGTTATTTGTTTCTTTCATTTTCTTATGCTACAGATGAGGTGATATATGAAGATTGATGCCTTGAGAGCGCTCCTAGAAGACTTTTAGAGTAGCCTCGTTTAGAATAAACTCTGTTAGATTTCATTATTTCAAATGTTGAATTTAGTAATTGCTTTAGATACATTTATGGTGGATAGCCTTAGCATCCAGTCAGTTTAGGCTGGGTGTGGCGGTAACACGCCCCTTTTTCTTGTTATTGCTTATTTCCGCTGCAAACAAGTTGAAAGTTTTGAATAAATAATAAAAGCTTATTATTTCTGTAAGTATTATGTTGGGAGGGAAATTTGGGGGTGTTACAAGTTGGTATCAGAGCCACCCTGCGACAGTGTGCTGACCCGTTAGATATCGGGCGGGCACTTAGCGGGGCAAGATTCTGGGGTTTTATTGAGATTGGTTTAAGGGCGCAACGAGGACGTTGCGATCCTAAGTGGGGGTGATTGTAATACCCGAGATTAATTTAAGAGGATTAATAGTACTACTCATACCAACAGAGGTGCATCTCCTTTTAAGGGAGTTCATCACCCAAGAACTCCAAAGTTAAGCGTGCTTGCACGGGAGTAGTCTTGGGATGGGTGACCCCCTGGGAAGTTTCTCAGGGCGCGCACGAGTGAGGACAAAGTGCGCGGAAAAGGCTAGTGGCGGTTTGTGAGGACAGTACTAGAGGTCTGGAGTAACTACCTCGGGGCCTACGGGGCCGGGGTGTTACAGATGTAGATGCAACAACATACAGAGGGATCATAGGATCTCTGTTGTATCTAACTGCAAGCAGACCAGACATCTCATTCTCTGTTGGAATCTGTGCCAGATACCAATCAAAGCCCAAGGAAAGCCATCTAAGTGCTGCAAAGAGAATCATCAGATACATCAAAGGAAATCCAAATGCAGGCTTATGGTATCCCAAAGGAGGTAACTTTGAACTAATTGGTTATTCTGACTCAGATTTTGCAGGTTACAGACTAGACAGAAAGAGCACCTCTGGTCACTGCCAATTGCTAGGAGGAAGGCTTGTTTCTTGGTTTAGCAAGAAGCAGAACTCCATCTCAACCAGTACAGCTGAAGCTGAGTACATTGCAGCTGAGAGTTGCTGTGCTCAGTTACTCTGGATGAAGCAACAACTGAAGGACTATGGAATTCAAGCCAAGGAGATCAAGTTGTTGTGTGACAACACTAGTGCCATTGCTATCACTCAGAATCCAGTTCTTCACTCCAGGACAAAGCACATTGAGATCAGACATCACTTCATCAGAGATCATGTTGAGAAGAAGCATATCTGTATGGAACATGTACCTACAGAGGATCAACTTGCAGACATTCTAACCAAGCCTTTACCTGAGGCAAGGTTTAACAAGCTAAGGGAAGAACTGGGAATGATGGATGACCTTCCCAGAGATGCCTGAACCAAAGATTCACTGAACCAGAACTACTTTCTTCTTCACCAGAAACTCGGATCAGAGAACCTCTATCTCTGATCATCAGAATCTCACATCAGAGAACCTCTCCTTCTCTGACCAGAGTTCCTCAACCGAAAGACAACAGATTCGGATGTGGACTTAGCAATATTTCGAGGTACGGGCAAGACCTAATTAACTGAAACGGTCTTTTACCAAAATACCCCTGATCGTTACTCTTCTAACGGAAACGTTTTCCGCCCGCATTTCATTAAATGCTGCCTCGAAACTGCCAATATACCAAACGTCCACTATTCCTAACCCCTTTATATCCACCGTCTTCGACCCAAATCCCTACTGCATCTTCACCTCTCTCAAAACTGCTTTTGCATTCAAAGCTCTCAGATCCCAAACCTTTCAATCCCCAGAACTTTTTCTTAACCGTCACTCAGAATGAACTTCCTCAACATCAATGATCTGTCTAAGGAAGAAGCTAAGACCCTTATTGCCAACGTTGTATCCGACATGAAGGTTGACATGTCGTCCCTACCTTTACTGGCAGAAAACCAGAAAAGGATGACCAAGATCATCCAAGGAATGACTGACTCCCAACTTTCAAAAGTTGTTGCTCATCCTTATGAGCACTTCAGCATCAAGGATGTGGCTGAGTTCTACCTCAACGCCACCATCTCCAAGACCAGAGTTCACTCCTCAGTGCAAGGTCAACGCATTTTTCTGAATGCAGATGCACTCAATGAATTCTTTGGAGTTCAACTTGACTCCCAAGACCCAGAAGCCATCAACCTCATTGCTCTTGACTCAGTGGAAGTCTCCACTGAAGGATTTGTTCAGACATACTGCCGTTCGGAGGCTGCCGGACTGGACAAGCTGTACATGAAGAAGTTCCTGTTAAAGAAGGACTTTGAGAAGCTTGTCAGCATTCTGCACCGATGCTTGTGGTGCAAAACTGCCTCAACTGATGAGATGAACAAGAACAATGCAAAGGCAATCTTTGCAGTTCACCACGACATGAACATCAATTGGGGAGAGGTAATCTTTGGCTCCCTAACTGAGTTCATCAAGAAGAAAGACTCTGAAACAGGTCTTTTCTCAACCAAGATGGGACATGGCCTTCTCATCTCTGCCATTCTCGCTGCCAAAGGAGTTCAACTCAGGGATCCCATCCCAGTTGATCACTCCAAGACTATCTTTCTTACAGCTTCACCAAAATTCAATATTGCCATCTCTTCTGAGCTTAAGAGATAGGAAAGGCTGGAGAAGAAAAGGGAAGAACAGGCTGCTAAGGCCAAACCTGCTTCCAAGAAAGTTACCAAAAAGCCCAAACAACCTGAGCAGTCACAGGTTGTAAGGGAAGTCAGACAGAAGAAGAAAAGTGACAATCTGTCACTACCAGAGGAGGAAACAGCAGAAGAGGTTGCACCAGAGTTGCCCTCCCCAAAGGCAACCAGGAAATCTGCTGCCAGAAAACCCAGACTCTGCCAGAGACACTGGATGAAATCAAAGATGCTCAAGCCTCTGAGTTCTAAAAAATTGAACTTCTCCTTGGTGATCTTTGTGATGCCAAAAAGGGGGAAGAGACCAGAGAAGAAGAAGGACCCAGCACCAGAGCTCTCTCTATCAGAGAACCCTCCTCTGTTGATCCTACTCCTTACTTTGATGCCACCAGAAAGAAAAGGCTAGCGGTTGCAGGCACCAGACCTCCACCCCCTCCTCCAAGAAGCTCCAAGAAAAAGACTTCATCCTTTTCACTTAATGACTGGATGAAGAGTGGTATGTCAAGACCAGAAAGAGTCCAATTTGAACAGATGAGGAAACTGATGACTCCTCTTCAAAGAGAGAATCTGTTCATGGATAGTGATGGACTGGTCCAGATCAACCATGGTGGTTCCATTCAAGAAGCTGAAATGTGGTATGGTATGAAGATTCTCAATGGCAAGAATTCTGCAGAAGCTGTCAGAAACTACTTGGACTGCAAACTTGCACCTCATTGGGCTGATTATCAGAATCCGAGGGATTTAGCCTCAATCAGAGCAAAGGTAAATGCTGAACTAGAGAGAATTGACAGAGCAGGACCACAGGTAGATGAAGAAGATCTCTAACTCTCTTTATCTAACTCTGTAATGCGTTACGTTTCCCATCAGATCAATAAGATACCAACTCTGCCTCTCTTCTTGCTTGGCTCTCTTCAAATATCTGTTCTTATTTACTTTCTTGTGTATATTCTGTTATCGTACTTGATTATTGCTATCTGATTGTACCGCGTACTCTTACTATCTTCCTATGCTAAGTTGCCCACCAAGATTTTAATGAAAAGTTTTTAACTTTATTTTTTTATGGTGAAAGGCACTTCTCTGGAAATAGTTAAAGGATTTTGGCATCATCAAAAAGGGGGAAATTGTAAGGAATAAATGTATTTAGATTTTGATGATGCTAGGTTTATTAGAATTTGAATGTACCCCATTAGAAATTGTGTATTAGAATTTCTTTTGTAAGTTTTAGCTTAGTCTGCCTGCCAGAGTTCCATCTTGCCTCTACCAGAGTTGCTCCCAGAGTTGCTCACCAGAGAAGCCATCAGAAACTGGTTATCAGGAAGATACCAACAGAGACGGACTTCAGAGATTGGACCAGAGAACCTCTTCAGACTCTGCTAAATCCACCAGATTCCGGAAGCCCTTCCAGCGGTCGTTAAACTAACGGGAAATACCCTAACGGTTACAAACCTTTCAACGGAAGCATGGCACTGTACACGCATTAAATGCACATTTAATGCTGTACGTACGAAGAGATATTTAAAGCTGATGATTGACCATGCGAGTATCTTTACGCCCCCAAAATAGCAAGTCGGAGGACCAAACGGTCAAGTCAACAGTACATGCATTTAATGAAGCTGTCTTCTACACTCCAACGGGAAGACTGCTCCCAGTATAAAAGATACACTCTGAAGAACTAAGAAAAACAACTTTGCCAAGATAAATTTGCGTAAATAACCTTCTTGAGATTAAAACTTCGTTCTCAGACAAGAAAAGGCTCCAGTTGGAAGATATACTTTCCTATCCTTTATCCAACTAGCAAACTGCAAAGTTACTCAGTTCTTCAACACTTCGAAAGCTTCCTATACCTATCCCTTGTGAAGAAGCAACGTTGGAGAAAACTGATTTTATATCAAAGACTTCTTGAAAAAGAAGGGACGTCTCAAACTAGCTGGAGTAAGTGAAGTGGGGATACTTCAAGAGACTCAGTGAAACGAGATCAGCCATCAGGAAGCAGGACTGCATCCCGGGTGGCAACTAGACTTGAAGAAGACGAGGAGTGCTTCTTAAGCTCTAGGGACTAAGGCGTTGTAAACTGTTGTTTTTACAAGCTTAGTGGAACAGTGGACTAGAGGAACAAGTTGTTCCTTGAACCACTATAAAAACCCCGGTGTCATTTACTTTAAGCTTTTAATTCCTGCACTTAAGATTCTACTGACTAACTCTTACGGTTGGACTCTGTGTCCAGCAGATCTTCCTTCAGAGTTATCAGAAAGGCACCTTGCCTTAGCTTTCTTCTAGAGGCTACCCGGACAGAAACTTATCCGCTGCCTGGTCTAGTTCTGCCATCAGAACTTGACCATCGCTGTCACCAGATTTGGACCATCTCTGTGAAGTCAGACTTGACTTGGAGAAAAGTTTAAATTCCTAAAACAGTCTATTCACCCCCCCCCTCTAGACTGTTTCCATTACACACGGGACCAACAGATTACACTGTAAACACTTTCCTTGAATTCTAGCATACCTGTCAAATTAGGAGTAGATTCACCTTTATGTTCATCATGAGCCATAATGGTATTAAAATCTCCACCAACTAACCAAGGTCCCTGAATCTGATTAGCAAAGTGGTCTAACTGATCCCAAAGACATCTTCTCTCCAAATAGGTGTGTTTAGCATAGACAACTGTTATCAAACCAGTAATGTTAGCACAAACAAACTTAAAATGGACACACCGGGTCAACCAATTAAACTCTGATAAACAAATGAAATTGGCATCCCAAAAAATCCAGATTTTATTATTATTGCTAGTAAGGACATGTGTGAAACCAAACTCCATTTTGAAACTTTCAGAGTTTTTTGCATCCACCGAAGGTTCAATAGCCACCAGAAATTGTATCCTCCATTTTTGAATTAAATGAGACAGTCTTGGCCCGGAGGCAGCCAGACCTCTCAAATTCCAAATAATACCATTCATTAAGAATCTGGGGGGATATTAAATGATTGCCTCCTTGCAGCACTTCTGGTAACCACTCCCTTTGAGGAGATTACAACATTCTTCTTCCTTCTTCTTCTTCCCACCATAATAAATTCCCCCTCTTCTTCTATTCCTTCCTTATTTTTGTCTTCAGCCTTGGTTAATGCTGACAGCAGTTTAGAGTCTTCCTTCCTCTTACTAGAGTTAATCAGATTTCTAACCTTAATAGAAAGATTAGGTAAAGCCACTAACCATTCATCTTTTCTCTCTTTTCTATGAGGAACTTCTTAGTCAGACCTGTATTCTTTGGATGCAAGTTCTATATCAAATTCAGATTCTTTGTCCTGGTTGACAAGGGAGCAATCATCAATAATAACCCCACAAGGCCTGGATGTGGTAAGCCCCTTTAATTCATTGTTGGCAGAGTTATTGTTGTCACCCGATGTACAGTTGTTTATATTGCTGTTTGTTGCAGGTGGTTGCTCATGATAGACCTCTTCTATGTCTGATTCTGATTCTGGAATAATTTCCTGGCCTCTAGAAGTGGATTGGAACTGTTGAGAAGGAGATTGTGGCTGGTAGACCACTATAGATTTGCCCTTATCTATATTAGTACCCCCTGTTGTAATTTTAGATTCAAGGATCCCCGTTGTAATATGGCCATTATTAATCCTTTCTGGAATGCCTTCTTTCCCTGTATTTTTTGAGACCCAAACTGGGCCTTTAGTTTGAGAAATAACTGCATTAGCCTTAGTCACTCCCTCCGCCATCCTTTTGGGGCATAAACTTGCCTCATGTCCCAAATGTAGGCAGGATAGACAGTACCTGGGTCTGTTTTCATAAACAATAGATTGGGAAAAACCCGTTTTCCCAGATTGAATCCAAACCTTGTTTGGCATTTCTTTAGTTAAGTCTAACTCCACACAAACTCTAGCCAAGGAAGGTCTTGCCAACGTAGTAGTAGCAATATCTAGTTTGAGGGGGTTGCCAATTAACCTAGCTATTTCAAACATAGCTCGTTTGTCGTGAAGATGAATTGGCAAACCCTCTAAGGTCAACCATACCGGTACAATAGGTGATTCAACATTAGGTCGAAAGTCCGGAGACCACTTCGTAACCCTCATGATATTACCATGAATATCCTATGTTTGGCGGTTCCAACATCTGATGTAGTCTTCTTCAAGATCAAATCTAATCAAAACATGTTTTTTTTCCAATAATCCAAGATGAAAATTCCCTTTGAAACCAATGATTTCAAAACTTTTGCGTAATGTGTTCATAGGCGGCCGTCCCTTAAAAAAGTACCCAACCAACGATCTCTTATGCTTATCAGCTAGAATTGAAACATCATCTTCCGAAAAAGAAACTGCTGGCATACCTTTAAATCGTGAATGTGATGCTGCCAGGGTAGCATCCTCTTTATTGAGTAGGACAGAAACGAAAGAACGTTTATTGCCATTGTTGCCATTCCAAACGTTCCCCAAAGCTGGTGGTGGCTGAGCCGGAGACGGCGTCACCGCCGCCCTAGGGTTTGGATTCTCGCTCATGAGCTCTCTCTCTCTCTCTCTTCTCATGTACTTTTAGAGGTATGCCTCTACGGAGAGGTTTTGGTTTGGTCCCCCTCTCTTTTGTATTTTTTCACATCTATTAATAAAACCTGAAAAACGTTCCCCGGCGTTTGCCCCACTGATTTTGGTGGTTTACCTTCCGGGTTTTAAAAAAAAAAATTCAAAATGAATCCCTCTTTCAACTCTATCTCTCGAACTTACACTAGCTCCACCACAACCTGATAATGGTTATCAAGCACCTCCACAACCTGAAAACCAAAAGCCAACTGCACTAACCCCTCAACAAGAGGAAAGACTTGCATTCATAGAATCCCAAGTTCTAGTTGCAGCAGAAAAGGAACAACTGATTCAGGAACGATTGCGAGTGCTGGAATGGAGGAAGTGAAGATTATCAGATATTGATACTCTCATTCAAAACCGACCACGAATGATAGGAGAGGAGACGTTCTCTCTAAGATGGATGATGACACAAGACATTGAGACATCACTCTCAATACAGAATATCAACAATGTCTTCCATCTCAAACTGAATGAAGCCATCGAGAACAGAAGAAAGAGAAAAGCTACAAGAGACCTTTTTCCTGGAGAAGCTTCGAACAGGAGAAATTTGAGATAAATAAAAAATGCTACCAAAAGAGGGGGAAAGAGAGTAGTAAAACATCTTTAATGAAAAACTCTAAATGTTTTACACTTTTCTTTTGGCATCATCACAAAAGGGGGAAATTGTTAGTCCCCTAGATTTTGGAATTAGTATTTTGATGATGCCATAGTTTTCTCTTTTATTTCCCCCCATCTTTGGTAGCTATCATGTATTCCGGCAGTTGACTGAACTAGTAAAGTATAGTTTAAATGTGTTAAGTTCAAAGCGTCAATTATCAAAGAAATTTAACTGGATAATATAAAATGCTATAAGGTAATATTTTAACTACCTTAAAAGGATTTCTTATAGACCTTACCAGTTACATTTCTTTGATACATCAAATAACACAAAAACATCTCGAACAAACTATTTATTAAGCTGGAACACAAAATGCAATAAGGTAATAATTGTTACCTTAAAAGGATTTGTTATCCTACCAGTTAAATAAATAGTTCATGTTCGAAATACTAGCTGAAGTGACCGAAAGACAAAAGCAAAATGTTTTGTATCAAAAAAATTATACCGGAAAAGTAAAAATGCCATAAGGTAATTTATTACCTTAAACGGATATTTAAATCCTACCGGTATATATTTTCTTTATAACAAAAACATATTTCTTCGTCACTCATTGAGAACAAATAAATGTATAATTTTTAAGACTAATAAAATTTATACTGGAAAGTAAAAATGCAATAAGGTAAAATTCAATTACCTTAAAAGGATATAATCCTACCAGTATAAATTTTATTAGACTGAAAATTAACTGTTCGTTCATTGCTTTTTCACCTCGTGATAAACAGGAGCCAATCAGAGAAAAGGAAAGCCAAGCATGGAGGACGTTTAATGCAAAGAACGTACAAAGCATGGGAAGCGCAGTCTAGTTGGATAAACACAGGAGAACTGCAGCAGCTAGGCAGAAAGAGACAAAAAGTATTATCGGCTCCAAGGAAGAAGACGAACAACAAGTTGTTATCTTCTGGAACAAAGATTCAACGTACAAGATTAAATCATCTCAACCAACGGATGAGATTAATCTACCGGAGATGCCTATAAATGAAGGCCGAAGCATGAGTTCGAAAACAAGTTTTTGAGTTCAAAGCAGAGAGATTCCATAAGCATTCAAAGAATATCTAGCAACTCTGCTTTGACTCATGCTTCACTAAGCTCTTAGACTAGATCATCATCTTCATATTTTTAGAGCTTAGTTTTTAGTTGGAGACCAGAATTTCCTTGTAGTTTACAAGGTGTTGTAAAACACTTCAGGAGGACAGTTGTTCCCGACCTGAGTGTGGTTAGATAGGTCAGGAGTACCTTTTGATCCCCACTGGATCAATTGAGAAAAACCTAAAGGATTGAGTAGCTTGGAGTGGTGTTGTACTCCTCGTGAAACACCTTCAATCTAGGCCAGAGTTGTTAAGGCTAGATTGGCGCTAAGTGTATTGGGCTTAATACATTAGTGAAATCCATTTGAAATAGGATGGGACTGGATGTAGGAGGATTACACCACCTCTGAACCAGGATATATTGTGTGTTGATTCACTTTCAGTCAACAAAGCACACACTGAACACTTCTCACATAAAGATTGGAGTTTGCCAGCAGCATCCTAAGCAGTTGTCTTAATTGACCCAACTGCTTATCCTACTGCTTAATTACTCACTCTCTTTGAGATACACGAGCTTCACAATATCACAACAAAAATGTCTGTTTCATTAAGATTTCAGGAAATACTACTTAAGGCATGGCAGTTGCCTCAACAGTCTCCTAAGGACTACTCAACTGCTGAGCCCACTGCTCACACAAAAGTATTTCATGTGAACATCTTGACATTACTAGACCTTTACATCTTTATCTCTAAGAAGTCTGTTCAAAATAATCTTTGTGATTCAGGGTGATAACCCAGCAGGTACCTCAACAGTTCCCTCACTATCACCCAACTGCCTAAGACCACTGCCTAAGTAAAACCCTCTACTTACTTGGTCCAAAGCACATTTTCAGAAAGCCCACATCATCCTGAGCAACATCATATAATCAAACCTTCCATACATTCACCTTTACTTCAGCAGGTGCTTCAGCAGTTCCCTGGTTTCCACCCAACTGCTGAGACAACTGCTCTAATTTAAGGTTGATTATCAATCCACCTCAGTACATCATCAGAAAGCTCTTTCCACTCTAAGAAAGATTCTGAATGCACCTTCATCATACTCCAAGTATTTCGTAAGCAGTCGATTAAGCAGTTCCCTGCTTTCTAGCCAACTGCCTAGCCAACTGCTCACCATTAAGCAAAGACTTCTTCCATCATAGAAAGTTGTTACACATTACATAAAGGGTAAAGACTTCCGCTGTGCATCTACAAATATCTCAAAAGATTATAGATCAACTCATCTAGAGGGAAAACTTTGTAAAGTCGAAAAAGATTTAAAAGTCTATTCACCCCCCTCTAGACTTTTACCCTACAGGACCATCAAGTGGTATCAGAGCGGAGTGTTCCTAGAGTCAGTTTCTGACTAATTTGAACTAAAGATCCAAAACCACTATTCTTCCCAAAACAACTTTCTAACAATGGACATACGTTTGGCAAAGAATCTTTTGTCCAACCAAAGCAAGTGTGATGACTGGAGAACCAATGATGTCTGGGATGAGCTTTCAATGATACAATCAGCTCATGATAAAAAAGGCTCAAGTGATGAAAGCAGTTCATCAGGGAGTAAGGAGGAGACTCTGATTTGTCTCTATGGAATGCATCATCCTGAAAACTCCTCCAACAACTGCTCCTTGATAAGAACAACAAGTATTGACAATGATGAGGTATTATCATGTTCTTCAAATAGCTCAAATGATTCTAGCTGTTCCAGTGTAGACATGGAGGCATTACTCCATCAATTTGAAAACTTTCAAAAGGATCACCTTCTTTTGATGAACGAAAACTGTAGACTTCAAGAAAATCTATTAGTAGCCCAAGCTCAAATGGGTGAAGTGATAAAAATGAAAGATTTTCTTGAACTCGAAAACATCGTTTTAAAAGAAAGGCTGAGCTCCCTCACCACTCCTATTGGTGAGGAAATTCAAAACGGGAAGAACACACGATCAGGAGACACACCATTAGCCCAACCATTGAAATACTCTCCCAAATACTCTCCTATCCCAAAAACCACCACAAATCAACTCAACACAAGGAAATCCAAGCAACTAAAACCTCACTCCTGGACTCAGTCCTCCTCCAGATCAAAATCCAAACTTCCCTACAATCCCATCTTCCAAAACAACCAACCAATCAAAAGGACCAACTACATACCAAAGAAGAAGCTGATCACTACAAATACACATATTCCTCCCCCTACAAGGAATAATGTTCATAAAAATATAGCCAATTCTCATAATGGCTGTAGATCTATCAGCTCAGATCAAAACGTCCCTAAATTGGTATGGATGCCCAAAAGCATTCAAAGGAAGATACCCACGAATCCGTGGGCTGATACTCAAAAATGACGAATACGGGAATGTGCTGGAGTAGCCAACTTACAAAGACTATTTTCAAGCTACTTCATGCACAAGGTTGATAGCAGGGGGCTACTGTCAAGTTTCTAAATCTGGAGAAGGACCCAAAATAATATTTGGGAGTGAGAAAGAAAGAGGAGAATCTAAAGGAGCTGGAAAACCCAATCAAAAATGGATTTCAATCCAGAACATATCATATGTGACTGAAGTTCAAACTCATAAAGCACAAGCCAGCTCCGCGACAACATTCACAATGTGACATTCTCCATGGACATCTGCTTGGTCAGAGATGTCCAAAAACAACAAAGTTGTGCTAACTGGTAGAAGAAAAACAAAAAAGAGAATAGTTGCACTATTGATTGGGGAATACAAAAAGCAGATTCAAACATAAGTTGAGATTGGCGCCACTCTTTTAGCCATCTCAATTTCAAAACCATCGAGGGAATCTCCATCAACAAGCTATTCTTCAAGGGGTTGTACCTGGTCTGACTGAAAAGGCTCCAAGCTGCCTTCTCAGCAAAGTAACAAAAGATGACTGGATTCTGGAACCAACAGTTGACTCAGGAGGCAGCCAACTGCCAGCAGGCGGCTCAGGAGCAAGACCACTGCTAGCAGTTGACTCAAAATATAGAACACTGCCAGCAGTTGACTTGATCTAAATCAACTCTCCAGAAACTCCAGATGAATTAAGCACAAGGATTAATGATCCCAGACCCCTTATTCTACCAGAAGACAGTAAAGAAGAAGAAGAGGATGAGCAGGTATTTCAAATAAACCAAAAATCTAACATAGATGGTTGAACCTACATCCTCCTTATCAAAGTAATGATGAAATCATCCAAAGGGTTCGTACAAAAACATCAAACCAGAAAGAAGTGCCACTCTTTTGGTACATCTATCTAATTGAACCAAAGATGATTGGAGGAGCCCTACAAGATTCTAACTGAACACAAGCTATGAAAAAGTACTACACGTGTGAAAGAACATTGTCTTAAAGCTTGTATCCAGGTCCTATCATCATCAAGTGATAGGAACAAAAAGGGTCTCCAGAAAATGAAGGAAGGCATCATTGTTGAGGATAAAGCAAAATCCGTGGCCAAAGGGTACTGCAAAGAAGGACTAGATTTTGATAAAACCCCTGCCCAAAGTTGCCCCAGTAACGTCCTACTATCAGAATCAGAGTTGCTTCTCTATCTGAACTAAAGACCCCAAGAAGATCTCTGTTCAAGGTTCTCTAATAAGGTTCTCTGATGAGGCTCTCTGCTCAAGGTTCTCTGATGAGGTTCTCTGATGAGGCTCTCTGTTCAAGGTTTTCTGATAAGGTTCTCTGATAAGGTACTCTGGTCTCATCAGAAATGCACCAACTCTATAACAAGCACTGGAAGTGCTCGACGTATTCTGGTCCATTACAACATCATTTGCACACCATCCTTAACAATGTGCTGCCCATAAAGAAATTCACATACTGGATGTGCCTTCCTCAAAACGGTCTACTAAGAAAAGGAGGACTACGTGGAGCAGTCCCCTTGATTTGAAATTATTAGAGATGAAGCATTCAAACTTAATCATTCTCTGGAGTCAGGTAAACTCCAAAAAGAATGGTTAAAAACACTCTAAACATTTTGTGAAAAATGGGTTCACAAAAGACAAAGTAGACAACATGCTATTCAAAGCATGAATCCACAAGGTCTCTACATCAACCAAGCTATAGAATTGAACAAGATTCAAAACATCACGACAAGAGCTTGGAATGATCATCAAAGCAAAGGAATTACCCTGCACCCATTCAGGGGGAACTCAACTCTGAAATTGAGGGGGAATTTCTAGCCACCTGCTGAGGGGGAACTCTTACACAAACTCTAAAGGGAAGTCACATGCTCACGAAAAACCTACTCAAATATCCAAGCAGTAAGCTAAGCAGATGACTGACTCCCTCCAACAGTTAACTCAGCAGGCGACTACAAATCAGGCCACTGCTACACTCTCAAAAACACATGCAAGATCCAAGATGACTGCCAAACTACCCACTTCTACAAAGAGATACTGCATATACTCCATCAAAGGAAAGCTCCAAACAAGCCAAAAATCAAAAAAGGGATGAAAAAGAGTATTCTAGGCCTTAATTGCAAACTAATCAACTTCAATTGACAAAATCCAGAAACCAGATGACTTGACGAACTCTGAGGATCAGGTGGGATTTGTTCAATAAAAGCAAATCAATATGGCAGAGACCAGTCAACGTTCTGGATAACAGAAGGAAATGTTCAAAAGAAGAATTAGTTATGATTTACCAGAAACTCTAATCAGAAGGAAAGAGGATGTCAAAAGCAAGAAGAAGATGAGAAATATTGATCATGAAAGACATTGGAGGACAAGAGGAATTACTAGCTCAAAACTGCTGAAGATTAAATATCAAATCACAAAGGTACGATATTGATCCATAAAATTCAGTAGTAGACTCATATATGGATTGAAAGAGGCATACTGCTATTCCGTAGAAACTTAATTTTATTAGGAGCATCCTGCTTCTCTGCAGCGTCCTAATAAAACAAAAGTTACCTACAAATATAGTTAGTATACTATTTTAATTACTGTAAAAAAATTAGCCATAGACAAGCTAAAACAGTATCCTAGAATTATCCATATTCTGAGCAAACAAGGCATGTAAAAAGGAAGTGTCAGACTTCAAAACAAAGCAAATTTAAGGACACATGCAACATCCAAGAGCAACACATGTTGATCCGAGTAAACCTACTCAGCGGCTTCATTAATGATGGTCATCAATACCATTTAATGAAATTCTCATACTATCTCTTGAAAAGAGAATCCGCCGCTAAAAGCATTAAATCAACAATGCCTCGACCTCCTAACAATTCTTGAAAGATAAAGAGACAATCTGAACTATTGGATATAAATCCTCCTCCTCAAACGTATGATAGTTCGTCTCTAAAACTCATTCTTACTCTACCAAGCATCAATCATCTTCTCCAAACAAATCCCTTCAGCATATTCAAAATGAATCCCTCTTTCAACTTTCTAACCTTAATAGAAAGATTAGGTAAAGCCACTAACCATTCATCTTTTCTCTCTTTTCTGTGAGGAACTTCTTAGTCAGACCTGTATTCTTTGGATGCAAGTTCTATATCAAATTCAGATTCTTTGTCCTGGTTGAAAAGGGAGCAATCATCAATAATAACCCCACAAGTCCTGGATGTGGTAAGCCCCTTTAATTCATTGTTGGCAGAGTTATTGTTGTCACCAGATGTACAGTTGTTTATATTGCTGTTTGTTGCAGGTGGTTGCTCATGATAGACCTCTTCTATGTCTGATTCTGATTCTGGAATAATTTCCTGGCCTCTAGAAGTGGATTGGAACTGCTGAGAAGGAGCTTGTGGCTGGTAGACCACTATAGATTTGCCCTTATCTATATTAGTACCCCCTGTTGTAATTTTAGATTCAAGGATCCCCGTTGTAATATGGCCATTATTAATCCTTTCTGGAATGCCTTCTTTCCCTGTATTTTTTGAGACCCAAACTGGGCCTTTAGTTTGAGAAATAACTGCATTAGCCTTAGTCACTCCCTCCGCCATCCTTTTGGGGCATAAACTTGCCTCATGTCCCAAATGTAGGCAGGATAGACAGTACCTGGGTCTGTTTTCATAAACAATAGATTGGGAAAAACCCGTTTTCCCAGATTGAATCCAAACCTTGTTTGACATTTCTTTAGTTAAGTCTAACTCCACACAAACTCTAGCCAAGGAAGGTCTTGCCAACGTAGTAGTAGCAATATCTAGTTTGAGGGGGTTGCCAATTAACCTAGCTATTTCAAACATAGCTCGTTTGTCGTGAAGATGAATTGGCAAACCCTCTAAGGTCAACCATACCGGTACAATAGGTGATTCAACATTAGGTCGAAAGTCCGGAGACCACTTCGTAACCCTCAAGATATTACCATGAATATCCTATGTTTGGCGGTTCCAACATCTGATGTAGTCTTCTTCAAGATCAAATCTAATCAAAACATGTTTTTTTTCCAATAATCCAAGATGAAAATTCCCTTTGAAACCAATGATTTCAAAACTTTTGCGTAATGTGTTCATAGGCGGCCGTCCCTTAAAAAAGTACCCAACCAACGATCTCTTATGCTTATCAGCTAGAATTGAAACATCATCTTCCGAAAAAGAAACTGCTGGCATACCTTTAAATCGTGAATGTGATGCTGCCAGGGTAGCATCCTCTTTATTGAGTAGGACAGAAACGAAAGAACGTTTATTGCCATTGTTGCCATTCCAAACGTTCCCCAAAGCTGCTGGTGGCTGAGCCGGAGACGGCGTCACCGCCGCCCTAGGGTTTGGATTCTCGCTCATGAGCTCTCTCTCTCTCTTCTCATGTACTTTTAGAGGTATGCCTCTACGGAGAGGTTTTGGTTTGGTCCCCCTCTCTTTTGTATTTTTTCACATCTATTAATAAAACCTGAAAAACGTTCCCCGGCGTTTGCCCCACTGATTTTGGTGGTTTACCTTCCGGGTTTTAAAAAAAAAAATTCAAAATGAATCCCTCTTTCAACTCTATCTCTCGAACTTACACTAGCTCCACCACAACCTGATAATGGTTATCAAGCACCTCCCCAACCTGAAAACCAAAAGCCAACTGCACTAACCCCTCAACATAAGGAAAGACTTGCATTCATAGAATCCCAAGTTCTAGTTGCAGCAGAAAACGAACAGCTGATTCAGGAACGATTGCGAGTGCTGGAATGGAGGAAGTGGAGATTATCAGATATTGATACTCTCATTCAAAACCGACCACGAATGATAGGAGAGGAGACGTTCTCTCTAAGATGGATGATGACACAAGACATTGAGACATCACTCTCAATACAGAATATCAACAATGTCTTCCATCTCAAACTGAATGAAGCCATCGAGAACAGAAGAAACAGAAAAGCTACAAGAGACCTTTTTCCTGGAGAAGCTTCGAACAGGAGAAATTTGAGATAAATAAAAAATGCTACCAAAAGAGGGGGAAAGAGAGTAGTAAAACATCTTTAATGAAAAACTCTAAATGTTTTACACTTTTCTTTTGACATTATCACAAAAGGGGGAAATTGTTAGTCCCCTAGATTTTGGAATTAGTATTTTGATGATGCCATAGTTTTCTCTTTTATTTCCCCCCATCTTTGGTAGCTATCATGTATTCCGGCAGTTGACTGAACTAGTAAAGTATTGTTTAAATGTGTTAAGTTCAAAGTGTCAATTATCAAAGAAATTTAACTGGATAATATAAAATGCAATAAGGTAATATTTTAACTACCTTAAAAGGATTTCTTATAGACCTTACCAGTTACATTTCTTTGATACATCAAATAACACAAAAACATCTCGAACAAACTATTTATTAAGCTGGAACACAAAATGCAATAAGGTAATAATTGTTACCTTAAAAGGATTTGTTATCCTACCAGTTAAATAAATAGTTCATGTTCGAAATACTAGCTGAAGTGACCGAAAGACAAAAGCAAAATGTTTTGTATCAAAAAAATTATACCGGAAAAGTAAAAATGCCATAAGGTAATTTATTACCTTAAACGGGTATTTAAATCCTACCGGTATATATTTTCTTTATCACAAAAACATATTTCTTCGTCACTCATTGAGAACAAATAAATGTATAATTTTTAAGACTAATAAAATTTATACTGGAAAGTAAAAATGCAATAAGGTAAAATTCAATTACCTTAAAAGGATATAATCCTACCAATATAAATTTTATTAGACTCAAAAATTAACTGTTCGTTCATTGCTTTTTCACCTCGTGATAAACCGGAGCCAATCAGAGAAAAGGAAAGCCAAGCATGGAGGACGTTTAATGCAAAGAACGTACAAAGCATGGGAAGCGCAGTCTAGTTGGATAAACACAGGAGAACTGCAGCAGCTAGGCAGAAAGAGACAAAAAGTATTATCGGCTCCAAGGAAGAAGACGAACAACAAGTTGTTATCTTCTGGAACAAAGATTCAACGTACAAGATTAAATCATCTCAACCAACGGATGAGATTAATCTACCGGAGATGCCTATAAATGAAGGCCGAAGCATGAGTTCGAAAACAAGTTTTTGAGTTCAAAGCAGAAAGATTCCATAAGCATTCAAAGAATATCTAGCAACTCTGCTTTGACTCATGCTTTACTAAGCTCTGAGACTAGATCATCATCTTCATATTTTTAGAGCTTAGTTTTTAGTTGGAGACCAGAATTTCCTTGTAGTTTACAAGGTGTTGTAAAACACTTCAGGAGGACAGTTGTTCCCGGCCTGAGTGTGGTTAGATAGGTCAGGAGTACCTTTTGATCCCCACTAGATCAATTGAGAAAAACCTAAAGGATTGAGTAGCTTGGAGTGGTGTTGTACTCCTCATGAAACACCTTCAATCTAGGCCAGAGTTGTTAAGGCTAGATTGGCGCTAAGTGTATTGGGCTTAATACATTAGTGAAATCCATTTGAAATAGGATGGGACTGGATGTAGGAGGATTACACCACCTCTGAACCAGGATATATTGTGTGTTGATTCACTTTCAGTCAACAAAGCACACACTGAACACTTCTCACATAAAGATTGGAGTTTGCCAGCAGCATCCTAAGCAGTTGTCTTAATTGACCCAACTGCTTATCCTACTGCTTAATTACTCACTCTCTTTGAGATACACGAGCTTCACAATATCACAACAAAAAGGTCTGTTTCATTAAGATTTCAGGAAATACTACTTAAGGCATGGCAGTTGCCTCAACAGTCTCCTAAGGACTACTCAACTGCTGAGCCCACTGCTCACACAAAAGTATTTCCTGTGAACATCTTGACATTACTAGACCTTTACATCTTTATCTCTAAGAAGTCTGTTCAAAATAATCTCTGTGATTCAGGGTGATAACCCAGCAGGTACCTCAACAGTTCCCTCACTATCACCCAACTGCCTAAGACCACTGCCTAAGTAAAACCCTCTACTTACTTGGTCCAAAGCACATTTTCAGAAAGCCCACATCATCCTGAGCAACATCATATAATCAAACCTTCCATACCTTCACCTTTACTTCAGCAGGTGCTTCAACAGTTCCCTGGTTTCCACCCAACTGCTGAGACAACTGCTCTAATTTAAGGTTGATTATCAATCCACCTCAGTACATCATCAGAAAGCTCTTTCCACTCTAAGAAAGATTCTGAATGCACCTTCATCATACTCCAAGTATTTCGTAAGCAGTCGACTAAGCAGTTCCCTGCTTTCTAGCCAACTGCCTAGCCAACTGCTCACCATTAAGCAAAGACTTCTTCCATCATAGAAAGTTGTTACACATTACATAAAGGGTAAAGACTTCCGATGTGCATCTACAAATCTCTCAAAAGATTATAGATCAACTCATCTAGAGGGAAAACTTTGTAAAGTCGAAAAAGATTTAAAAGTCTATTCACCCCCCTCTAGACTTTTACCCTACAGGACCATCAAGTGGTATCAGAGCGGAGTGTTCCTAGAGTCAGTTTCTGACTAATTTGAACTAAAGATCCAAAACCACTATTCTTCCCAAAACAACTTTCTAACAATGGACATACGTTTGGCAAAGAATCTTTTGTCCAACCAAAGCAAGTGTGATGACTGGAGAACCAATGATGTCTGGGATGAGCTTTCAATGATACAATCAGCTCATGATAAAAAAGGCTCAAGTGATGAAAGCAGTTCATCAGGGAGTAAGGAGGAGACTCTGATTTGTCTCTATGGAATGCATCATCCTGAAAACTCCTCCAACAACTGCTCCTTGATAAGAACAACAAGTATTGACAATGATGAGGTATTATCATGTTCTTCAAATAGCTCAAATGATTCTAGCTGTTCCAGTGTAGACATGGAGGCATTACTCCATCAAATTGAAAACTTTCAAAAGGATCACCTTCTTTTAATGAACGAAAACTGTAGACTTCAAGAAAATCTAATAGTAGCCCAAGCTCAAATGAGTGAAGTGATAAAAATGAAAGATTTTCTTGAACTCGAAAACATCGTTTTAAAAGAAAGGCTGAGCTCCCTCACCACTCCTATTGGTGAGGAAATTCAAAATGGGAAGAACACACGATCAGGAGACACACCATTAGCCCAACCATTGAAATACTCTCCCAAATACTCTCCTATCCCAAAAACCACCACAAATCAACTCAACACAAGGAAATCCAAGCAACTAAAACCTCACTCCTGGACTCAGTCCTCCTCCAGATCAAAATCCAAACTTCCCTACAATCCCATCTTCCAAAACAACCAACCAATCAAAAGGACCAACTACATACCAAAGAAGAAGCTGATCACTACAAATACACATATTCCTCCCCCTACAAGGAATAATGTTCATAAAAATATAGCCAATTCTCATAATGGCTGTAGATCTATCAGCTCAGATCAAAACGTCCCTAAATTGGTATGGATGCCCAAAAGCATTCAAAGGAAGATACCCACGAATCCGTGGGCTGATACTCAAAAATGACGAATACGGGAATGTGCTGGAGTAGCCAACTTACAAAGACTATTTTCAAGCTACTTCATGCACAAGGTTGATAGCACGGGGCTACTGTCAAGTTTCTAAATCTGGAGAAGGACCCAAAATAATATTTGGGAGTGAGAAAGAAAGAGGAGAATCTAAAGGAGCTGGAAAACCCAATCAAAAATGGATTTCAATCCAGAACATATCATATGTGACTGAAGTTCAAACTCATAAAGCACAAGCCTGCTCCGCGACAACATTCACAATGTGACATTCTCCATGGACATCTGCTTGGTCAGAGATGTCCAAAAACAAAAAAGTTGTGCTAACTGGTAGAAGAAAAACAAAAAAGAGAATAGTTGCACTATTGATTGGGGAATACAAAAAGCAGATTCAAACATAAGTTGAGATTGACGCCACTCTTTTAGCCATCTCAATTTCAAAACCATCGAGGGAATCTCCATCAACAAGCTATTCTTCAAGGGGTTGTACCTGGTCTGACTGAAAAGGCTCCAAGCTGCCTTCTCAGCAAAGTAACAAAAGATGACTGGATTCTGGAACCAACAGTTGACTCAGGAGGCAGCCAATTGCCAGCAGGCGGCTCAGGAGCAAGACCACTGCTAGCAGTTGACTCAAAATATAGAACACTACCAGCAGTTGACTTGATCTAAATCAACTCTCCAGAAACTCCAGATGAATTAAGCACAAGGATTAATGATCCCAGACCCCTTATTCTACCAGAAGACAGTAAAGAAGAAGAAGAGGATGAGCAGGTATTTCAAATAAACCAAAAATCTAACATAGATGGTTGAACCTACATCCTCCTTATCAAAGTAATGATGAAATCATCCAAAGGGTTCGTACAAAAACATCAAACCAGAAAGAAGTGCCACTCTTTTGGTACATCTATCTAATTGAACCAAAGATGATTGGAGGAGCCCTACAAGATTCTAACTGAACACAAGCTATGAAAAAGTACTACACGTGTGAAAGAACATTGTCTTAAAGCTTGTATCCAGGTCCTATCATCATCAAGTGATAGGAACAAAAAGGGTCTCCAGAAAATGAAGGAAGGCATCATTGTTGAGGATAAAGCAAAATCCGTGGCCAAAGGGTACTGCAAAGAAGGACTAGATTTTGATAAAACCCCTGCCCAAAGTTGCCCCAGTAACGTCCTACTATCAGAATCAGAGTTGCTTCTCTATCTGAACTAAAGACCCCAAGAAGATCTCTGTTCAAGGTTCTCTAATAAGGTTCTCTGATGAGGCTCTCTGCTCAAGGTTCTCTGATGAGGTTCTCTGATGAGGCTCTCTGTTCAAGGTTTTCTGATAAGGTTCTCTGATAAGGTACTCTGGTCTCATCAGAAATGCACCAACTCTATAACAAGCACTGGAAGTGCTCGACGTATTCTGGTCCATTACAACATCATTTGCACACCATCCTTAACAATGTGCTGCCCATAAGGAAATTCACATACTGGATGTGCCTTCCTCAAAACGGTCTACTAAGAAAAGGAGGACTACGTGGAGCAGTCCCCTTGATTTGAAATTATTAGAGATGAAGCATTCAAACTTAATCATTCTCTGGAGTCAGGCAAACTCCAAAAAGAATGGTTAAAAACACTCTAAACATTTTGTGAAAAATGGGTTCACAAAAGACAAAGTAGACAACATGCTATTCAAAGCATGAATCCACAAGGTCTCTACATCAACCAAGCTATTGAATTGAACAAGATTCAAAACATCACGACAAGAGCTTGGAATGATCATCAAAGCAAAGGAATTACCCTGCACCCATTCAGGGGGAACTCAACTCTGAAATTGAGGGGGAATTTCTAGCCACCTGCTGAGGGGGAACTCTTACACAAACTCTAAAGGGAAGTCACATGCTCACGAAAAACCTACTCAAATATACAAGCAGTAAGCTAAGCAGATGACTGACTCCCTCCAACAGTTAACTCAGCAGGCGACTACAAATCAGGCCACTGCTACACTCTCAAAAACACATGCAAGATCCAAGATGACTGCCAAACTACCCACTTCTACAAAGAGATACTGCATATACTCCATCAAAGGAAAGCTCCAAACAAGCCAAAAATCCACAAAGGGATGAAAAAGAGTATTCTAGGCCTTAATTGCAAACTAATCAACTTCAATTGACAAAATCCAGAAACCAGATGACTTGACGAACTCTGAAGATCAGGTGGGATTTGTTCAATAAAAGCAAATCAATATGGTAGAGACCTGTCAACGTTCTGGATAACAGAAGGAAATGTTCAAAAGAAGAATTAGTTATGATTTACCAGAAACTCTAATCAGAAGGAAAGAGGATGTCAAAAGCAAGAAGAAGATGAGAAATATTGATCATGAAAGACATTGGAGGACAAGAGGAATTACTAGCTCAAAACTGCTGAAGATTAAATATCAAATCACAAAGGTACGATATTGATCCATAAAATTCAGTAGTAGACTCATATATGGATTGAAAGAGGCATACTCCTATTCCGTAGAAACTTAATTTTATTTGGAGCATCCTGCTTCTCTGCAGCGTCCTAATAAAACAAAAGTTACCTACAAATATAGTTAGTATACTATTTTAATTACTGTCAAAAAATTAGCCACAGACAAGCTAAAACAGTATCCTAGAATTATCCATATTCTGAGCAAACAAGGCATGTAAAAAGGAAGTGTCAGACTTCAAAACAAAGTAAATTTAAGGACACATGCAACATGCAAGAGCAACACATGTTGATCCGAGTAAACCTACTCAGCAGCTTCATTAATGATGGTCATCAATACCATTTAATGAAATTCTCATACTATCTCTTGAAAAGAGAATCCGCCGCTAAAAGCATTAAATCAACAATGCCTCGACCTCCTAACAATTCTTGAAAGATGAAGAGACAATCTGAACTATTGGATATAAATCCTCCTCCTCAAACGTATGATAGTTCGTCTCTAAAACTCATTCTTACTCTACCAAGCATCAATCATCTTCTCCAAACAAATCCCTTCAGCATATTCAAAATGAATCCCTCTTTCAACTCTCTATCTCTCGAACTTACACTAGCTCCACCACAACCTGATAATGGTTATCAAGCACCTCGACAACCTGAAAACCAAAAGCCAACTGCACTAACCCCTCAACAAGAGGAAAGACTTACATTCATAGAATCCCAAGTTCTAGTTGCAGCAGAAAAGGAACAGCTGATTTAGGAACGATTGCGAGTGCTGGAATGGAGGAAGTGGAGATTATCAGATATTGATACTCTCATTCAAAACCGACCACGAATGATAGGAGAGGAGACGTTCTCTCTAAGATGGATGATGACACAAGGCATTGAGACATCACTCTCAATACAGAATATCAACAATGTCTTCCATCTCAAACTGAACGAAGCCATCTAGAACAGAAGAAAGAGAAAAGCTACAAGAGACCTTTTTCCTGGAGAAGCTTCGAACAGGAGAAATTTGAGATAAATAAAAAATGCTACCAAAAGAGGGGGAAAGAGAGTAGTAAAACATCTTTAATGAAAAACTCTAAATGTTTTACACTCTTCTTTTGGCATCATCACAAAAGGGGGAAATTGTTAGTCCCCTAGATTTTGGAATTAGTATTTTGATGATGCCATAGTTTTCTCTTTTATTTCCCCCCATCTTTGGTAGCTATCATGTATTCCGGCAGTTGACTGAACTAGTAAAGTATTGTTTAAATGTGTTAAGTTCAAAGCGTCAATTATCAAAGAAATTTAACAGGATAATATAAAATGCAATAAGGTAATATTTTACTACCTTAAAAGGATTTCTTATAGACCTTACCAGTTACATTTCTTTGATACATCAAATAACACAAAAACATCTCGAACAAACTATTTATTAAGCTGGAACACAAAATGCAATAAGGTAATAATTGTTACCTTAAAAGGATTTGTTATCCTACCAGTTAAAGTTTTGTATCAGTTCATGTTCGAAATACTAGCTGAAGTGACCGAAAGACAAAAGCAAAATGTTTTGTATCAAGAAAATTATACCGGAAAAGTCAAAATGCAATAAGGTAATTTATTACCTTAAACGGATATTTAAATCCTACCGGTATATATTTTCTTTATCACAAAAACATATTTCTTCGTCACTCATTGAGAACAAATAAATGTATAATTTTTAAGACTAATAAAATTTATACTGGAAAGTAAAAATGCAATAAGGTAAAATTCAATTACCTTAAAAGGATATAATCCTACCAGTATAAATTTTACTAGACTCAAAAATTAACTGTTCGTTCATTGCTTTTTCACCTCGTGATAAACCGGAGCCAATCAGAGAAAAGGAAAGCCAAGCATGGAGGACGTTTAATGCAAAGAACGTACAAAGCATGGGAAGCGCATTCTAGTTGGATAAACACAGGAGAACTGCAGCAGCTAGGCAGAAAGAGACAAAAAGTATTATCGGCTCCAAGGAAGAAGAGGACAACAAGTTGTTATCTTCTAGAACAAAGATTCAACGTACAAGATTAAATCATCTCAACCAACAGATGAGATTAATCTACCGGAGATGCCTATAAATGAAGGCCGAAGCATGAGTTCGAAAACAAGTTTTTGAGTTCAAAGCAGAGAGATTCCATAAGCATTCAAAGAATATCTAGCAACTCTGCTTTGACTCATGCTTCACTAAGCTCTTAGACTAGATCATCATCTTCATATTTTTAGAGCTTAGTTTTTAGTTGGAGACCAGAATTTCCTTGTAGTTTACAAGGTGTTGTAAAACACTTCAGGAGGACAGTTGTTCCCGGCCTGAGTGTGGTTAGATAGGTCAGGAGTATCTTTTGATCCCCACTGGATCAATCGAGAAAAACCTAAAGGATTGAGTAGATTGGAGTGGTGTTGTACTCCTCGTGAAACACCTTCAATCTAGGCCAGAGTTGTCAAGGCTAGATTGGCACTAAGTGTATTGGGCTTAATACATTAGTGAAATCCATTTGAAATAGGATGGGACTGGATGTAGGAGGATTACACCACCTCTGAACCAGGATATATTGTGTGTTGATTTACCTTCAGTCAACATAGCACACACCGAACACTTCTCAATAAAGAAATCGTAGTTTGCCAGCAGAATCCTAAGCAGTAGTCTTAATTGATTCTACTGCTTATCCTACTCCTTAATAACTCACCTTTTCTTGAGACATCTGTTTCACAAGAGCTAAGGAACTTCACTACTAGAAGGCTTGTTTTGCCAGTTCTAAGAACACACTATTCAAAACGCAGTAGGAGCCTCAGCAGTTCCCTGGTACTACCCAACTGCTGAGACCTCTGCTCAAGCTAAACACCTCATTATTTCCAGCTCATCACATATCCAGAAAGCCCTCATCATTCTGCATAAGGTCATACAATCATCTCTCCCAAACTCCTATTTTACACTGGCAGTTGCCTCAGCAGTTGTAACACCCCCAAAATTTCCCACCCAAAATGTTGACATAATTGAAATAAAACTTTTATTTATTGATAATGAAAATCTAAAGAAAGTACAACGGAAGTCTTAGTAAGGGGAGTGGGTGTTACCGCCACATCCGATCATCTCTCAACCGGATGCACAGGCAACTAGAACATAAAAGTAAAGTGTTTGAAAAGTAAATGTTTATTTCATGAATAGTATAACTAAGGCGACTTCTAACTCGCTCTCGGGCCATGCAAGCAATCATCACTCGACAAAATCATCCTCACCTGCACAAATAAAGTGCAGAAACAAAACAAGGAAAAGAAAACAAAAATTAGCTTTAGAGCTAAGTAAGTACTACCCAACCCCGTAAAATAATCATGTTTGACTAAAATAGATTTTTGTATAATAATATATAAAAATACTCACACCATCGAAATTCTTTTCACTTTGATTTTTCTCAAGACTACTACTTTACAAAAATCCTCAACTTCTCTATAAAACTTCATAATAACTCTTCTCTTTGATTTCCTCAAAAATCACTTCTTCTCTAACTTCCTAGTAATTTAGAAGGGCGGTGCTCAACCTTTCGGTAGAGCCCGGTGGACCGTGGTTACGGACGGCCACCCCGAACAAGTTCCAGTATCACAACTGCTCTGTTGGAAACGAAACTACTACCTTAAGTGTGCACACCCCCTAAAAGGGATTCCAAGCCCTCCGAGTAGTGAGTCGTAACGAGTAGTCGGGACTCAGTCTACCAACTACCCCTGAATAAGATATTTTGAATGATTAGGGATTACTACTACCATAACTTCTTCTTAAAAGGGATCATCGATCCAAATATCACTTTAAACTCAAACTGTACTTCTTAGTAGTAGCAAACCTAATCACCCTCCACATTTATCCAGATGTGGAAAACCGACACCCCGGATTACTCCCGAGATGCTCACTTCTTATAAAAATGTAAATTTTATCTTCGCTTAACAATACTTCAAAAATACTTCTTAATTTCTCTAAAAAGCCTCGAAGGTATTTAAAAATATTTAATACCCCAAAGGTAATTGATTTATATTTCTTAACTACCATATATATAATATCTCCTCAAAATCACATACACAAAATTCACAATTCACACTTAATCACATAATGCATAATAAGCATATAATACGAGGAAACAATTTTGGATTGGCAGAGAAACTTACCTCTAGTCCGGGTGCTCCTAATTCTCTTCTTCTACTCCGGTCTCTAAATAATCACCTTTTTAATTAAGATGATATAATTAGTCAGTTACTCTTTAATAATTATTTTACTCGATTTTCACCTTTTATTTCATTCTTCGAATTCACTAATTCAATTATTTTATTATCCGCGTTAATCACTTCTTATTAATTAAATTACCTTATTAATTCAGTCGTTAATTAAAATACTTAAATTCTAAAATATACGAATATAATTAATTACAATATCAAATTTCTAATTTAATAATCATCTTTTTATTTACTCAACTCCTAAAGCATTTGGTATGTCTTAATATTATATCCGAATTATTTTTAATCTAACTAATCAAATATCGAAATTAGTTTATATTAACATTATTAGCATTAATAAATCCGAAATAACTAACATATTCTGATTTTATTAATTACTTAAACACTTAATATTTCAAAGTCCGTAATTATGTAAATTTTATATTACTCTACCTTAATTAGTCCAATAATTAGTGAAAACAAAATCTACCAATTTATTTAATCTAATTATGATACCAAGTCCAAATAATTATTTTAATATAATATTCTTTAATGAATATTAAACTATAAATTCATTTCATTGATAATAAAAATTTTATTATTTAATTACTTAATTAGCTTTATATGGTCCAATTTAATAAAATAGCCAAGAGTCGACTTTATAAATTAATACCGGCCATAACTATATTTTTGTTCTACATTTGGCTTAGGTTGTCCAAATATTTATTTTAAAAATTCATTTTCTTTAATTATTCATTTATTTTCGTATATCAAATAACCGGTCCATTTACAATTAAATATACTAATATTAATTTTTATTATTTATAAATGGTCCATAATGTCTTAGTTAGTCTTATATTTATCCAAGTTTGCTCCAATATTTATTTCATAATTAATTTCGCCATTTACTTATTTATTTACTAATTGTGTACAAATTGGCCCAATTACCATTAAATCAATTAAAAATAGCTAAAAGTATTATTTTTCAATTCTGATTGGTCCGAATATGTATAATCACACCAGGTATTTAATTTATATTTTTCCAGATTTTATTTATTTCATTTACTATTTTATTTTTAATTTTTTGCAATTGGGCCGAACTGGCCCAAATGATAAAAAAAAGTTTTCAGCCAGCCCAAAAGACTGACCCAGCAAGGCTGGGTCGTCTTCTACCTCACCTCGCCGGAAAAACGGCCAAGAAGGGGGGGGAAGGGACCTACCTCGACTGAAACGGCCAACGGGGTAGCGGTGCACTCCTCTCGGGACGGCGAAGGTCGGTGAAGGGTTGGCGGCGGCGACGGCGGTTCCTGCTCCTCCTTTTCCTGTCGGGAAAGTTTCCCCGACGAAACTCCGGCGAGCTGTTTCTCCCTCGTTTCACGACCGTTTTCAATGATTCTTCCTCCGTTGGATTCCTCTCACGAAGGGGAAGGTCTGGGAAGTGTTTTCAGGGCTCGGTTTTGAGTATAACGATGGGTTGGAAATTTCGGATATATATATATATATATATATATATATATATATATATATATATATATATATATATATATATATATATGTATTCCGACGAAAATTTTTGGGATGAAAGGCCAGGCAGTTGATTCTACTATTTTTAGAGATGGCTGGGTGCATAAGCTTCTGATTCAGATCCTAAAATCCTGCTTCTATCAATTTTTTGAGCGTTACAAACGTTGAAGATCTTCCTCCATTATTTTATTTTATTTTTTAAAATTTTTTCCTTTGTAACTGATGCGTAGGTTTTAAAAAAAATCTTGTTTCTTTAACATGCAGGTCTA
Organism: Cuscuta europaea; assembly: GCA_945859875.1. Lineage (NCBI taxonomy): Eukaryota > Viridiplantae > Streptophyta > Magnoliopsida > Solanales > Convolvulaceae > Cuscuta > Cuscuta europaea. The sequence goes on along the minus strand of CAMAPE010000009.1, from coordinate 1,490,259 downwards.
AAACGTATGGTATTATACGTATAGTGTTATACGTAGGTATAGTTTATATATTTAGGAGTAAAAATGGGAATTGTGTTTTGTAATCTTATAGAAAAATAAAATATAGTTTTTAGTTCTTATGTCATATGTATAATTGGTACTTGATATAAAATATTACTTCTTTTATCGGACCATTTTTATCTGACTAAAAATGTCACAATTGTTAATTTTCTGTCTGGTTCACTTGTTTCATAAAATGTTGTTCCTATTACTGAAATATTTTTATCTGAATAAGACGTCATAAATTTTTAAATTTTTTATCTGATTAGAATGTTACAACTGTTGAATTTTTGTCTGACTCAATTAATAATTAAAATGTCATTTCCGTAATATTTTATGATTTATCTGGCTAAAAATTATTTTTATTTTTATTTAAATTTTTGGAGTGTCACATTCTACCCTCCTTAAAAGATGTTTCGTCCCGAAACATTAACTATATCTAAATAATTAAATTCTTAAGTGTTACATTCTACCCCCCTTAAAGAGAGGTTACGTCCTCGTAACTAAAATTTTACCTTAGTCAAATAACTCTGGATAACGTTTGCGCATATCGTCCTCAGTCTCCCATGTGGCATTTTCGGCCAAATGGTTAGACCACAACACCTTCACCATCTTAACCGCTTTTCTTCTAGTCTCACGAGTCTTAGTATCCAAAATTTGGATCGGCCTCTCCTCGTAAGTCAACGATTCATCCAACTCGACCACCTAAAAAGTCGAGGTTAGATGTGATACTTGGATCTAATTATCATAAGGTTGCGATTCGTACCTCGGGGCTAAGAATATGGGATTCGTCGCGGACATACTTCTTCAATTGGGAGATATGGAAAACGTTGTGTACCTACGCATAACACACTTTAGGTTTTGAGAGATATTTACTAAGGTATTCACTAACGAGCGGTTATAGTATGTTATACCTTAGCCAACTCGGTGGGTAGAGCTAGCCGATATGCCACTCTTCCCACTCGCTCGAGGATGTCATATGGGCCAATGAACCTCGGGCTTAGCTTCCCCTTCTTTCCAAACCTCATTACTCCCCTGGTCGGGGAGACTCTGAGTAGGATTTTTTCTCCCGCTTCAAATTCTGCTGGCTTCCTTCCCAGGTCTGCATAAGACTTCTGACGATCTTGTGCAGCTTTCATCCTTGCTTGAATCATCTTCACTTTCTCTATGGTGTCTTGGAGGTAATCCGACCCTAACACCACTTGATCTTCCATGTCACCCCACCATAGTGGGCTTCTACACTTTTGACCATATAGAGCTTCGTACGGGGCCATTTTGATACTGGCGTGGTAGCTATTGTTGTACGAAAACTCTATTAAGTCTAAGTGTTCGTCCCACGACCCTTGTAGGTCTAACATACATGCTCTCAGCATGTCCTTGAGTGTTTGGATGGTTCGTTCCGTCTGTCCATCGGTCATCGGGTGAAAGGCAGTACTCAGCTTCAGCTTCGTCCCCATGGCGGCTTGCAATTCCTTCCAGAATTGAGATAGAAATCTAGAATCACGGTCAGAAACGATGTCTTGTGGAACTCCATGGTACTTAACCACGTGTTTGATGTAGGCTCGGGCTAATTTCTCCATGCTCCAAGTTTCGTTCATTGGGATAAAGCGAGCGGTCTTTGTTAACCGATCAACTATGACCCAAACCTTGTCTTTGCCAGACTTGGTTAGGGGTAAGCCCCCAACAAAATCCATGGAGATGGAATCCCACTTCCACTTTGGTACTTCCAAGGATTGTACGAGTCCCTTGGGCTTGCAACGTTCGGCTTTCACCTTCTGACAGTTTAAGCATCGGGCCACGAACTCGGCTACCTCTTTCTTCATCTTTGGCCACCAAAAATTCTTTTTGATGTCTTTGTAGAGTTTATCGCCCCCAGGGTGTACCGAGTAAGGCGTGTTGTGCCCTTCCTCCAGAATTTTCCTTTTAAGTTCTTCACATTTCATCGGGATACACCACCTTCCTTTGTGCCGAATACTCCCGTCCTCGTGTAGTTTGAACGGACCGTTCACGCCATTTGTCATACCTGCTCGGATTCGGTCTAGCTTTATGTCTCCAGGCTGCCCTTCACGAATTTCGTCGAAGATAGATGAGGTAACGGTCATGGTGAGTAACCGTGTTTCCCGCTCTACCTCTCTGAAATCCCGAACTTCCAAGTCTAGCTTTTGAAAGTCCCGGTAAAGTTCATCAGGTAGTACCCATGCTGCTTTGAAGGAGTGGGTTGATTTCCGGCTCAGCGCATCGGCAACTACGTTTGCTTTGCCTTCATGATATTGGATCTCCAAGTCATAGTCTTTGACGAGTTCTAGCCAGCGTCTCTGTCTCATGTTAAGCTCCTTTTGGGTGAAGATGTACTTCAGGCTCTTGTGATCGGTGTAAACTTTACAGTGTACCCCATAGAGATAGTGCCTCCACAGCTTTAGAGCAAAGATAACCGCTGCCAGTTCTAAGTCATGAGTCGGATAGTTGACCTTATGTGTCTTTAGTTGCCTTGATGCATAAGCCACCACTTTGCCATTTTGCATCAATACGCAACCCAACCCTTTTAAACAAGCATCGGTGTAGATCTCGAACCCCTCGGTACCGGACGGTAGGGTCAAGACATGCACGGTTGTTAACCTTTGCTTCAGCTCTTGGAAAGCTTGTTTTCATTCTTCACTCCATATGAACTTCGTGGTCTTCTTCATGAGATTAGTCAAAGGCTTTGCTATCTTTGAGAAATCCTTCACAAATCTACGATAATAGCCCGCCAAACCTAAAAAGCTCCGGACCTCCGTCACGGTTTTGGGCGCAGGCCAATCAATCACTGCTTCGATCTTTGACGGGTCAACGGATACCCCTTCTCGGGTGATGATGTGGCCCAAGAATGCTACCTGGTCCCTCCAGAAATCACACTTTGAGAGTTTGGCATATAGCTGATTCTCTCTCAAAGTTTGCAGTGCTATCCTCAGATGTTCTTCATGCTCAGTTGGTGTCTTGGAGTACACCAGGATGTCGTCAATGAACACCACAATGAACAGATCGAGGTAGGGTCGGAACACATGGTTCATGAGATCCATAAATACCGCAGGTGCATTTGTGAGGCCAAACGGCATTACAGTGAACTCATAGTGTCCGTACCTCGTTCGAAAGGCCGTCTTCGGGATATCTTTCTCAGAAATCCTCACTTGATGGTACCCGGATCTTAAATCAACTTTGGAAAACGTGCTAGCTCCCCTCAGTTGATCAAAGAGGTCATCAATGCGAGGCAACATGTATTTGTTCTTGATGGTCGCTTTGTTCAGCTCCCTATAGTCAATGCAGAGTCTCAGACTCCCATCCTTCTTCTTCACAAACAAGACCGGAGCACCCCAAGGTGAGATACTCGGTTTGATGTAGCCTTTCTCCAATAATTCTTCAAGTTGTTCTTTCAGTTCTTGCATCTCCTTCGGTGCCATTCGGTATGGTGCCTTTGAGATGGGTGCGGTGCCCGGCAGAAGGTCGATTGAAAACTCGACTTCCCTCTCCGGTGGCATCCCCGGAATCTCTTCTGGGAATACATCCGGAAACGCATTGACCACTGGGATTTGGTCAATGGTCGGATCCTCGGAGGTCAAGTCTTGGATCCTGCACAAGTAAACTTCATACCCCTTTCGGGCATATCGTTTGACTTGTTGCATGGTTGCTAGCTTCACTCCCGGTTTAGATGTAACTGCTTTGTAGGATACACGTTTTTTATTGGGTCCTCTCAAGACCACTTTCTGCTTGTCGCATAGGATTTTGGCTTTATATTTCCCTAGCCAGTCCATACCCAACACCACGTCGATATCCTCCAGGTCAAATTGGATTAGATTTCCGGGTAGTTTAGTATCAGATATGACTATGGGAACGTTAGAGAAAACACTCCCACATGCCACCACTTGGTTCGAGGCCGTTTTTACGTTAAGACTAAGCTTAGTGGTAGGTTCTAGCTTCGTCCTTTCCACGAATTTTGATGCTATGAAGCTGTGGGATGCACCTGAATCAAGCAGCACATAAGTAGGTTTGGAGTTTACAAGAAAGGTACCTGTCACCACATCGTGTGCATTTTCTTGAGCCTGGTTCATGACGTAAATGCGGCCTTGAGTTTTGTTTTGCCCTCCCGGGCCTTGGTTTCGGTTAGCCTCCGCTGGGCAATTACCGGGATTACCACGGTTGATGTTAGCGTGATTATTCCCGCACCCAGTTTGGTTGTTCCCTTGGTTTTGACCCTGGCTCGGAGGTTTCCGGCACTCATATGCCCGATGTCCCATGAGATTACAGTTGTAACATCTCACCGCATTTCCCGCACAATCCTTCCCGGGATGGTTGTTTGGGCACAGTTTGCATTTGTAGTGCCGTACCTGAGCGGGCTGATTCCTTCCCTGACCCTGGCCTTGGAAGGTTCTACCGTTTTGGTTGTTTTGTCTTGGCTCTGGGCGGTCAGTTCGGGCCTTCTTTTGCTGCTGTTCTACCTCGGCAATCTTCCGGTCTCTCTTCTGCGCCTCCCTCTCCTTCTGATGTACCATGTAGTACTTCCCGGCCTTCCGGTACGCCTCATTCATGTTCCGCGGCTCTGCCACGGTTACGAACTTTTGGGCGCCAAAGTTCAGCCCATTCACAAACCTTCGGGTCATGCTGGCCTCAGTGGATACCAACTCTTTGGCGAAGCGGGCCAGTTGGACAAACTTCGTGTGGTACTCTTGGACGGTTAAATCTCCTTGCTTGAAGTTGACAAACTCATCATAGTTTACCTCTTTCACATGATCCGGATAGAAACGGTCGCGTAGGGCTATCTTGAAGTCTTCCCAACAAAATCCCGGTTGCTCGAGCAGAGTTGACCCGGTGGCAGCCCACCAATGATCCGCCTCTTGGTGCAAGTAGTACACCGCTATGTTTACCCGCTGCTCTAACGGGCAGTTGAGCGAATCAAAGAGCTTGTCGAAGGTTCGGATCCAGTCTTCTAAAATCAGATGATCCTCCCCCCCAGGTATTTTGGGGGGTTCCTTCCGGCTACGCGCGCTGCATAGTCAACCCCTTGGTTATGGGTTTGAGCTGCTCCAATGTGTTGCGCCATATGCTGAATAGTTTGAGCCAACTCCTCAACAGTTGGGGTCGCATGGGGGTTTCTTCTTGGCGGCATGTTTCTTAATAAAGAAAAGCCCGTACTAAGTATTAATGCATACATAAGGATCTATACAAATTCTCTACTAACTTCAGATTCTTAGAACAAATAGTACACATAGTGTATCACATATTCCACATACTTCACAGAGGCATGAATCCCATGCATTTCATAACTCAATAATTTCGCAAGGTTTCTCCCTCTCACCGCGTTCCTAAAAGGCCTCTTTCCTAGTATATTCATTCTCCTAATTTTAGGAAAACATTTTTGAAAATCCCGCATCAAACCCATAGTTTTCGTCAAAGATTTCGAACAACGAAGTTTCAGCACAAGGAGAAATTCCCAGTTATTTGGACGAGCGCAAAGACTCAATTATGCACCAACCAGCTTAGACTGTTATCGTCTTTGTGACAGAATTTCTCCCTACGACCTATTACCTCGTGTTCTAGTCCTTTCGGGAAAACCTGGCTCTGATACCAATTTGTAACACCCCCAAAATTTCCCACCCAAAATGTTGACATAATTGAAATAAAACTTTTATTTATTGATAATGAAAATCTAAAGAAAGTACAGCGGAAGTCTTAGTAAGGGGAGTGGGTGTTACCGCCACATCCGGTCATCTCTCAACCGGATGCAAAGGCAACTAGAACATAAAAGTAAAGTGTTTGAAAAGTAAATGTTTATTTCATGACTAGTATAACTAATGCGACTTCTAACTCGCTCTCGGGCCATGCAAGCAATCATCACTCGACAAAATCATCCTCACCTGCACAAATAAAGTGCAGAAACAAAACAAGGAAAAGAATACAAAAATTAGCTTTAGAGCTAAGTAAGTACTACCCAACCCCGTAAAATAATCATGTTTGACTAAAATAGATTTTTGTATAATAATATATAAAAATACTCACACCATCGAAATTCTTTTCACTTTGATTTTTCTCAAGACTACTTCTTTACAAAAATCCTCAACTTCTCTATAAAACTTCATAATAACTCTTCTCTTTGATTTCCTCAAAAATCACTTCTTCTCTAACTTCCTAGTAATTTAGAAGGACGGTGCTCAACCTTTCGGTAGAGCCCGGTGGACCGTGGTTACGGACGGCCACCCCGAACAAGTGCCGGTACCACAACTGCTCTGTTGGAAACGAAACGACTACCTTAAGTGTGCACACCCCCTAAAAGGGATTCCAAGCCCTCCAAGTAGTGAGTCGTAACGAGTAGTCGGGACTCAGTCTACCAACTACCCCTGAATAAGATATTTTGAATGATTAGGGATTACTACTACCATAACTTCTTCTTAAAAGGGATCATCGATCCAAATATCACTTTAAACTCAAACTGTACTTCTTAGTAGTAGCAAACATAATCACCCTCCACATTATCCGGATGTGGAAAACCGACACCCCGGATTACTCCCGAGATGCTCACTTCTTATAAAAATGTAAATTTTATCTTCGTTTAACAATACTTCAAAAATACTTCTTAATTTCTCTAAAAAGCCTCGAAGGTATTTAAAAATATTTAATACCCCAAAGGTAATTGATTTATATTTCTTAACTACCATATATATAATATCTCCTCAAAATCACATACACAAAATTCACAATTCACACTTAATCACATAATGCATAATAAGCATATAATACGAGGAAACAATTTTGGATTGGCAGAGAAACTTACCTCTAGTCCGGGTGCTCCTAATTCTCTTCTTCTACTCCGGTCTCTAAATAATCACCTTTTTAATTAAGATGATATAATTAGTCACTTACTCTTTAATAATTATTTTACTCGATTTTCACCTTTTATTTCATTCTTCGAATTCACTAATTCAATTATTTTATTATCCACGTTAATCACTTCTTATTAATTAAATTACCTTATTAATTCAGTCGTTAATTAAAATACTTAAATTCTAAAATATACGAATATAATTAATTACAATATCAAATTTCTAATTTAATAATCATCTTTTTATTTACTCAACTCCTAAAGCATTTGGTATGTCTTAATATTATATCCGAATTATTTTTAATCTAACTAATCAAATATCGAAATTAGTTTATATTAACATTATTAGCATTAATAAATCCGAAATAACTAACATATTCTGATTTTATTAATTACTTAAACACTTAATATTTCAAAGTCCGTAATTATGTAAATTTTATATTACTCTACCTTAATTAGTCCAATAATTAGTGAAAACAAAATCTACCAATTTATTTAATCTAATTATGATACCAAGTCCAAATAATTATTTTAATATAATATTCTTTAATGAATATTAAACTATAAATTCATTTCATCGATAATAAAAATTTTATTATTTAATTACTTAATTAGCTTTATATGGTCCAATTTAATAAAATAGCCAAGAGTCGACTTTATAAATTAATACCGTCCATAACTATATTTTGGTTCTACATTTGTCTTAGGTTGTCCAAATATTTATTTTAAAAATTCATTTTCCTTAATTATTCATTTATTTTCGTATATCAAATAACCGGTCCATTTACAATTAAATATACTAATATTAATTTTTATTATTTATAAATGGTCCATAATGTCTTAGTTAGTCTTATATTTATCCAAGTTTGCTCCAATATTTATTTCATAATTAATTTCGCCATTTACTTATTTATTTACTAATTGTGTACAAATTGGCCCAATTACCATTAAATCAATTACAAATAGCTAAAAATATTAATTTTCAATTCTGGTTGGTCCGAATATGTATAATCACACCAGGTATTTAATTTATATTTTTCCAGATTTTATTTATTTCATTTACTATTTTATTTTTAATTTTTATTGCAACTGGGCCGAACTGGCCCAAATAATTAAAAAAAGTTTTCAGCCGGCCCAAAAGACTGACCCAGCAAGGCTGGGTCGTCTTCTTCCTCAGCTCGCCGGAAAAACGGCCAAGAAGGGGGGGGGGGGGGGGGGGGGGAGGGACCTACCTCGACGGAAACGGCCAACGGGGGTAGCGGTGCACTCCTCTCGGGACGGCGAAGGTCGGTGAAGGGTTGGCGGCGGCGACGGCGGTTCCTGCTCCTCCGTTTCCTGTCGGGAAAGTTTCCCCGGCAAAACTCCGGCGAGCTGTTTCTCCCTCGTTTCACGACCGTTTTCAATGATTCTTCCTCCGTTGGATTCCTCTCACGAAGGGGAAGGTCTGGGAAGTGTTTTCAGGGCTCGGTTTTGAGTATAACGATGGGTTGGAAATTTCGGATATATATATATATATATATATATATATATATATATATATATATATTCCCAGATCTTCCCCTTCGTGAGAGGAAGGTCTGGGAAGTGTTTTCAGGGCTCGGTTTTGAGTATAACGATGGGTTGGAAATTTCGGATATATATATATATATATATATATATATATATATATATATATATATATATATATATATATATATGTATTCCGACGAAAATTTTTGGGATGAAAGGCCAGGCAGTTGATTCTGCTATTTATAGAGATGGCTGGGTGCATAAGCTTCTGATTCAGATCCTAAAATCCTTCTTCTATCAATTTTTTGAGCGTTACAAACGTTGAGGATCTTCCTCCATTATTTTATTTTTTTTTTAAAATTTTTTCCTTTGTAACTGATGCGTAGGTTTTAAAAAAAATCTTGTTTCTTTAACATGCAGGTCTAAAACGTATAGTATTATACGTATAGTGTTATACGTAGGTATAGTTTATATATTTAGGAGTAAAAATGGGAATTGTGTTTTGTAATCTTATAGAAAAATAAAATATAGTTTTTACTTCTTATGTCATATGTATAATTGGTACTTGATATAAAATATTACTTCTTTTATCGGACTATTTTTATCTGACTAAAAATGTCACAATTGTTAATTTTCTGTCTGGTTCACTTGTTTCATAAAATGTTGTTCCTATTACTGAAATATTTTTATCTGACTAAGACGTCATAAATTTTTAAATTTTTTATCTGATTAGAATGTTACAACTGTTGAATTTTTGTCTGACTCAATTAATAATTAAAATGTCATTTCCGTAATATTTTATGATTTATCTGGCTAAAAATTATTTTTATTTTTATTTAAATTTTTGGAGTGTCACAGCAGTTCTCTAACATCCAGACAACTGCCAAGCCAACTACTAGCCATCTGAGTCAAATCGTCTCCAAGTTAGAAAGTAGTTATACACTTATTACATAAAGGGTAAAGACTTCTGCTGTGCATCTATAAATCTCTCAAAAGATTATAGATTAACTCTTTAGAGGGAAACCCGCTTTGAAGTTGCAAAAGATTTAAAAGTCTATTCACCTCCTAGACTTTTACCCTATCCGGGACCATCAAGTGATATCAGAGCCGAGTGTTCTTAGAGTCAATTTGACTAATTTGAACTAAAGATCCAAAACCACTCGACTTCCCAAAAAAAAACTTTCTAAAATGGACAAACAGTTGGCTAAGAATCACTTGTCCGACCAGGACAAGAGTAATGACTGGAAAACCAATGATATCTGGGATGAGCTCACAATGATCCAATCAGTTGAGGATCAAAGCAGTTCAAGTGATGAAAGCTGTTCATCAGAAAGTGTGGAGGAGACTCTGATTTGTCTCTATGGAATGCATCAAGCTGAAAACTCCTCCAACAACTGCTCTATGGCCAGACACACTGAAAATGAAAATGATGAGGTATTATGCTGTTCTTCAAATAGCTCATATGATTCTAGCTGTTCCAGTGTAGACATGGAAGCATTACTCCATCAATTTGAAAACTTTCAAAAGGATCACCTTCTTTTAATGAACGAAAACTGTAGACTTCAAGAAAATCTAATAGTAGCCCAAGCTCAAATGGGTGAAGTGATAAAGATGAAAGATTTTCTTGAACTTGAAAACATCAGTTTAAAAGAAAGGCTGAGCTCCCTCACTACTCCTATTGGTGAGGAAATTCAAAACTGGAAGAACATAGGATCAGGATACACACCCTTACTCCAACCTTTGAAAGACTCTCCCAAACACTCTCCTATCACAAACCACACCACAAATCATCATGACACAAGAAAACCAAGCCAACAAAATCCCCACTCCCAAACTCTGTCAAATAAAAGGAATCAGTCCTCTCCCAGATCTAACACCAAACTTCCTTACAAACCCAATTTCCAAAATAACCAACCAAATCAAAAAATTGGTAGGCAACCAATCAAAAGGACCAACTACATTCCACAGAAAAAGCTGATCACACCTAATACACATATTCCTTCCCCTTTCACAAGGAATAATGTTCATAAATATACAACCATTCCTTTTAATTACAAAAATGGCTATAGATCTATCAGCTTAGATCCAAATAGTCCTAAATTGGTATGAATGCCCAAACGCATTCAAAGGAAGATGCCCACTAACTTGTGGGCTGCTACTCAAAACTGATAGATAAAGGAAGGTGCTAGAGTAGCTAAATGTGCAAAAATGATATAAATTTTCAAGCTGCTCCACGCACATGACAGGCTGCAGGGGACTACTGTCAAGTTTCTAAAATCCGGAGAAGGACCCAAAATAATATTTGGGAATGAGGAAGTAAAAGGAGAAATCAAAGGAGCTGGAAAACCCAATCAAATATGGACTTCAATCCAGAACATATCATATGGGATTAAAGTTCAATCTTATCAAGCACAAGCCAGCTCCGCGACAACATTCACCATGTGACATTCTCCATGGACATCTGCTTGGTCAGAGATGTCCAAAACAACAAAGTTGTGCTAACTGGTAGAAGAAAGAAGAATAGTTGCTCTATCGATTGGAGCATACAAAAGAAGTAATTTGCTCTGAAACCAAAAAGCAGATTCAAACATGAGTTGAGATTGGCACCACATCACTAGCCATCTCAATTTCAAAACCATCAAGTGGTATCTCCATCAACAAGATATTCTTCAAGGGGTTATACCTGGGCTGACTAAGAAGGCTCCAAGCTGTCTTCTAAGCAAAATTAACAAAAGATGACTGGATTCTGGAACCAGCAGTTGACTCAAACGGCAGCCCACTGCTAGCAGTTAACTCAAAAGGCAGCCAACTGCCAGCAGGCGGCTCAGGAGCAGAACTACTGTCAGCAGATGACTCAAATGAGAGACCACTGCCAGCAGATGACTCAAAATGCAGAACACTGCCAGCAGTTGACTTGATCTAAATCAACACTCCAGAAACTCCAGCTGAATTAAGCACAAGGCTTAATGATCCCAAACCTCTTATTCTACCAGAAGACAGTAAAGAAGAAGAAGAGGATGAACATGTAACTCAAATAAACCAAACATCTAACATAGATGGTTGAACCTACATCCTCCTTATAAAAATATTGATGACATCATCCAAAGGGTTCATACAAAAGCATCAATCCAGAAAGAAGTGCCATTCTTATGGTACATCTTTCTAATTTAACCCAAGATGATTGGAGAAGCCCTACCAGATTCTGACTACACACAAGCTATGAAAAAAATACTAAACGTATGTGAAAGAACACTGCCTAAAAGCTTGTATCCAGATCCTATCATCAACATGTGATAGGAACAAAAGGGGTCTCCAGAAAATGAATAAATGAGGAAGGCATCATTGTTAAGAATGAAGAAAAACAGGTGGACAAAGGGTACTACAAAGAAGAAGGACTAGATTTTGATAAAACCCCTGTCCAAAGTTGCCCCAGTAACGTCCTATTTTTCAGAATCAGAATTGATCCACCTTCTGTTGGCTCAAGACCTAAAGAGGATCTCTGTTGGCTTCAAGGTCTTTTGATGAGGTTCTCTGGTGAATTCTGAACAGAACACCTCGACGTGCTCTGTTGGGGTATTCTGGTCTCATCAGAAGTGCTCCAACTCTGTATCTCGCACCAGAAGTGCTTGACGTATTCTGGTCAGTAACAACATATGCCCAACATTCTTAAACATATGCTGCCCATAAGCAATTCACAGTTTACAAACTGGATGTGAAGATTGCCTTCCTAAAAAAGGTCTACTAGAAGAGGAGGACTACATGGAGGAGTCTCCTTGATTTGAAATTGATAGAGAGAAAGAACACTCTCTAAGCATATGGTGAAAAATGGGTTCACTAAAGACAAAGTAGACAACATGTCATTCAAATGAAGCATGACTCCAAAAGGTTTCTACATCAACCAAGCTATTGAATTAAGCAAGATTCAAAAGATCTCAGAAAGAGCTTGGAATGATGATCAAAGTAAAGTAATTACCCTGCACCCACTCAGGGGGAACTCAATTGAGGGGGAATTCCTAGCCATCTGCTGAGGGGGAACTCTTACACAAACTCTCAAGGAAAGTCACATGCTCACAGAAAACCTACTCAAATATCCAAGTAGTAAGCTAAGCAGGTGACTGACTTCCACAAGCAGTTGGCTCAGCAGATGACTGCCAATAAGCCCACTGCTACATTCTCAAAGACACAAACAAGATCCAAGGTGACTGCTAACCATACCCACTTCTACAAAGAGGTACTACATATACTCCATCAAAGGGAAGCTCCAAACAAGCAAACATCAACAAAGGGATGAAAAGAGTATTCTAGGCCTCAATAGCAAAATAATCAACTTCAATTGACAAAATCCAGAAACCAGATGACTTGACTAACTCTAAGAATCAGGTGGGATTTGTTCAATAAAAGCAAATCAATATGGCAGAGACCGGTCAACGTTCTGGATAACAGAAGGAAACATTCAAAAGAAGAATTAGTTATGATTTACCAGAAACTCTAATCAGAAGGAAGGAGGATGACAAAAAAGGATAAGAAGTCTAGATCTTGACTCAACAAACTCAGCAGAAGAAATGGAGGAACCTGCTGCTAAAGAATCTGAGAGTCAGGATCATTAACAATGAAGGACAAGAGGAACAACTTAAAGGTATGATGTTGAACCATGAAAACTCAGCAGTAAACTCATATATGGATTGAATCTTGGGAGAAACATGAATAAGGGGTTCTGATGGAATATGTAAAGAAGGAGAGGTAGCAGTTACCTCAATTACGTGATCTTTCATCAGAGATGCTCTCCATTCACTGATTAGTTCCATCATTGCAAATCCTTCATCCTTAGGTGTAGAGGATTCGCCAGGTACAAAGTTGGGATCCACAGACTCCTTTGCCTTCTTTGCAAACAGCCAGGCTTCAAAAGCATCAATATCATCATCTGCAAGAGGCATCACTGGCTCTTCTGAGGGAGTAGAGATGAGAACAGCCTTGCCCCTATAGTTGGTCTTCTTCCTCTCGAGGACAACTGTGAGGAAGTTGAGGGCAAAGCACTTGGATACATCCTCTGTACCTACCCAGTTGAGGACTTCAGCTTCCTCAGACTCATAATGGTCGAAATATTGAATAATCTTCTGTAGAGGTCCTATCCTCCAGCTTCTCCAAGCTAACACACGCTCAAACTGTTAATCTGGTGCTGTTCTGTAATCTGTTTGAGGTTCTCTGTCTGGAGATGGTACAGACACTCCATGTTCTGGTATATCTGTAGAGTGGGCAGATGTCTGGGGTCCCCCCTGAATTGTTGTAACCTTCACCATTATAGCGTCCTCAGAGTCACTAGACTCAAAGGTAATCTTCTTCCCTTTCCAGAGAGGGTTCTTAGCCAGAATGGGTGAGGCAGGTTCTTCTTGTTCCCGCTGAGTTTCTGGGGCAATCTTAGGGATAGGGGTTCTGACCTTCTGTTTCTTAGAGACGGAGGTGCAGAAGGAGTAGATGATCTGGACTCTGAAGAGGGTTTCTTCCTCTTGGGGTTAGGTTTCCTGGTCATTACCTTCTTGACCTTCTCTGGAGCAGCTTTCTTAGCAACTGCTTTCTTCACAACTTTCCTCACCAAGGGTTCTTCCTCATAACTGGTGGAGGTGTTCTGTTGGAAGGGTCTCTGTTGGAGCTTCTGTCTGTTCTGGTCCAACTTAGCCAAATGCTTAATTTAAGCTTTTATAGCTGCTTCTCTGTTGCTGATGGTTGAAAGGAATATCACCTTTGAGTGATCCACCATGGTTGGCTTCCTGAGCCGAACTCCTTGGATCAGTAGCTCAGAGATGAGGAGGGCATGACCTACTTTTCCAGAGTAGATGCCAGTTTCTTTGTTCTTCCTCTTGGCTACTTTGACAAACTCAATTATGGACCTGAGAATAACCTGGCCCCAGTTGACATTTGCCTTGTGCAGTATAGCATAGATGGCTTTGGCTTGAGAGATGGTGAATTCGTCAGTGGATGTGTATCTGCACCAGACGCATTTGTGAAGAATGTTTACTAGCAGTTCAATGTCCCTTTTCAATACGTGCTTCTTCCCGGTCAGCTTGGGAATGGTAGCACCTGGTCTGCCGTAGTTCATGGCAAATTCCTCGACAGTGAGGTCAGCTTCTTCTAGGTCAAAGAGACCATTGGTCTCGTTCTGAATCTGGATGCCAAACAGGCCATTGATGACGTCCGCATCAATAGTGACCTTTTACCCATTCACACTTGAGGTGATGACCTCCTCTTGGTAGTCAGCGTTGAGATAGAACTCAACCACATCCATGGTACTGTACTGTGAGTAGTTGAAGGTGATAACTCTACTCAGTTGGTATTCGTTGACGCATTCTAGGATCCTCTCCATGAGTTCCTCGTCCTCGGCGAGCTTTGGAAGTGCATAGAGGTTGCACTTCATCCCAGTGAGCACATTCTTAGTTAAGGTTTCCTGTTGGGCCTTTGAAAGTGAGTTGAAGCTTATGATCGCCATTAGAGCAGAGGAAAAGTTTCTGAAAGCTTGAGAGCAATGGAGGTTTGAGAGTTAGAGAATATTGAGAGCAGTAACGGTTTAGGTTGGAGAAAGGGGAATATAAGGGTTCGGGTTAGTGGACGTTTGAGATTATTGGCGGTTTCGAGGTACCAATAAATGAAAAGGGACGCAGTAAATGTTTTGCGGCTGTAATACCGTTTTAAGGGTAAAAGGGGAAAAGACCTTTATTAAGTTACTAGGTCACCCGTTTTCTCAAAATATTTTCTAAGACCACAACCTTCTATCAGATATAGAGACAGGGTTTCTGTTGCTGAGGTGTTCTGTTAGGAACATAGGTTCTCTGTTCAAGATGGAAACAGAAGGGGTTTTGCAACAGGTATTCTGTTAACAGTGAGTTTGTAACAGAGAGTCTTCTTTTCAATCTTCTCTTGGAATTTCATCCATCATTCCCAATTCTTCTCTCAGTTTGTTGAATCTAGCCTCACGCAAAGGCTTGGTCAGAATATCTGCAAGTTGGTCTTCTGTTGACACATGCTCCATGCATATGTGCTTCTTCTCAACATGATCTCTGATGAAGTGATGTCTGATCTCAATTTGCTTTGTCCTGGAATGAAGAACTAGATTCCGAGTGATTGCAATGGAACTAGTGTTGTCACACAACAACTTTATCTCCTCTGCTTGAATTCCATAGTCCTTCAGTTGTTGCTTCATCCAGAGTAGCTGAGCACAGCAACAACCAGCTGCATTGTATTCAGCTTCTGCTGTACTTGTTGAGATAGAATTCTGCTTCTTGCTAAACCAGGAGACAAGTCTCCCACCTAGCAGTTGGCAGTGACCAGAGGTGCTCTTTCTGTCTAACCTGCAACCTGCAAAATCTGAGTCAGAGTAACCAATTAGTTCAAAGTTACCTCCCTTGGGATACCATAGGCCTGCATTTGGATTTCCTTTGATATATCTGATGATTCTCTTTGCAGCACTTAAATGGCTTTCTTTAGGCTTTGATTGGTATCTGGCACATATTCCAACAGAGAATGAGATGT
Organism: Cuscuta europaea; assembly: GCA_945859875.1. Lineage (NCBI taxonomy): Eukaryota > Viridiplantae > Streptophyta > Magnoliopsida > Solanales > Convolvulaceae > Cuscuta > Cuscuta europaea. The sequence goes on along the minus strand of CAMAPE010000009.1, from coordinate 1,474,343 downwards.
CTGGTCTGCTTACAGTGAGATATAGAAGAGATCCAATGATTCCTCTGTAAGTTGTTGCATCAACATCTTTTCCTTCATCATCTGGTCCAATTCCTTGAGAGGTGTTCATGGGAATCTTTACTGATGATTTGCCTTCTACACCAAACTTCTTGATCAGGTCTCTGGTGTACTTCTCTTGGTTGATAAAGATTCCTTCTGGAACTTGTTTGACTTGCAGTCCTAGAAAGTAGCTCAGTTCTCCCATCATACTCATTTCAAATTTACTCTGCATAACTTGAGAAAATTTCTTGCATAATTCTACGTTACTACTTCCAAATATAACATCATCAACATATATTTGTACTAACAGAATATGATTAGAAAAATAGATTTGAAAAAGAGTTTTGTCAATCTTTCCCTTAGTAAACCCATGGTTCACTAGGAATAGGGACAATGTGTCATGCCATGCTCTGGGAGCCTGCTTAAGACCACAAAGGGCCTTTTAAGCTTGTAGACACAAGAGGATTGAGTAGGAATGACAAAACTTGGTGGTTGTTCCACATAAACTTCTTCTTCAAGATCTCCATTCAGAAATGCACTATTGACATCCATTTGATAGACCTTGATGTTGTTGTAGGCAGCATAGGCTAGGAATATTCTGATGGCTTTAAGTCTGGCAACTGGTGCAAAAGTCTCATCAAAATCTATTCCTTCTTCTTGGCAGTATCCCTTAGCCACCAGCCTTGCTTTATTCCTTACAATGTTTCCATCTTCATCAGCTTTTTTATAGAATACCCATTTGGTTCCAATGACATCTTGATGCTTTGGTCTAGGAACAAGTTCCCATACTTTGTTCCTCTCAAATTGAGTGAGCTCTTCTTGCATTGCATTGATCCAGTCTGAGTCTGCAAGAGCTTCTTCTATAGTCATAGGTTCCATCTGAGATATATAGCAGGCAAACATTGCTTCTCTTCTTGTTGTAGTAGATCTGGTCTGTACTCCACTTCTGATTTGTCCAATCACTTGGTTAGGAGGATGATCTCTTAACCATGTCAGATCAGGTTCTGTCAGTTGTTGTCTGGGTTTCTCTGGTTCCTCTTCTTTTGAATCTTCATCTTCATTCATCAGAAGGGGGTTTGGTGTAGGTGTTGGGAACACTGGATTGACTGCTACCTCTTCTGTTGACTCAGGTGTTCTGTCATCTAGGTTGACTTCCTTGAGAGTTTCTGTTACTTCTTCAACAGAGATGCTATCATCAAACTTTACATGTATTGATTCTTCAACATGTAGAGTTCTTCTGTTGAGTAGCCTATGAATACACCCAGAATACACCCAGAGTTCCTCTGTAGCTTTGCTTGTGCTTGAGTAGCCTATGAATACACCTTCATCAACTTTCTCTTGAAATACTTTTAGATGCTCCTTTCCATTGTTCAGAATGTAGCATTTGCATCCAAATATGTGAAAGTAGATGATGTTAGGTTTTCTTACTTTCCAAAGTTCATAAGGGGTCTTCTGGTGATTCTTGTTGATTATACTTCTGTTCTGGGTGTAGCATGCAGTGTTGATTGCTTCAGCCCAGTATCTCATAGGTAATCCAGATTCTGCAATCATTGTCCTTGCATCTTCTTTCAACGTTCTGTTTCTCCTTTCTGCCATGCCATTCTATTGAGGTGTTCTGGCGGCAGAGAGTTGATGAAAGGTTCCATTCCGATCACAGAAGCCCTTAATGACTTGGTTGACAAATTCAGTTCCTCTGTCAGACCTGATTGTCCTGACTTTCATATTCTTCTCAGTCTGAAGTTGCTTTAACAGAGAGGGCAACTTCTGAAGAGTTTCATTTTTCTTTGACAGGAAGATTGTCCAAGTGTATCTAGAGCAGTCATCAACCATGACTAGGGTGTACTTCTTGCCACCAACACTTGGAGTCTCAACTGGCATGGTCCAAATAAATCCATGTGGATCAGATTTAAAGGACTTGTAGAGAGATCTCCAGCAATGGGTTTGAAAGAGTTCTTCTGTTGTTTTCCCTTCTGGCATGCACTGTAGAGGGTCTCTTTCTTGTAGACTATGTCTGGCAGTCCTTCTACAATGTGTTCTCTTGCCAGCTTGTTGATATTTTTGAAATTCAAATGACTAAGCTTCTTGTGCCAGTCCTAGTTTAGTTTTGAATCTCCTTTGGCTATCAGGCATACTCCATCTTTTGCAGTTTTCCATTCAACCACATAGATGTTCTTCTTCCTTGTTGCTGTAAGAACCACTTCTTTTTTCGTATCATGCTTCACATAGCAGAAGTCCTTTGTGAATTCAACAATGTAGCCTTTGTCATAGAATTGGCTAGCACTAAGAAGATTGAACTTCAAGCCTTTGACATATGAGACATCATCAATAATTATCTGGTTCCTAATCAGCTTTCCTCTTCCTTTTGTTTGACCTTCTTTATCATTACCTCCAAAGGTAACTTTAGGTCCTTTGCATTTCTGGAACTCTGCTAGGCAACTTTTGTCACCCGTCATGTGCTTGGAGCATCCACTATCAATAAACCATTCTTGTTCAGAGATAGCTCCAGCACACAGTTCCTGCATGATCAAAAGAAAGATTTAGGTACCCAAGCAATGTTGGGTCCTGGGGGGTCATGGAGTCTGGGTAGTGGATACCATTTTGGTCTCATCAAGTGAAACCCTGGTGGGTGGTACCCATTGTCCACCTGGTAGTCATAGTAAACCGAAGTGTGATTCACTTTGGGCAGATGCTTGTGAGGGTCATCCTTCCTGTTTACATACTTTTGCATAGCTTTCTTGGTTGGAAAGAAGTCCCATATACTATCAAGAGTAGAGGGGCGGTTAGCTTTAGGCTTCTGAAGTTGACCAGCCAACCTCTTCTACCTAAAGTTAACTTTCTCTTGATACCTGCCCTTCTGATGATCATTTCTAGCACGGTTATCATGAGGTTGTCTGTTGGGGTGTGGTCTTTGATTTTTCTCAAAATGCTTTCTGTTGTTAGGTTTTCTCCCACGTTCATTGATTTTCAAAAAGGGTTTCTGTTGTACCTTTATCTTTCCTTTTTCTGGTCTGACTTCCTCATGAATAACTTTGGTGCCAGATACACCAACTTGGCAGATGGGGCTAGAAATCAGTGGCACTATGACCTTATCTGCCTTAACAACACTGGTGCTAGGCATTACAGAAGGCTCACCTGATTCTGTTGAGCCATACCCAAGACCAAAACCAACGCCAATTTGTTGATCAAGTACAATCTTTTCCATGGAAGACTGGGCCTTCTGGTAAGTTTTGTACTTAATCTCAAGAGGCTCAATTTCTCTTATTCTCTTGAGAAGAGAAACATGTTCAGCTTCCAGCTGATCTCTCTCCTTAATTAGTAGATTGATTTTGATCTCAACCTCCTTTCTTAAGTCAAGAATCTCAACCTTAAACTTACTGTTTTCTTCTGTAACAGAGGAATAAGTGGTTTGGATGGCCTTAAACTCTTCCCAAAATTCTGACATTGAATCAGAATCTAAAGCTAAGCCTATCGAAGAAAAACTAGATGTAGAAGTAGAGGTTACCTTATCATCAGAATAGGCCATAAGGCATAGGTCTTCTGTCTCAGCATCCAGGCAACAAAAGGCCTCATCAGGATCAGAGTCAGAACTGGATTCTGTCTCAGAAAGAGGGTCTTTCTCAAGTTGTTCTGTGACGAGTGCTTTCCTCCTTCTAGTATTGTCTTCGTATTTCTTTCTCTCTCCATCCCGTCCTTGTCTTTTGGACACTCTTGGATGTGGACAATCTACCTTGAAATGTCCAGGTTGTCTGCAGTTGTAACAGAGAAGCTCTCCACTGGTTTCTGCAGACTTGGTCTTCTGGAATGGTTTTATGCTGGTAGATGGACTCCTCTATCTTTGGGATTCTTCATAAACTTCTTGAATCTCCTGGCAAAGGCAGCCATATATTCGTTAGATAAAAGAATTGAAGGATCAAAATCATTTACCTTAGATGTACTGGCTGTGAGGGATGTACTGGCTGTGAGATCTGAGATGAGTTTGTCTGTGGGGTAGGTCTTTACATCCTTGCTGGCTTGAACAACAATCACCTTCATCTTCCATGCTGAGGGTAATTGTGACACTCCGAAAATTTAAATAAAGTAACCTAGAAATTATTATTAATGAGATAAATATCTGACATATGACAAAAGTGAAATTTTTATAATGGTGTTAATAAAAAAAAATATTAAAATGACATTTCAATTGTAAAGATGGTCGGCCAAAATTATGTTTAAGTTTAAATTAAATCATGTACATACAAATACATTTACATATTGCGTTATAAAAGTAGATCCATTTGTTCCAAAATAATTTGACTTATTATGTTAATCATATACAAATAAAAATTTAAGAGCATACGTTTTAGGTTGACTTTTCAAACTGTTTACTATATATGGAGTATTTCTCTGCCGGCAACCACAAATCAACCAATTTGAAATAAGTGAAACGGCTGACCATACTTAATACACGTAGGAAGCACATAAATGGCAATAATACGGAGTATTATATGAAAAAAAAATCAGCGGTTGAAACTTGAAACGAGCTTGAATCTTCTCTTGTGAGTATAAATACCCGGTGATCAATACACAGAACATGTGCGCCGCTTATGCGTATATAAAATATATATATATACACCGTTTATATCCGCCGCGGAGGGGAATGGATGCACCTACGCAGTATCCCTCATATATACATATACATCGACCTTAGCTTTGCGTTGCGTAACTACAAGGAAAAAAAACGAAGAGAACCGTTAGCCCATCATCGCGAGAAGGAGAAGAGGAAGATCCGACGATCATTGTACGCCATTGGTGGACTGCCTTGACCGTCGCAAGTCGTGCTAGAGAAAGTAAAGCTCTGCACCATGGAGAACTTCGAACATCATAGCCGGAGGAACGATGACATGTTGTACGTGTTCGATCCGGAGAAGAGGAGTCAAGTCCACCGCCGTCGCTCGCCTTAACTGTCCTCGAGTGCCGCCATCATCGCCGGAGTACAATAAGATCCAGAGGTTCGCCGGACTGATACACTCAACGCCGGAGTTGGTACGCGCCGGAAGAGAAGGGGAGATCGCCGGAGGACAACCCAAGTCGTTGCCGCCGGACCACAGTGCTGCTCACGAACCGGAGGAAAAGGAAGTTTGCCGGAGGAAGGGGAGAAGCCGAAGTTACTGGCGGTAACACCCATTTCCCTATTTTAGACTTCCGCTGTACTTTCTTTAAATTTTCATTATCAATAAATAAAAGTTTTATTTCAATTATATCAACGTTTTGGGTGGGAAATTTGGGGGTGTTACAGTAATCCCCTCAACACTTTGAGGTTGATCTCCTTGGTGGTGAGTTCCTTCTCAAGTTCAGATATCTCTCCAGTGAGAGTAAGGAGCCTATCATACATCTTGGAGATGCTTTCTCCAAGGAGCAGCTTGAAATCATCAAACTTCTTGTTGGCAATGGTCAGCTTGTTGTCCTTTTCTTGCTCATCACCAGCTCCATTGAGCTCAAGAGTATCCCAGATTTCCTTGGCAGTCTTGCACTTCTTTATTCTATTGAAGTATTTGTCATCAATGGACTTGTAGAGGATGTCCTTTGCAATATTGTCCATATTGTACTTTCTCCTTTCTTCAGTGATCCATTCAGACTTGGCCTTTTTGATCATCTGTGGCCTAGTCTGGTCAATAGCATGCTCAGGATTCACCTTCTGGAAGTTGGTGAATGGCCCAATGTCAAGTACTTCCCACATCTCATCATGAAGAGCAGAGAGACGTGCCTTCATCCTGATCCTCCAGTCATCAAACTTAAGATCTGAAAACATAAGGTTCTTGGAAAGAGAGTGATCCATAGTATGAGATAAAAACTGAGGCGAAAAGAAAACAAGTGGATCTTTGTTCAGCAAACAACCTAAGAGATTATTAGAACAAGGAGGCTCTGATACCACTTGTTGGTCTCGGTTGTACTGGGTACAGTCTAGAGGAGGGGGGGGGGTGAATAGACTGTACTGGTTTTTAACTTTTCAAGCTAAGTACCAGATTTAACAGAATAGCCTGTTCTGTTGGTAGAACAGACTGGCACTGGATGGTCTTCTGGTATGGGTTCTATCCGGTTAGCCTCTAAGAGATGCAAAGGCAGTAGGCCTTCTGTTATCTCACAAGAGGGGTTCTGCTGAACATAGAGACCCAAATTCTGGAGTTAATCAGTTAAAGATAAATGCAAGAAATAAAAGCAGTAAGTAAATGACACCATGGATTTTTATAGTGGTTCAAGGAACAACTCGTTCCTCTAATCCACTGTTCCACTAAGCTTGTAAAAATCCAATTACACAGCTTTAGTCCTAGCACTTAAGAAGCTCTCCACGTCTTCTTCAAGTCTAGATGTCTCCTGAGATGCACTTCCTTGCTTCCTTTAAGACTGGTCCTTTCACTGAGCTTCCCGGAAGTATCACCACTTCATTACTCCAGTTACTTGGACGTCCTTCTCGTTTGAGAAGAGTTTTTGGAAGAACAAGGGTTTTCCAACTAGCTTCGTTACAAAAGGTTTGTAGTTGAAGTGCTTGAAGAGTTGAAGAACAGTTGGAACTTTGCTCTAGTTGGGGATATGAAGATAGAAAAAGATTATTTTCCCAACGTATGCCTTTCTTGTTGATGAAGATGAAGAATTTGATCTCAAGAAGGCTTGTGTGTTTGAAAGTTTGAATGTTTTTGTCTGAGCACTAGTTTTTCAAAGTTTCAGCAAAGTCATCGTTGATGTTCTTCAAGTAGTATCTTTTATACTGGGGTTGTTTTCCCGTTGGAGGAGGAGGACAACTGCATTAAATGCACGAATAGTTGACTTGACCAGTAGGACCCGGTATTGTTGGCGGGTTACTATTTTGGGATAAAGTTATCCTGAAATGTCTTGGAATGTCGGCCAATCATCAGCTTTTACTCTTCAGGGTACGGGGTGCATTAAATGTGCATTTAATGCGCGTACTGTAGCTTTTCCGTTGAAGTCTTCTAGCCGTTGAAGGAATTTTCAGATGGTTTCACTGGCTGTAGTAGTTCCATGAAAATTCTCTAAGTGTCAGGCCTTCCGGTGTCTTCAGCAGAGGATCTGCCAGAGAAGGTCTTGAGCACTTCTGTTGGAATAAGCTATCATAGGGTCCTGAGGTCTTCTGTCAGGAGGCGAACCAACAGAGAGTCTTGAAAGTTCTGTTGTAGTGATGTCCAACAGAGAACCAGAGGGTTTCTGTCTGAGTAAGAACCAACAGAGCCAGAGGTCTTCTGTCTGGATAAGAATCAACAGAGAGCCAAAGGTCTTCTGTCTGGAGGTCTTCTGTCAGTCGACTATTTTAAGAAACTTTACAAGGAAAATTTCTAATACACTAAATCTAAAGAGGGGGGTACTCTAAAATCCTAATTAATATAGCATCATCAAAATCTAATTACAATTATTCCTTACAGACTTTCGAAGCTCATCATTCGATGGTATGCACACTCGATCCTGGAATAACAAGAGACCATCGTCTCTCTCACGGAAGTCCTCTACCAGCCCCGCTAGCATGTGTTCTCGGACCTTCTTGAGCTCATCATTTAGTTCCTGCCCCTTCTTGATCTCATCAAGTAAGGTAGGTTTCACCTCAAATCTCGCCACCAAGGCGCCATTAGTAGATTCTTCCAATTGGGCTCTCAATGTCCTCAAGTTGGTTATCAATGCCCCCGATGCACTCTTCCGACTAAGGGCATCAGCCACAACATTTGCTTTCCCTTGATGGTAATCAATCACTAGGTGGTAGTTCTTTATCAATTCCATCCACCGTCGTTGTCTCATGTTTAACTCTTTCTGAGTAAACACATACTTCAAACACTTGTGGTCAGTGTATATGTGACATGTCTCTCCGTAGAGATAATGCCTCCATATCTTTAGTGCAAAAACCCCTGATCCCAATTCTAAGTCATGAATAGGATAATTTACTTCGTGTTTCTTCAACTGTCGTGAAGCGTAGGCAATCACCCTCCCATTCTGCATCAACACACTGTTGGAAAAATGTGTTAAAATTGCATTAAATGGTCATTTTGGGGCAATTATTTGAGTGGGGTCCACTTCCGATTTGGGTCGGGTAAAAGTGGTTTCGGATTGTCCTTGTTAAGGACTACAATTCTATATAAGGTACACTCAAAATGGATAACGGGTGAATGAGAAATTGATTCTCGAAGTACACTCGTTGAAATGGAAAAACTGGGAAAATGATGGGTTTCTAGTGTGTTTTATCCCACACCGAAAAACTCAAGGGTTTTTCACCCCCTTATAAAGGGAAGCCTCTTTTAAGGAGTTAAGATTCCTAAGGGTAAAGGCTTTCTCTTACGCGCAGGGGGGGGTGCCGATCAAATCCCGAAACGGAGAAGAAAAACCGTGACTCGAGGTCTTCTGTTCGCAAAAGAGACGCTCGAGGCCTTCTGTTCGCAACAGAGACGCTCGAGGCCTTCTGTTCGCAACAGAAGGTCTTCTGGTCCGTTACAACAATAAATGCCCAACGTTCTTCTCTTTTAATGCTGCGTTAAATGGACAGTTTATGGACGATTCAATGCCCAACAGACTGGTCATTGCTGTGCAACGTTCAGGTCCATTAACACCCCATTTAACACACAACAAATCCTCCTATAAATAGCTGGCAGGTGGTTTGCAACAACACAACGCACAATACATTCCTCACGAATTTCTTGAGCTAAAAACACCTCCAGCTACTCCGCAAATTCCTTCTGTGTTCATACTTGGTTCGCGTTCGCTAGAACTCTTGTTTGTGTGCTGAAACATTAGTTCGTAGTCATCGTATCCTGGGAAACGATTGTTGCAACGCTCCTAGCACCGTGGGAGGCAACAAATACGTTTAAGGACATCGTGCGTCGCACGAGCTTTGACTAATTCTGCTTCATCTCCTTTCTTGTTTTTCTCTAGTCATTTTATTTAATTAATTTATTTTAATTAATTTCCTTTATTTTCCGAAACACACCCAACAATCTTAAAACTTATTTGTTGATTGTTCTACTGTGGTAAACAGTCTTAAATCGTAGTTTGTCACTTTGGTGAACGAACTTATTTTTTTTGTCTTTTCGGAAAAACGTTAAAGAACGAAAATGACTTCTCAAGAAAAACGAGATTGGTGTTGGGCAGAATATTCTGAACGACAATCACTCTGAAAGTGGAGCACCGGTGAACAATGGTTCACAACGCGGTGCATCTACTTTAGCCAACCAAAGGGCTATCCCTATGGTGACCGTGCCAAGCAACTCTGTGGAGAAACCCGAGAAATTCAATGGGTTAAACTTCAAGAGGTGGCAACAAAAGATGCTCTTCTATCTCACTACTCTCGGTCTTGCGAGGTTCTTGACCGAGGATGCGCCGGTAGCAACCGGGGGTGAGATGGATGCGCAATCTTTTAACGCGGTTGAGGCATGGAAGCATTCGGACTTCCTTTGCCGAAACTATGTGTTGAACGGGCTCCATGATGCTTTGTACAACGTATATAGCAAACTAGCTACGGCTAAGGAGCTATGGAATGCTTTGGACCACAAATATAAAAGCGAGGATGCCGGCACAAAGAAATTTGTTGTTGGTCGATTCCTTGATTTTAAAATGGTGGATTCGAAGACGGTCTTGAGTCAAGTTGAGGAAATGCAAATGATCTTCAACGAAATTCGAGATGAAGGAATGACAGTTAGTGAGTCTTTCAAAGTGGCGTCAATTATCCATTTATTGCCGCCGGCTTGGAAGGATTTCAAGAACTACCTTAAGCACAAGCGAAAGGAAATGAACTTGGAGCAATTGATCCTCCGTTTGCGGATTGAAGAGGATAACCGGAAAAACGATGGGAAACTCCCAATTGTTCATGGCGCCAAGGCAAACGTGGTGGAGCATGCAAAAGGCTCCAAAACCAAGAATAATGGGAAGAGCAAGCTCGGTCCCAAGGGAGGCGTTTCCAAGACAAAGTTCAACGGAAAATGCTTCAACTGCAATAAAAACGGACACAAGTCCGCGGATTGCAAGGCACCCAAGAAGAAGAGGGACTCTCAAGTCAACTTGGTACAAGGTTGGCAAAAGGATGAAGACATCATCCTTGCGGCTGTGGTGACCGAGGTCAACCTCGTTGGATCCAACTCCAAGGAGTGGTTCGTGGACACCGGTGCAACCCGGCATATTTGCTCAAACCGGAAGTTATTCACAACTTTTGAGCCATCAAATGGTGAGAAAGTGTGGATGGGTAACTCGGCTCATTCCGCGGTTGAAGGCGTGGGCAAAGTGGTCCTGAAGATGACTTCGGGAAAAGAACTGACTCTCAACCAAGTGCTGTTTGTTCCGGAAATACGCAAAAACCTGATTTCCGGTTCGTTGTTGAACAAGCATGGCTTCCGCATGGTCTTTGAGTCGGACAAACTGGTTTTGTTTAAATCGGGAATGTATGTGGGCAAGGGATTGACATGTGATGGGCTTTTTAAGCTCAATGTAATGACTATTATTATTAATAATAATAAAATCCGTTCTGCTTACTTGCTTGAGTCTTCTAATGTGTGGCATGGTAGACTAGGACATGTTAATTTTAATTCTATACGTAGATTGATTAACATGGAGCACATTCCTAAATTCACAATTGATGTGAAGCACAAATGTGAAGTTTGTGTAGAGGCAAAACTAACGAAAACATCTTTCAAATCGGTTGAAAGAAAAACGGAACCACTTGAATTAATTCATAGTGACGTTTGTGATTTTAAATCAATACAAACACGTGGCGGTAATAAATATTTTATTACTTTTATCGATGATAGCACTCGCTATAGCTACGCTTATTTATTAAAAAATAAACACGAAGCAATCGATAAATTCATTCTTTATAAGAATGAAGTAGAAAACCAACTTAATCGACGGATTAAGACGGTTATGGGTGATCGAGGTGGTGAGTATGAAGCACCAATTGGTGACTTTTGCGCTAGTGTGGGTATAGTACACGAATGTACCGCACCCTATTCACCTCAATCAAACGGTGTTGCCGAACGAAAGACTTGCACATTGAAAGATATGATGAACGCGATGCTAGTAAGTTCGGGCCTGCCACAAAATATGTGGGGCGAAGCAGTCTTGTCAAGCAATTACCTTTTAAATAAGGTTCCCCGGAAAAAATATGATACAACTCCGTACGAGTTGTGGAAAGGCATACGGCATTCCTATCAATATTTAAAAGTGTGGGGGTGTCTTGCAAAGGTGCTTGTACCAACACCTAAGAAAATAAAAATAGGTCCAAAAACGGTGGATTGTATTTTTATTGGATATGCACAAAATAGTAGTGCCTATCGGTTTTTAGTGTACGATTCGAATAATCCGGATGTACATAAAAACACAATAATTGAATCAAGGAATGCTTCATTCTTTGAAGACGTATTTCCATGCAAGTCCAACGAAGGACCAAGCACGTCAAAACGGACATTTGACGTAGCTATGGAAAATACTAGCGAGGGGTCCGGAGAAGAACCCGAACCCAGACGTAGCAAACGTGCTAGAGTTGAAAAATCCTTCGGACCGGATTTTCTCACCTACCTGGTAGAATTTGACTCGGATATTCTAACATGTATGGTAGAAAATGAACCGGATTTTCTAACATGTTTGGTAGAAAATGAACCACGGACTTATACGGAAGTCGTGACGTCTACCGAAGGTCCTATGTGGAAAGAAGCCATCAAAAGTGAGGTGGATTCTATCCTTAAAAATCACACATGGGAATTGGTTGATCTTCCTCCAGGAAATAAACCTTTGGGATCCAAGTGGATTTTAAACGTAAAATGAAACCTGACGGTTCCATCAATAAGTACAAGGCCAGACTTGTAATCAAGGGATACAAGCAACGTGAGGGCCATGATTACTTTGACACGTATTCTCCTGTGACGAGAATAAATTCCATTAGGATGATACTAGCAATTGCCGCATTGCGGAAATTGGAAGTTCATCAAATGGACGTAAAAACCGCTTTTCTAAATGGCAATATAGACGAAGAAATCTATATGGAATAGCCCGAGGGCTTTCGTGTTCCAGGCCAAGAAAGGAAAGTGTGTAAATTAATTAAATCATTGTATGGATTGAAACAAGCCCCTAAATAGTGGCACGAAAAGTTTGATCATGCAATGTTAATTAATGGGTTTAAAATAAACGAAAGTGACAAATGCGTCTATGTGAAGAGCACGGTAGACGGCTATGTCATTTTATGTTTATACGTGGATGATATACTCATCGTGGGTAGCAATAATCTAATGATTAATTCTACCAAAAGCATATTAAATTCTGAATTTGACATGAAGGATATGGGGCTGGCCGATTTAATCCTTGGGATTAAAATAATTAGAGGACCTGACGGTCTTACGCTAAGCCAATCCCATTACGTTGATAAAATCCTTACGAAATTTAATAAGGATGATTATCAAGAGGCAAGGACTCCATTAGATAAAAACGTACAACTTACCAAAAATCGTGGAGAGTGTATTTCTCAAGTAGAATACGCTAGGATTATTGGAAGCTTGATGTATCTAATGAGTTGTACCAGGCCTGATATTGCCTTTGTGGTTAGTAAGCTAAGTAGATATACTAGCAACCCCGGTGATGAACACTGGAAGGCAATAATAAGGGTTTTGAGGTATTTACGTAAAACCCAAAATCTTGGACTGCACTATGCAAGATATCCAGCTGTACTTGAAGGGTATAGCGACGCTAGTTGGATATCCGACATAAAGGACTCTAAGTCCACAAGTGGATATGTTTTCTCTTTGGGAGGTGCAGCCGTATCATGGAAATCCTCAAAAAAACATTAATAGCTAGATCCACGATGGAGTCTGAGCTAATAGCCTTGGATAAGTGCACTGAAGAGGCTGAATGGCTACACCATTTTCTTGAGGATATTCCAAGTTGGGAAAAGCCTGTCCCTCCAATATGCATACATTGCGATTGTCAAGCGGCAATTGGAAGGGTACAGAGCAATATGTACAATGGTAAGTCTAGACACGTTCGTCGTAGACATAACACCATTAAACAACTCCTCACAACGGGTGTTATCACCGTTGACTATGTGAAGTCAAAGGATAACATAGCAGATCCGCTAACCAAGGCATTGGATAGAGAATTGTTGGAGAAGTTGTCACGAGGAATGGGACTAAAGCCCGTGAATTGAAAAGTTCTATAGTGGATACCCAACCTAGTTGGTCCTAGGTTCAAAAGGGACAACTAAATTATAAAGCGAAGGATGGTCACTGTGGGGGTCCCGGACTCCTACCCACTCCTCGTTAAAACAGTGACTCCCGCACGAGGTTAGCAAAAACGTTTGCTTTAATGATTCTAAAATTTTGATCTACTCGATAACATTGGAAGAGTATGCGGGATACTCGTGAAAGAATCACCTATGTGAGAGAGAAGAGGGCCGCTTCAAAGGAGAACTGTAAAGGCTCAGTTCTTTAGAAACTCTTGCAGAACGAGGACGGTGACCCATGGCCAAAACGGGCACACCAATGAGAACGGAACAAAGTTGGAAGGTTCTTGTGTAAAGATAAGTCAATGTTTACACGACGGCAGTATAGTTCAAGGACATCGAGTCTACTAGACAACCAGTAAATAAACGTGTCTTTACAACGGAAGGTTCAAAGGATAAAACCTACCTCTCCGTATGCAAGGATCATCCTGTGAACACAACGTGTCCTCCTATCTTCGTGTCTTTTAAGTCTCGAAAATCAATTTTCATTCATGTGGGGGATTGTTGGAAAAATGTGTTAAAAATTGCATTAAATGGTCATTTTGGGGCAATTATTTGAGTGGGGTCCACTTCCGATTTGGGTCGGGTCAAAGTGGTTTCGGATTGTCCTTGTTAAGGGCTACAATTCTGGGGGACCCACCTATCTGTTTCAGTTTTGGTAGGTCTCATCTTGGGGACCCACCTCTCAGTTTTAGCTTTGACGGGTCTTATCTTGGGGACCCATCTTTCCGTTTTAGGTTCAGGAGGAGAGTAGACAGGTGCTTTGTGATTGAACGGTTGTTTCTTGAGTTTGGTTTTGAAAATCTCCTCCTTAGAAAGCCGATTAAGATGTTTCCTAGAATGAACTCTAAGGGCATATTTCATATCAGGAATACAAAACGTTCCCTTAGAAGTTCCTTTCTTGGTATCTTTTTCAGGTTTGAGCTTTCTGGAAGGCTTAGATTTAACAACATTCATATCACATTCATAATTATGGGGATCTGGAACAGAATTACCATAAGCATCACTTGTATTATAAATAGAACGTTGTCTAGAAGATGTCTCAGAAATATTCAGCTTGGGACTCAAGACTGAACTACTAGAAGTTTGCTTTGTAGAGACAGAATTACAATTAACTTTGGAGTAAAAAATTGAACTAGATCTAGGGCTGGCACTGTTCTCAAAAACTTTCTTTTTGCCATCTGTGATTTCCTTCCTCTTTTTCCTCCACTCATTCTTCTCTTCTCCTTCCTTGTTCACTTCATTCCCTGTAAACAAAGGAGAAGAGAGATGAGTGGACGAACCTTTAAAAGCATTGTTTTTCTCATGTGAGGTGTGTGAGCTGTCAGGCTTGGTCGTAGAAGGGTCTGTTTTAGCATGAAACTGCTCACTCAAATCATTAAGCTTTTGAAGAAGTTCCTGCCAGTTGCGCTCAAAACCTTTCTTTTCAGTTTCAAATCTCTCTCTCTCGTCATCAAGAGTTTTCTGTAGGTTTTTGAGCTTTTGAGCCATGGGAAAAATACACGGTTCCTCACCAGTTTTAGCAATACCTACTCTTGGGGGAGGGTCTAGAGGGTGTCCTATGTGAGGAATATCTTTAGCATAAGGGTCAAGGCATTCACTAAAGCAGGAAGTAGGTTTTTCTTCTGAAAGTTGTTTTTCATTTACAGAGGGATAATCACAAGAAATCGCAGGTTTTGGTTTCTTTCTCTTTTCTTCTTCTGCTTCAGCATAGTCTTCATCACTTCGAAAATACATTTTCTCGCCAAACCCTAGTCCCATGTAATCTTTGTTATAGATTTGAAGACAGTTAACTTTCTTAAGATTACGTGGGTTGGTTATGCCCAGTCCTGTTTTAGCATTGTAGAATCGGTCATCCTTTTGTTTGCTGTTAAGCAGAAAAACAGTTTGTTCAGATTGACCTCTTCTAGCAGCTAGATCTTCTAGTTCTTTTACCTTATTTAAAAGCGTTCTTCTTTTGTTATGCAAAAAATCGCATTCAGCCTTTGCTGTGCTTTTTTCCCGTTCACTGTCCTCAAATTTCTTAGTTAATTCAGCTATCTTAAGTTCAAAGCTTTCAAAATCTGAGGACACCTTTTTGACTTGATCTTTTGCAATTTCAAGTTGAATACTTAAGGAAGACTTTTGGTCAAGATTCTGTTTCAGAACTCTATGATTATTGTCTAGTCTCTCCTTTAGTTCTTTGATTAGATTGTCCTTTTCAAGTAAGGACTGCATTTGATTATTTAAAGAAGTATGGGAGGTACTTACAGAGCTTGTTGAGCACTTGCTTTCGGGGATCGCAGCATCACCCTTTATTTCATCTCCCTCCACGCGTGCCATAAGGGCATAGTTGTCTTCCTCCTCTTCCTCCTCAGAAGAATCTTCTGCCCAGTTCTCATTCTCAGCAATCATGGCAGAGGTTTCTTCTTCTTTCTGCACCATCAGCATTTTCTGCTTATTCCACAGCATTTTCTGCTTGTAGAAGTTAGCATCTTTCTTCTTTGGGAGGCGGCAGTCTTTGATCACATGTCAAGGCTTGCCGCAATTATAGCATTTAGGAGCTTCTTCTGCTGATGATGCCTTCCTAGAAGATCCTTGATCATGGTTCTTCTGCTTGTAGTTTGAGGAGGAAGTTCTCAGTCTGTTGGAGGAGCTGTTCTTCTTATCAAATCTCTTGGCAAGCAGTGCCATCTTTTTCTGTAAGTCTGCTAGCTCAGCCTCTAGATCAGATTTGTCATCGTCACTCTCATCATCATCTGATTCAACCACTACCTTCTTCTTTTTCTTCTTTAGTGAAGTGGTTGTCCTTCTTGGCTGAGCATCCATTACAAGAGCTAAGGGGTTTGTGGTGTGATGATCCTCAGCACAGGCAACCTCGTTGACGAATTGCTTCAGATGTTCATAGAGTGTGCAGAGGTCAATTTCGTCCAGATCTATCCGAGATCTGACATCCTTCACTGTCTTTTCCCATGCAGGATGCAGGCTGGATAAAAATCTAATATTCAGTTCCAGATTGGACCTGAATACTTTGATTTTTCTGAGTTCATTTACCAGTTGAACAAGTCTGTTGTAAGTCTCATTCAATGGTTCTCCTGGACCTGCTTTGAAGGAGTCATAAGCGATGAGAATCGTAGTCTTCTTTGTTTTGAGGCTGATGCTTGTGCCTTGTAGCAGCTTCTCTATTTCATCCCACATTTCCTTAGCTGTCTGCATGCTATCTATGAGAACATAAACTTCATTTGGTATTGCTTGAAGGAGGTACGTTTTGGCCATAAGGTCACCACGAAGTCTGAGCTTGTCAGCTTCAGTGTATTCAGACGGCACTTTTCTCCTTATTTCTGGAAAAATAGGAGGATTGTTTTCTGGAACTCCACCAACTGAAATTAAGAGTTCAGCTGGTCCTTCAAGCAAAGATTCGAGCATTGCAGCAGAGTTCTCTTTGTGCTCGAGGAAATTTAGAAATCTGTTCCTCCACATTTGATATTCACCCTTCCTGAGGCTTGGAGGGGTACTGCTGTTCCCTTGTGCATTGTATTCTGAACCCATTGCTGTACTGAACTGACCGTTCGAGAAAATTGATCAAAAGATTTTAAGAGGCAGAAAGTCGAAAAATCAGATGTCGAGATCTGAATATCGAAATCTCAGATTTCGATAAAGGAGGCCCGGTATCGAGATTTGGGCTCGAGATTAAGGATCTCGAGATTAGGGATCTCGAGATTTCAAATTTCGAGATGCTGATCTCGAGATTTGAAATGTCGAGAAGTTAATCTCTCGAAATCTTAATCTGATAAGTCAAATGTCGAGACCAGATGTCGAATCCTTTTCTCGAAATCAAGATCTCGAAATCCTAGATGTCGAAATCCTCAATGTCGAAATCCTGCAACCTGTAAAAATCAGATAAACAAAATCTGAAGGTAGTTTCCTGTAGAGTTGAATGTCGAGATCTTCGTGTAAAGTTTTCAGCTCGAAAAACGTAGCAGAACCTGTGAAAAAGCAGGATGCCGACAACCCCTGCTCGAGATATCTCGAAATCTAAATTTGCGTAAAACACAATCTGAAGTATACCCTTTGATCGCTTTGAAAAGGCGATTCCAAAGGTGTAACTTTTACAATTTTTGAACAAGAAACAAAATTACAGAGCAAAAACTCGACAGAATGAACTACGTTAACAAAAACAGAGTATTCTGCAGGAGTTCTTCTGATCGTTCTCGATCGGCTCTGATACCAATTGTTAGTCCCTGTTTCTGTGACAACAATGAATAATCGATCTAACAAGGAAGATTAAACGTAAAGATGAACACAGAATGAATCACCGTAAAACCTTCTTTGATAAACCGTGGAACGTACAGCAGAATGATATGCGTAAGGCTATGAATAATAAGTACGACGTTCAGCCTTTTCCTAAACCTCGGCTCCCTTTTTATAGGCAAGGTTTAGGTTAGGCGTACCAGGCTTTTAGCCTGTTTAAATGGGCCTAACACTTGGCCTGATTTCTATCTATTTCATGCACTAATTAAATACAAGGATTAAATATAAAGCTAATCTATGACCAACTTGATTCACAATTAAATATCTCCAATAGGTACCTATTCTTAATGGTGACCTTGTTCAATTGTCGGTAGTCAATACACATACGTAGAGTCACATCCTTCTTTTTCACAAAAAGAACTGGTGCTCCCCACGGTGAATAGCTCGGTCTAATGAAACCGTTATCCAATAGCTCTTGCAATTGGGTTTTCAACTCATTCAGTTCCGCAAGTGCCATTCGGTACGGTGGTATAGAGATTGGTTTTGTGCCGGGCTCAATCTCGATCACAAATTAAATCTCTCTATCGGGTGGAAGCCCTGATAGGTCTTTAGGGGAGACATTCGGGTACTTACAAACCACCCTTACATCTAGGGGTGGGCATAACGGTTTGGTTTGACCAAACCGTACCAAACTGAAGTAAACCAAACTGAAACCGAACCATTTGTAATTTGGTTTGAGTTGGGTAGTATTCCTCCCAACCCGTATTAAACCGAACCAAACCGAATCAAAATCAAAAAACATAATAAAACCGAATAAAACCGAACTAATCTAAAAATGAAATAATTTCTTATTTTTTTAAAATAACACATCAAAACCAACTTACACCAAACTAAACCAAACTAAAATATAAGATTTCTCTCATTAATTTGATTGATGTTGATCTTTTTGAAGCTTTAATTCTTTAGTTTTAGTGTCGAGGAGTAGAGTTTACTACAAGACTTACATTCGCAACTATAACAATTATAGTGGTTTAAGTAGATAGTATTTAACTATAATTTATTATCTACTACTACTCTATATTTGGTTCATTACTTACAAGCACCAGTTTTGTTTTTGTTTCGGCTCTATATATATATTGATTCATTTCTGTTGTTGTTGTTTCTTACAAATGTGTCATGCTTATATATTTTTCGTTCATATGTGTTTTGTTACTGTTTGCAAATTTATATCTAACATTATATTTGGTTCATTACTATCGCTTCTTGGTTCATTATTTTGAGTTAATTTTTTTTATTTCAATCCAAACCTTAATACTTTGGTAAACCGAACCGAACCTTAGCAAACCGAAACCAAACCAAAACTTACTCGGTTTGTATTTGGTACATTTTCTATCAAACCGATTAAATCGAAACCGAACCGAAACCGATGAAAACCAAACCGAAAACCAAAATGCCCACCTCTACTTATATCGTCGAGGTTCAGTTCCTCCTTAGTTTTGTCAACCACGTATGCTAAATATGCGTGGCATCCCTTTCTCATCATACACCTCGTTCTCACGGCGGATATGATGCAACTATTTGATTTGCCTCGATCACCCTCGAAGCGTAGGGCATTCCCATCATTGCCTTCGAGTTCTAGAACCTTTGTGTAGCAATCTACCCTAGCATGATGCTTTTGTAGCCAATCCATCCCTAGGATCGCATCAAAATGAATCATGCTTAGCGGTATGAAATCACACGTCAAGGTTTGGCCATCGACTTCCACCTCACAAGATGGATAATAACAAGTTCTCTCAACGTCATCTCCTAGTGGTGTTGATACCACTAGGGTTTGTGTCATCGGTATCGAGTGTATCCCTAAGCGTTTGGCGAACGCCTCACTCACGAATGAACGTCGCGCCCCGGTATCGATAAGGATTCGCGCATCTTTCCCATTAATCTTTAGTGTTTCTACATTTATAAGCCATGTAAGATGCCTTCCTACCATCTATGCACATTTATAGAGGTTTATTATGTTCATACACATGTTTGGGATCAAGGAGAAGCCTTTTGTTTGGATAAACTGTAAATATATATATATATCCAAAGTGTATATGTACATGTGGTTCGTGGCAAAACATCAACAAAACGGGGTCATCCCAAGCAAGGATACCCAATCACCACCAAAAATGCATCTATCTAGCTACACTTGTACGCTAGCCATCACAAAAGATTGGTGACAAACCGCAAAAAATCAGAATGTTATCCTATTAATTGGATACATAGCATACAAAACTTTATACACCATAAACTTTATCTGCTTAACCATTTCTCCCACTACGGGCTTTGTCTTCTCAAAACATATTGTGTTTCTGATTCGCCAAGTCCAATAGACGGTATAGCAAAACACAATTCTCACGGCTTTGGCTTTAGCATGTGCTCCATTATGCTCTTTCTTGATCCATTTGATTGCACTTAGTAATGTAGACATCTGCCTGGAGAGTCCAAGCCAACTTCTTATCAAATCCCACACCTGTCCTGTAAATGGGCATTCAAAATATAGGTGTGACACCGTCTCCGGGCCACCCTTACAAAAAGGACAAACATTATTTATATCCAAAAACCCCAACCTATCATACGTGGCTAACCTACCCCGAAAGGCTAGCCAAGTAATGAATGAGAATTTGGGGGGAATATAGCTCTTCCAAATCAAAGACATCCAAGGGTGGATGCTTCCTTTGGTTCTTAATAAATCATATACTTTAGAAGATGAAAGTTTCCCATTTTGGCAAAACTTACGAAGGCCTTCCACAGCCAAGTCAAGAGAAGGGAACTTTGATACAATCAAGTCCCGGGCGTTTCCAATGGCCTTCATAAGTCTAGAATCCTTTTGGTGTGGCCTTCATAAATCAAGGAGAGGCCTTAACGTCGCAGATCGGTGCGAAAAAATTGACGTTGGGCAGCCTGGGTGCAACGCACGATGATGGTCCCGGATAGGGTAAAAGTCTAGAGGGGGGGGGGGGGGGTGAATAGACTTTTAAATATTTTCGACCTTTACAAATATTTCCCTCTAGAGGAGTTGATCTATAATCTTTTGAGAGATTAATAGATGCACAGCGGAAGTCTTTACCCTTTATATATAATGAATGTTTTAACCACTTTCAGATCTGGGGAAGATTGGACTTAGATAGCTAGCAGTTGGCTTGGCAGTTGGCTTAGCAGTTGGCTAGGTTGTAGGGAACTGCTGAGGCAACTGCTAGACTAATAAAGACTTTATGATGTAGATGATGATGGAATATTTTTTAGGATGATGAGGGCAGTGGGACAATATCCTTTAGTTGAAAGGAAGCTACAGCTGTATTTCAGCAGTGGTCTCAGCAGTTGGGTGGTACTGAGTGAACTGCTGAGTCACCTGCTTGTATTATAAACTGGGATTCGTAGCTTGGTTCAGACTGCCTTCTTACTAGAGATGTTATGAGACTGTGATGATACTTGAGATGTTCACAGGAAGTAAGTTTGTATGAGCAGAGGGCTCAGCAGTTGGGTGGTCACCAGGGGACTGCCGAGGTCTCTGCTATACTTGAAGAGTGAATTCCTGGAATCTGATAGAGCGACTCTTCTAGTGATTATGTGACCTTGTATAGTGTGACGAGGGCTTCCTGATTGGATACTGAGCTTGAGAATTTAAGGTGTTTTTGCCTGAGCAGAGGTCTCAGCAGTTGAGTGAAACCAGGGAACTGCTGAGCCACCTGGTTCAGTAAGAGAAGTGATTTCTGGCAAAGTGTACCTTTAGACAGTGATGTTGCGAAGCTCTTGTGAAAAGGTTATCTCAAGAAAAGGTGAGTGATTAATCAGTAGGATAAGCAGTTGGGTCAGTTAAGACAACTGCTTAAAATGCTGCTGGCAAACTACAATTTCTTATACGAGAAGTGTTGGTTGTGTGCTTTGTTGACTAAGGAAATCAACACACGATATATCCTGGTTCAGAGGTGGTGTAATCCTCCTACATCAAGTCCCATCCTATTTCAAATGGATTTCACTAATGTATTAAGCCCAATACACTTAGTGCCAATCTAGCCTTGACAACTCTGGCCTAGATTGAAGGTGTTTCACGAGGAGTACCACACCACTCCAAGCTACTCAATCCTTTAGGTTTTTCTCAATTGATCCAGTGGGGATCAAAAGGTACTCCTAACCTATCTAACTACACTCAGGCCGGGAACAACTGTCCTCATGAAGTGTTTACAACAATTTCTGATTGTGGTTACAAGAAAGTTCTAACCTCCAACTAGGAACTAAACTTCTAGGATTTTGGCAATGAATACTTGATTCTGAGAAGTTTAGTGAAGCAAGAGTCTAAGCAGAGAGTCGTGGATAGAATAACACTTCTTGCTCAGTGAAATATCTCTCTACTTAGGATGCTCAGGCTTGGTTAGAATCTTTCGTTTCAGCCTCTATTTATAGGCTTTTTGGCTGATCAATCTTATCCGTTGGTTAGGATAAATTGATCTCTACCGTTGAACTTCTGGCGAGTACGAGCAGTACTTTTGTCTCTTGTCCTGCAGTATTTATGGAGGATGTTTCTGTCTCCAATAATCGCCGGGCATCTTTTGAGGGTGTGCGTCCCATGCGTGTAGGTCCATGTACCTGTTTTAGCATTTAAGGCAGGTATAGTTTTGTCTTCCAATCATACATATTCAGTGTATGGTTTTTCGGGCCTTTCTCTTATTGTGACCAAGAAAATTTGTGTACAGATAAAATATACCGGTAGGATCTAAAATATCCTATTAAGGTAAATAAATATTACCTTATTGCATTTTTTACTTTTCCGGTAATATTTTATTTGTATCAGCAAATTGTACATTTATGTGTCACTTCAGAATACAAATCAGCTTCTAATGCCCACCATGTGTCTTTTCCTTTTTGTGACGAATTTAATTTGTGATAAAGTAAATATATACCGGTAGGATTTAAATATCCTTTTTAAGGTAAGAATTACCTTATTGCATTTTGACTTTGCCGGTATACTTTACTTAATACAAATATTTTTCTTTTGACTTTTGGTCACTCTTGGTTGTGTGTAGCCCATCCCTTATTCCGAACATAAACCAAGTATTTAACTGGTAGGATAACAAATCCTATTAAGGTAAAAATTATTACCTTATTGCATTTTGTATTCCAGTTCTAATAAATAGTTTATTTGTTCGAAATATTTGATGTAACAAATAAATTTAACTGGTTGGATTTATGAGAAATCCTTTTTAAGATAATAGAATATTACCTTATTGCTTTTTATGTTTTTCCAGTTATATTTATTTGTTAACTTGATAGTTCGGATGAGACACTTTTTGGATAATATTTCACTAGCACTTGGTTGGAGATAGATACAATATCTTGACTTCTTAGTGCTACAAAAGAGGGGAGGAACACAAAAGAGCTTTTGGCATCATCGATAACTGTTTATCAAAATCTAGGGGACTAACAATTTCCCCCTTTAGTGATGATGCCAAAAGAATATAAGTCAAAATAAAGAAAATCAATTAAAAATATTTGACTTGTTTCTTCCCCCTCTTTTGGCAGCATGACCCATTTATTCTGTCCTTCTTCTTTGTCTGTTGGATGACTCCCCAGGGACAGGGTTTGGGGTTCTTCTCCTCCGGAGATTGTTTGCTTCCCTGAGGTTGTCCAGTTTTTCGTAGTAAACACGACGAATGGTGGGTAAGGACAGAGCTTCTCTGACGCTTGGAACTTGGAGCCAGTGAAGAACGAATTGTTCTTCTTGTATGACACGTGCAGCTACTTGAGAAAGCAACTCCATTGGAGCCATTCTCCATTCCCTCCACCTGAAGACTCTTCTGACCTGATTGTCAAGAGCAGCCTTTTCTCTGAGGAATAAGGCTTGTGACTCCATATTTTCAAGTTGAATTTGTTGTCGTGGAGTCAAGATAGGTTGTCGAGAGGAGGATGGTTGGGCTAGTGTCAGCTCAAGGAATGGTTCTTGGGGCATTCTGAAGGAGGGATTCATTTTGGAACTTTTACGAAGGAGAGTTTGAGATGAATAGCCAGAGGTCCGAAGAAGGATTATTTGAATGAGATGTGTGGTTAAGGATGAGAGGAATTTATATGAAGTGTGATGTCTCTTCATATTCTGAAATGGGTGGTAATCGAAGCGTGTTTATTCTTTCATTAATGTTGTTACGGCTGGCTCTTCTTTTAAGACAATAAATGTCTTGATCCGAGGGTGAGAGATCATTTATTAAATATTCTCTCAGAGCTTCATTAATGAGGAGGTTGAGAGAGCATCTTCGATTACCGGATTTTGGAATAGTTTTGACACTTCTTTTAGCATGCTTTGTTAGCTCAGAAATGGAGAATTCTAGGATACTCTTTTAGCTTGTTTATGGCTAATTTTTTGACAGTAATCAAAAATTCGGGTACTGACGATCTTTGTAAGTAGTATCCCCTTTTTCAGTCCATATATGAGTTTACTGCTGAGTTTGGATCAATATCGTACCTTTTTTGTCTTGATAGGTGATATCTCCAGCAGTTTTGAGCTAGGTTTTCCTCTCGTTCTCCAGTGAACATGACTCTTAGATTTAGTGGCAGCAGGTTCCTTTGTCTCAACTGCTGAGCTATGAGTCGTGATCTTTATTTCTCATCCTCCTTTTGGCTTTGTATCCTCTTCCCTTCCTTAATAAGATGGTTTTTGTATTCATTCCCCCTTAGTTAATGCATCTTTGGACCTTCTTTTCTGGATTTGCTTCTTTGAGGAGATCTCAATATCTTTGAAACCAAATGCTGGCGTTTCATGAGCTTTTGTGAGTCCAGAGTTGATACTTTGAGAGACAGCTTGATGTTTTTCTATTTGTTCTTGGAAAGGCCGTGCTTGACTTTGATGGTCCCAGAGTTTTAAACCAGCTTCTTTTTCTTCCATTGCTCGACTTTGATGAGGTATGCTTCTGGTTACTCTAGGGGTGTAAGTCAACTGCTGGAGAAGGGGAGGAGCCCTCTGCTCCTTTGTTTGACGGAGGATGCAGAAATTGAGCCAACTGATGGCCTGAATCAGTGCCCTGCTCGAGAGGCAGTCACATGCTGGCAGTTACCTGCACAAAATCTTGAACCAGTGTCTTTACCTCCGTTTGCTTTCCTTCTTAATCCTTCCCTTCTTCTTGAAAAGATATGCATCCACTTCTTTCCTTTGTTTAGGTAGCAGTGATCTAGTAGTCAGTCACCTGCTAAGCCCACTGCTTGCTAGGATGCAGTCAACTGCTAAACCATTTGCTCGGATACTTACTCCTTTTCTTCTTTCTAGAGTTTCTGGTCATTCATGACTAATTCTCCTCTTGAACGTCTCCTTCTGTTATCCAGAACTTTGGCCGGTCTCTGCCATATTGATTTGTTTTTATTGAACAAATCCCACCTGATCCTCAAAGTTAGTCAAGTCATCTGGTTTCTGGATTTTGTCAATTGGAGTTAACTAGTTTTCAAGTGAGGCATAGAATACTCTTGGGAGTAGTATTTCAGAAATCATTTCTTTGTAGCTCAATCATCCTGTGGGCTCGTTTGGTAGTCATCCTCTGTTGTGAGAGTCAGTCACCTGCTTAGTTTGTTGCTCGGAATTTGAGTAGATGAGCAAGTGACTGTTCATAAAAGTTGGGGTATGTGTTCCCCCTCAGCAGATGCCTAGGAATTTCCCCTCAATTTATGAGTTGAGTTCCCCCTGAATGGCTGCAGGGTGGTTCCTTTGCTTTGATGATCATTTCAAGCTCTTGTCGTGATGTTTTGAATCTTGTTCAATTCAATAGCTTGATTGATGTAGAGACCTTGTGAATTCATGCTTTGAATAGCATGTTGTCTACTTTATCTTTTGTGAACCCATTGTTCACAAAATGTTTAGAGAGTGTTTTTAACCATTCTTTTTGGAGTTTGCCTAACTTCAGAGAATGATTAAGTTTGAATGCTTCATCTCTAATAATTTCAAATCAAGGGGACTGCTCCACGTAGTCCTCCTTTCCTTAGTAGACCGTTTTGAGGAAGGCACATTCAGTATGTGAATTTGCTTAGCGGTAGCTCATTGTTAAGGATATTGGATATATGATGTTGTAATGGCCCAGAATACGTTGAGTACTTTTGGAGCACTTCTGATGAGATCAGAATACTTTATCAGAGGTTGGGGTGTTCTGTTCAAGAGTTACCATAGATTCTCCTCAGAGATAATTTCAACAGAGAACCTCATCAGAGAATCTTAACAGAGAACCTCAACAGAGAACCTCATCAGAGAGCCTCAACAGAAAACCTTGAACAGAAAACCTTGAACAGAGCTCCTCATCAGAGAACCTTGATCAGAGAGCTTTGAACAGAGATCTTCTTGGGTCTTTAGGTCAGACAGAGAAGCAACTCTGATTCTGATAGTAGGACGTTACTGGGGCAACTTTGGGCAAGGGTTTTATCAAAATCTAGTCCTTCTTTGTAGTACCCTTAGGCCACGAATTTTGCTTTATCCTTAACAATGATGCCTTCCTTTCTGGAGATCCCTTTATCCTATTCAATGCTGATGATAGGATCTGGACACAAGCTTTCAGGAAATGTTCTTTGAGTACTTCTTTCATAGCTTGTGTGCAGTCAGAGTTCGGTAGGGTTTCTCCAGTTATCAATATTTTTCTGAGGAGGATGTAGGTTCAACCAATGTAGTTTATTTGAGATACCTGTTCATCCTCCTTTATCACCTGGTAGAGTGAAGATTGGGATCTTTTAAGCCTTTGTGCTTAGTTCAGCTGAAGCGTCTGGACAGTTGATTAAGAATGAGTCAACTGCTGGCAGAGATCTCCCATTGTAGTCCTCTGCTGGCAGTGGTCTGCTTACTTGAGTCAACAGCTGATTCCAGAGTTCAGTAGTCTTTTAGCTTCTTCTCTGGGAGGGCAGCTTGGAGCCTTTCCAGTGTTCTTCAAGAAAAGTCTCTTGCATGGTTTACTCAATTACTTATTGATGGTTATGTAATTGAGATGGAGATATCACTTGATGATACCACCTGATGGTACCACTTGATGGTTTTTGAGCTTGAGATGGCTATGATGTGGTGCCATTTTCAACTCATGTATGAATCTGCTTTTGGAGAGCAGATTCCTTCTTTTGTAAACTCCAATCAGTACCATGCTTCTTCTTATTCCTTTACCAGTTAGCACAACTTTGTTTTGGGCATCTAAGCAGATGTCCATGGAGAATGTCATATTGTGAACATTATCTTGGAGGTGGCTTGTTCTTCTTGAATTTGAACTTCAATTCTAGGTTAGATTGAAAGTTCGCATTTGATTTGGATTTTCCATCTCCTTTTGTTTCTCCTTTTTCTTCCCATTCCCAATTTGTTAAATTGGGTCCTTCTTCCAGATCTCATAACTTGATAGTAGCCCCCTGCTAACTATCATGTGCATGGAGTAGCTTGAAGATAAATCTTTTCAATGTTGGCTACTCCAGCACCTTCCCGTTTGTTGGTCCCGGTTATACTGGATACAGTCTAGAGGGGGGGGGTGAATAGACTGTATTGGTTTTTAGCTTTTTAAACTAAGTACCAGATTTACAGAATAGCCTGTTCTGTTGAAAGAACAGACTGACAGCGGATGGGGTTCTGGTAGGGAGTTCTGTTAGCCTCAAAGAAGCAAAGGCAGTAGGCCTTCTGTCAACTCGTAGGACAAGTTCTGCTGAACACAGATACCAAGTCTGAGGAGTTATACAGTTCAATCTTGTTGGAGATATTTAATTGTGAATCAAGTTGGTCATATATTAGCTTTATATTTAATCCTTGTATTTAAATAGTGCATAAATTAGATAGAAATCAGGCCAAGTGTTAGGCCCATTTAAACAGGCCAAAAGCCTGGTACGCCTAACCTAAACCTCGCCTATAAAAAGGGAGCCGAGGTTTAGGAAAAGGTTGAACGTCGTACTTATTATTCATAGCCTTACGCTTATATCATTCTGCTGTACGTTCCACGGTTTATCAAAGAAGGTTTTACGGTGATTCATTCTGTGTTCATCTTTACGTTTAATCTTCCTTGTTAGATCGATTATTCATTGCTGTTACAGAAACAGGGACTAACAATTGGTATCAGAGCCGATCGAGAACGATCAGAAGAACTCCTGCAGAATACTCTGTTTTTGTTAACGTAGTTCATTCTGTCGATTTTTTGCTCTGTAATTTTGTTTCTTGTTCAAAAGTTGTAAAAGTTACACCTTTGGAATCGCCTTTTCAAAGCGATCAAAGGGTATACTTCAGTTTGTGTTTTACGCATTTTTGGATTTCGAGATATCTCGAGCTAGGCATCTCGACATCCTACTTCTTCACAGGTTCTGCTACGTTTTTCGAGCTGAAAACTTTACCAGAAGATCTCTACATTCAACTCTACAGGAAACTATCTTCAGATTTTGTTTATCTGATTTTTACAGGTTGCAGGATTTCGACATTGAGGATTTCGACATCTAGGATTTCGAAATCTTGATTTCGAGAAAAGGATTCGACATCTGGTCTCGACATTTGACTCATCAGATTAAGATTTCGAGAGATTAACTTCTCGACATTTCAAATCTCGAGATCAGCATCTCGAAATTTGAAATCTCGAGATCCCTAATCTCGAGATCCTTAATCTCGAGCCCAAATCTCGATACCGGGCCTCCTTTATCGAAATCTGAGATTTCGATATTCAGATCTCGACATCTGATTTTTCGAGATTCTGCCTCTGAAAATCTTTTGATCAATTTTCTCGAACGGTCAGTTTGGTACAGCAATGGGTTCAGAATACAATGCACAAGGGAACAGCAGTACCCCTCCTAGCCTCAGGAGGGAGAATATCAAATGTGGAGGAACAGATTTCTAAACTTCCTCGAGCACAAAGAGAACTCTTCTGCAATGCTCGAATCTTTGCTTGAAGGACCAGCTGAACTCTTGATTTCAGTTGGTGGAGATCCAGAGAACAATCCTCCTATTTTTCCAGAAATAAGGAGAAAAGTGCCGTCTGAATACACAGAAGCTGACAAGCTCAGACTTCGTGGTGACCTTATGGCCAAAACGTATCTCCTTCAAGCTATACCAAATGAAGTTTATGTTCTCATTGATAGCATGCAGACAGCTAAGGAAATGTGGGATGAAATAGAGAAGCTGCTACAAGGCACAAGCAACAGCCTCAAAACAAAGAAGACTACGATTCTCATCGCTTATGACTCCTTCAAAGAAGGTCCAGGAGAACCATTGAATGAGACTTACAACAGACTTGTTCAACTGGTAAATGAACTCAGAAAGATCAAAGTATTCAGGTCCAATCTGGAACTGAATATTAGATTTTTATCCAGCCTGCATCCTGCATGGGAAAAGACAGTGAAGGATGTCAGATCTCGAATAGATTTGGACGAAATTGACCTCTGCACACTCTATGAACATCTGAAACAATTTGTCAACGAGGTTGCCTGTGCTGAGGATCATCACACCACAAATCCCTTAGCTCTAGTAATGGAGGCTCAGCCAAGAAGAACAACCACTTCACTAAAGAAGAAAAAGAAGAAGGTGGTGGTTGAATCAGATGATGATGAGAGTGATGATGACAAATCTGATCTAGAAGCTGAGCTAGCTGACTTACAGAAGAAGATGGCACTGCTTGCCAAGAGATTTGCTAAGAAGAACACCTCCTCCAACAGGCTGAGAACTTCCTCCTCAAACTACAAGCAGAAGAACCATGATCAAGGATCTTCTAGGAAGGCATCATCAGCAGAAGAAGCTCCTAAATGCTATAATTGCGGCAAGCCTGGACATGTGATCAAAGACTGCCGCCTCCCAAAGAAGAAAGATGCTAACTTCTACAAGCAGAAAATGCTGTGGAATAAGCAGAAAATGCTGATGGTGCAGAAAGAAGAAGAAACCTCTGCAATGATTGCTGAGAATAAGAACTGGGCAGAAGATTCTTCTGAGGAGGAGGAGGAGGAAGACAACTATGCCCTTATGGCACGTGTGGAAGGAGATGAAAGAAAGGGTGATGCTGCGATCCCCGAAGGCGAGTGCACAACAAGCTCTGTAAGTACCTCCCATACTTCTTTAAATAATCAAATGCAGTCCTTACTTGAAAAGGACAATCAAATCAAAGAACTAAAGGAGAGACTAGACAATAATCATAGAGTTCTGAAACAGAATCTAGACCAAAAGTCTTCCTTAAGTATTCAACTTGAAATTGCAAAAGATCAAGTCAAAAAGGTGTCCTCAGATTTTGAAAGCTTTGAACTTAAGATAGCTGAATTAACTAAGAAATTCGAGGACAGTGAACGGGAAAAAAGCACAGCAAAGGCTGAATGCGATTTTTTGCATAACAAAAGAAGAACGCTTTTAAATAAAGTAAAAGAACTAGAAGATCTAGCTGCTAGAAGAGGTCAATCTGAACAAACTGTTTTTCTGCTTAACAACAAACAAAAGGATGACCGATTCTACAATGCTAAAACAGGACTGGGCATAACCAACCCACGTAATCTTAAGAAAGTAAATTGCCTTCAATTCTATAACAAAGATTACATGGGACTAGGGTTTGGCGAGAAAATGTATTTTCGAAGTGATGAAGACTATGCTGAAGCAGAAGAAGAAAAGAGAAAGAAACCAAAACCTGCGATTTCTTGTGATTATCCCTCTGTAAATGAAAAACAACTTTCAGAAGAAAAACCTACTTCCTGCTTTAGTGAATGCCTTGACCCTTATGCTAAAGATATTCCTCACATAGGACACCCTCTAGACCCTCCCCCAAGAGTTGGTATTGCTAAAACTGGTGAGGAACCATGTATTTTTCCCATGGCTCAAAAGCTCAAAAACCTACAAAAAACTCTTGATAACGAGAGAGAGAGAGATTTGAAACTGAAAAGAAAGGTTTTGAGCGCAACTGGCAGGAACTTCTTCAAAAATTTAATGATTTGAGTGAGCAGTTTCATGCTAAAACAGACCCTTCTACGACCAAGCCTGACAGCTCACACACCTCACATGAGAAAAACAATGCTTTTAAAGGTTCGTCCACTCATCTCTCTTCTCCTTTGTTTACAGGGAATGAAGTGAATAAGGAAGGAGAAGAGAAGAATGAGTGGAGGAAAAAGAGGAAGGAAATCGCAGATGGCAAAAAGAAAGTTTTTGAGAAAAGTGCCAACCCTAGATCTAGTTCAATTTTTTACTCAAAAGTTAATTGTAATTCTGTCTCTACAAAGCAAACTTCTAGTAATTCAGTCTTGAGTCCCAAGCTGAATATCTCTGAGACATCTTCTAATACAAGTGTTGCTTATGGTTATTCTGTTCCAGATCCCCATAATTATGAATGTGATATGAATGTTGTTAAATCTAAGCCTTCCAGAAAGCTTAAACCTGAAAAAGAAACCAAGAAAGGAACTTCTAAGGGAACGTTCTGTATTCCTGATATGAAATATGCCCTTAGAGTTCATTCTAGGAAACATATAAATCGGCTTTCTAAGGAGGAGATTTTCAAAACCAAACTTAAGAGACAACCGTTCAATCACAAAGCACCTGTCTACTCTCCTCCTGAACCTAAAATGAAAAGATGGGTCCCCAAGATGAGACCTACCAGAACTGAAACAGATAGGTGGGTCCCAAAACGAAGACCCACCAGAACTGAAACTGAAAGGTGGGTCCCCAAACGAAGACCCACCAGAACTGAAACTGAAAGATGGGTTCCCAATCGAAGACCCATCCAAACTGAAACGGAAAGGTGGGTTCCCAATCGAAGACCCATCATAAGTGCAACTGAAAGGTGGGTCCCCAAATTTAGACCCACCAGAACTAAAATAGAAAGGTGGGTTCACAACATCAGACCCACCA
The DNA here is from genome assembly GCA_945859875.1 of Cuscuta europaea. Classification (NCBI taxonomy): domain Eukaryota; kingdom Viridiplantae; phylum Streptophyta; class Magnoliopsida; order Solanales; family Convolvulaceae; genus Cuscuta; species Cuscuta europaea. The sequence goes on along the minus strand of CAMAPE010000009.1, from coordinate 1,443,027 downwards.
AAATGGAAATTGCTAGGTGGACTCCAAAAACCAGACACACTGCAAAAGCAGATCTGGCTATTAGGAAGCCCATCAAAGATAGATCTTTTGTTGAAAGAGCAGCTGACCTTGGATCACTGCTCAAAGCAAGATTTAAAAAGGTGTTTCTTGATAATAAGGAAGGACCCACTCCAAGTTGGGTACCTAAACCTATTTGATTGTTTTGCAGGACGGTCATGTGTGGCACTTAGACTCAGGATGCTCAACCCACATGACCGGAATAAAGCACCTTTTGAGCAACTACACCAACTGCTACGGAGGCAATGTCAGATTCGGGAATGATGCCTCATCTCCTATCCTTGGGTATGGGGACGTCGTCTGTGCCAGTGTCACAATAAAAGATGTTTCTTTCGTCAAAGGGCTCAAACACAACTTACTGAGCATTGGACAATTCTGTGACAGCGGGATGGAAGTGAGGTTCTTTGCAAAACAATGTTGTGTTCTTGACAGCACAGGGAATACATTATTAACGTGTTACAGAACATCGAATTTGTACACTATTGATCTGAAAAGCGTCCAATCCACCACTTCCATCTGTCTGCTGTCCAAAGCTTCAACTGAACAGAACAACCTATGGCACAGACGTCTCTCCCATCTGAACTTCAAACATCTATCAACCTTGTCCTCCAAGAAACTTGTCAAGGGGCTTCCTCTGCTAAAGTCTTCTGCTGAAAATCATTGTAGTGCCTGCAAAATGGGCAAAATGACGCGAAGCTCCCACAAGTCAAAATCTGAACCTTCATCTACTCATCAGTTGCAGCTAATACACATGGATCTGTGTGGACCTATGAGAGTACAAAGCATCAACGGTCGCAAATACACTCTGGTGATCGTTGATGACTTCTCTAGGTATACATGGACAAAATTTCTCCGATCAAAAGACGAAGCTGCGGAAAACATTATGACCTTTATCAGAACGATCCAGAAACTGCTACAGCACAGTGTTCGAATTGTCAGAACTGACAATGGTACCGAGTTCAAAACTCAGACTCTCACTGAGTTCTATGAATCACTCGGTATCACTCAGCAATTTGCAGCAGCTAAAACTCCCCAGCAGAACGGAGTTGTTGAGAGAAAGAACAGAACCCTTGTTGAAGCAGCACGCACCATGTTAATTCAATCAAGACTGCCTCACTTCATGTGGGCAGATGCAATCAATACTGCGTGCTTCACTCAGAACAGAACCTTCATCCACAAGCGCTTCGACAAGACTCCATATCAGATCCTATTCAACAAAACTCCTGATATTTCTTTTCTCAAGGTTTTTGGCTGCAAGTGCTTCATACTCAATGATCGGACAGAGAGAAGTAAGCTGGATCCCAAAGCCAGAGAAGGCGTGTTCATTGGCTACTCACTGCAATCCAAAGCTTACAGAGTCTATCTCAGAGACAAGCGGACTGTCATCGAGAGTTGTTGGTCCCGTTTGTAATGGGAACAGTCTAGAGGGGGGGTGAATAGACTGTTCAGGAATTTAAACTTTTCTCCAAGTCAAGTCTGACTTATCAGAGATGGTCGAAATCTGGTGACAGAGATGGTCAAGTTCTGATGGCAGAACTAGACCAGGCAGCGGATAGGTTTCTGTCCGGGTAGCCTCTACAAGAAAACTTAAGGCAAACTGCCTTTCTGATAACTCTGAAGGAAGATCTGCTGGACACAGAGTCCAACCTTAAGAGTTAGTCAGTAGAATCTTAAGTGCAGTAATTAAAAGCTTAAAGTAAATGACACCGGGGTTTTTATAGTGGTTCAAGGAACAACTCGTTCCTCTAGTCCACTGTTCCACTAAGCTTGCAAAAACAACAGTTTACAACGCCTTAGTCCCTAGAGCTTAAGAAGCACTCCTCGTCTTCTTCAAGTCTAGTTGCCACCCAGGATGCAGTCCTGCTTCCTGATGGCTGATCTCGTTTCACTGAGTCTCTTGAAGTATCTCCACTTCACTTACTCCAGCTAATTTGAGACGTCCCTTCTTTTTCAAGAAGTGTTTGATATAGAATCAGTTTTCTCCAACGTTGCTTCTTCACAAAAGATGAGTATGTGAAGCTCTCGAAGTGTTGAAGAACTGAGTAACTTTGCCTTTGCTAGTTGGATGAAGGATAGGAAAGTTTATCTTCCAACTTTGGCCTTTTCTTGTTAGGAATGGAGTTTGAATCTCAAGAAGGCTTTTTGTATGTTCGTTTAGCAGATATTGTTGCAAAAGTTATAGCAAAGTTATTTTCTTAGTTCTTCAGAGTGTATCTTATATACTGGGAGCGGTCTTCCCGTTGGAGTGTAGAAGACAGCTTCATTAAATGCATGTACTGTTGACTTAACCGTTTAGTCCTCCGACTTGCTATTTTGGGGGCGTAAAGATATTCGCATGGTCAATCATCAGCTTTAAATATCTCTTCGTATGTACAGCATTAAATGTGCATTTAATGCGTGTACAGTGCCATGCTTCCGTTGAAAGGTTCGTAACCGTTAGGGGATTTCCCGTTAGTTTAACGACCATTGGAAGGGCTTCCGGAATCTGATGGTACTTAGCAGAGTCTGAAGTGGTTCTCTGGTCCAATCTCTGTAGTCCGTCTCTGTTGCCAACTCTGGTATCTTTCTGATAACCAGTTTCTGATGGCTTCTCTGGTGAGCAACTCTGGGAGCAACTCTGGTAGAGGCAAGATGGAACTCTGGCAGGCAGACTAAGCTAAAACTTACAAAAGAAATTCTAATACACAATTTCTAATGGGGTACTTTCAAATTCTAATTAACCTAGCATCATCAAAATCTAAATACATTTATTCCTTACAATTTCCCCCTTTTTGATGATGCCAAAACCCTTTAACTATTTCCAGAGAAGTGCCTTTCACCATAAAAGAATAAAGTTAGAAACTTTTCATTAAAATCTTGGTGGGCAACTTAGCATAGGAGAATAGTAAGAGTGCGATACAATCAGATAGCAATAATCAAGTACGAAAGCAGAATATACACAAGAAAGTAAATAAGAACAGATATTTGAATAAGAGCCAAGCAAAAAGAGAGGCAGAGATGGTATCTTATTAAACTGTTAGAGAAAGTAAAGCATTACAGAGTTAGATAAAGAATTTAGAGATCTTCTTCATCTACCTGTGGTCCTGCTCTTTCAATCCTTTCCAGTTCAGCATTTACCTTTGCTCTGATTGAGGCTAGATCCCTCGGATTCTGATAGTCAGCCCAATGAGGTGCAAGTTTGCAATCCAAATAGTTTCTGACAGCTTCTGCAGAATTCTTGCCAGTCAGAATCTTCATTCCGTACCACATCTCAGCTTCTTGGATCGAACCACCATGGTTGATCTGGACAAGTCCATCACTGTCCATGAACAGATTCTCTCTTTGAAGAGGAGTCATTAATTTCCTCATTTGTTCAAATTGAACTCTATCTGGCCTTGACAGACCACTCTTCATCCAATCAGTGAATGAAAAGGATGAAGGCTTTTTCTTTGAGCTTCTAGGAGGAGGAGGAGGTCTGGTGCCTGTAGCAGCTAGCCTTTTCTTTCTGGTAGCATCAAAGTAAGGAGTAGGATCAACAGAGGAGGGTTCTCTGATAGAAGGAGCTCTGGTGCTGGGTCCTTCTCCTTCTCTGGTATCTTCCCCCTTTTTGGCATCACAAAGATCACCAAGGAGAAGTTCAATCTTGGAGAACTCAGAAGCTTGAGCATCTCTGATTTCATCCAGGGTTTCTGGCAGAGTTTGAGTGACAGAGGCAAGTCCTTCAATCAGGCTTTGTTGCTTGTCGACTGCAGATTGAAGATCTTTGGTGCTGACCTCTAGGAGCACCATCTTCTGGTACCTTTCTCTGTCAGATTTGAGAAGAGCTAGGCCTTGCTCTTGATGTTCCTTGCAGAGGGAGTGTAAGATGTTGAGTTTCTGGGAGGAACTATCAGCAGATTTCTGAAGATTGTGAACAGATTCTGAGATCCTGTTGATTGTATGGTTCTGGGCAAGCAGAGCTTGAGAGTGAGAGTGGAGAACAGAGTTGAGCCCACTAACATCTCTGGAGACAGAATCAATCCTCGAGGTAGACGAATGCATGAAGTTGTGTAGATTCTCTGTTAGAGCAGCAACTTTATCTGACAGATGTTGAAATCCTATAGTGATTTGCAGATTGGTATGGGTGAGTTCTTCATGCTGTTTGTCATTTAATTCAATAATCTTGCTCAGATCTTGAACCAATATACCACCAAATGCTTCAGCAGATTTCACAAACTGGGTGAAGGGGATTTGGGGTTCTTCAGGTGTAAGTCCAGGCGTTTCCAATCCTCTGCCTTTCGGGAATGGAGGAGCTCTGTTGGATGGTGGAGGGGAAGGAACTCTGGGGGGTGTCCTTCTCCTTTTGGAGGTTTCATCAGCAGCAATGGAGGAGGTGAGGAATCCATCATTGTCACTAGATGAGGAGGGAACCCTGAAGATAGGTTTCTTCTTTGGTGTTGAGGCTGCAGAGTGATGTGAGGATCTCTGAGGTGAGGCAGATTTGGATGTTGGTAAGGGGTTCTGGTGTTGTGGTGAAGAATGAATAGGTGAGGTATTCTGTTGAGGAGGGGATGGTGGAGGTGAGGGTGAACGGTTTCTGAAGGGAACAATTGCTCTGCAGGGAGATGCAATTTTTTGTTTGGGCGAAGAGGGTCTGGAGTTGGGTTTCTGGTGAGATGGTGTTCTGGTAGAAGGTGAGGTTTTCTGTTCTGGTGAAGGGGTTTTCTGGTGTGGTGAAGGGGTTTTCTGGTGTGGTGAAGGGGTTTTCTGTTGTGGTGAAGGGGTTTTCTATTGAGGTGAAGGGGTTTTCTGTTGAGGTGAAGATAGAGGTTTGGATGGAGATTTGGAAGGTGAGGGTAGAGTAATAGGAGATTGGGGAGGGGAAGGAGGAGGTGTAGGAATTACCTCAAGAACAATTTCGGAGTACACAGATTCTCTCCACTCCTTGATCAGCTGCTCCATGGTAATAGCAATGTCATTCGCAGTGGATGGCTCTCCTTCCTCAAAAGCACTATGGCGAAATTTGATCATTGATTCTTTTCTCTTTTTCTCCATCAGCCAAGCATCAAATGTTTCCATTTCTTCTTCTTCCAAGGCTCTGACATGCCTTTCTGGAGATAGGTCAGATGTTGGAGCTTTACCTTGATATCTGTCTTTCTTCTTTTGTAGCACAGAAATCAGAAAGGTAAGATTGAAGCATTTTGACACATCATCTGTGCCTACCCAGTGAAGAACAACAACTTCTTCTTCTTCATAGGCATCAAAGAATTGGATGATTTGTTAAAGAGGACCCATTCTCCATCTTCTCCAAGCTAGGACTCTGTCAAACTGCTTTTGCAGAATGATGTTGAAGTCTGTTTCTTGGTCCATTTCTGGTGAGGCTTCATGCTCTGGTGAGAGAGCAGAGTTTGGCAACTCTGGTGCAGAGTCTGGGTAAGTCTCTGGTAGAGTGCCAGATTCTGGTGCAAGTTCCCCCTGAACTGCTGAATCCTTGGCAGGTGAGATAACTTTTGTTTTCCTCTTCTTCTGCCTAGGTTGAGTGCTTGAGTTGTCAGAGTCCCCACTCTGCACAACCAACTTTCTTCTCCTCTTCTGCTTCAGTTTTCTGGCAGCAGATTTCCTGGTTGCCTTTGGGGAGGGCAACTCTGGTGCAACCTTTTCTGCTGTTTCCTCCTCTGGTAGTGACAGATTGTCACTTCTCTTCTTCTGTCTAACTTCCCTTACAACCTGTGACTGCTCAGGTTGTTTGGGCTTTTTGGTAACTTTCTTGACAGGTTTGGCCTTAGCAGCCTGTTCTTCCCTTTTCTTCTCCAGCCTTTCCTCTCTCCTAAGTTCAGAAGAGATGGCAATATTGAATTTTGGAGAGGCTGTGAGGAAGATGGTCTTGGAGTGATCAACTGGGATGGGATCCCTGAGTTGAACTCCTTTTGCAGCAAGGATGGCAGAGATGAGAAGACCATGTCCCATCTTGGTTGAGTAAAGACCTGTTTCAGAGTCTTTTTTCTTGATGAAATCAGTTACGGAGCCAAAAGTTACCTCTCCCCAGTTGATATTCATGCCATGGTGCACTGCAAAGATTGCCTTGGCATTGCTTGTGTTCATCTCATCAGTTGAGGCTGTTTTGCACCACAAGCAACGGTGCAGAATGGTGACAAGCTTCTCATAGTCCTTCTTCAGTAGAAATTTCTTCATGTAGAGTTTGTCCAGTCCGGCAGCCTCCGGACGGCAGTAAGTTTGAACAAAGCTTTCAGTGGAGACTTCCACTGAGTCAAGAGCAGTAAGATTGTTGGCTTCCGGGTCTTGGGAGTCAAGTTGAACTCCAAAGAATTCATTAAGCGCATCTGCATTCAAGAAGATGCGTTGACCCTGTACGGAGGAGTGAACTCCGGTCCTGGAGATGGTGGCGTTGAGGTAGAACTCAGCCACATCTTTGATGCTGAAATGCTCATAGGGATGAGCAACAACCTTAGAAAGTTGTGAGTCAGTCATCCCTTGGATGATCTTGGTCATCCTCTTCTGATTTTCTGCCAGGAGGGGTAGGGAGGACATGTCAACTTTCATGCCTGTGACGACGTTGGCGATGAGAGTTTTTGCTTCTTCCTTAGAAAGGTCGTTGATGCTCAGGAAGTTCATTCTGAGTGACGGTTAAGAAAAGTTCTGGGGATTGGAAAGTTTTGGGATCTGAAGGCTTTGAATGCTAGAGCAGTTTAAGAGAGATGAAGTTGCAGTAGGGATTTGGGTCGAAGACGGTGGATATAAAGGAGTTAGGAATAGTGGACGTTTGGTATATTGGCAGTTTCGAGGCAGCATTTAAGGAAATGCGGGCGGAAACGTTTCCGTTAGAAGAGTAACGATCAGGGGTATTTTGGTAAAAGACCGTTTCAATTAATTAGGTCTAGCCCGTACCTCGAATTATTGCTAAGTCCACATCCGTATCTGTTGTCTTCCGGTTGAGGAACTCTGGTCAGAGAAGGGGAGGTTCTCTGATGTGAGATTCTGATGATCAGAGATAGAGGTTCTCTGATCCGAGTTTCTGATGCAGAAGTAAGCAGTTCTGGTTCAGTGAATCTCTGGTTCATGCATCTCTGGGAAGATCATCCATCATTCCCAATTCTTCCCTTAGCTTGTTAAACCTTGCCTCAGGTAAAGGCTTGGTTAGAATGTCTGCAAGTTGATCTTCTGTAGGTACATGCTCCATACAGATATGCTTCTTCTCAACATGATCTCTGATGAAGTGATGTCTGATCTCAATGTGCTTTGTCCTGGAGTGAAGAACTGGATTCTGAGTGATAGCAATGGCACTAGTGTTGTCACACAACAACTTGATCTCCTTTGCTTGAATTCCATAGTCCTTCAGTTGTTGCTTCATCCAGAGTAGCTGAGCACAGCAACTCCCAGCTGCAATGTACTCAGCCTCAGCTGTGCTTGTTGAGATGGAGTTCTGCTTCTTGCTAAACCAGGAAACAAGCCTTCCTCCTAGCAATTGGCAGTGACCAGAGGTGCTCTTTCTGTCTAGTCTGCAACCTGCAAAATCTGAGTCAGAGTAACCAATTAGTTCAAAGTTACCTCTCTTTGGATACCATAGGCCTGCATTTGGATTTCCTTTGATGTATCTGATGATTCTCTTTGCAGCACTTAGATGGCTTTCCTTGGGCTTTGATTGGTATCTGGCACAGATTCCAACAGAGAACGAGATGTCTGGTCTGCTTGCAGTTAGATACAACAGAGATCCTATGATTCCTCTGTATGTTGTTGCATCTACATCCTTTCCTTCATCATCTGGACCAATCCCTTGTGAAGTGTTCATGGGAATCTTCACTGATGATTTGCCTTCCACTCCAAACTTCTTGATCAGATCTCTGGTGTACTTCCCTTGGTTGATAAAGATTCCTTCTGGAATTTGTTTGACTTGAAGTCCTAGGAAGTAACTGAGTTCTCCCATCATACTCATTTCAAATTGGCTCTGCATCACTTGAGAAAATTTCTTGCACAGTTCTGGATTAGTACTACCAAATATAATGTCATCAACATATATTTGTACTAACAGAATATGATTGGAAACAGAGATTTGAAATAGAGTTTTGTCAACCTTTCCTTTAGTAAACCCATGGTTCACTAAGAAAAGGGACAATGTGTCATACCAGGCTCTGGGAGCTTGCTTAAGACCATAGAGGGCCTTTTTAAGCTTGTAGACACAAGAAGATTGAGTAGGAATGACAAAACCTGGTGGTTGTTCCACATAAACCTCTTCTTCAAGATCTCCATTCAGAAATGCACTCTTGACATCCATCTGGTAGACCTTGATGTTGTTGTAGGCAGCATAGGCTAGAAAGATTCTGATGGCTTCAAGTCTGGCAACTGGTGCAAAGGTCTCATCAAAATCTATTCCTTCTTCTTGACAATATCCTTTAGCTACTAGCCTTGCTTTGTTCCTTACAATGTTGCCATCTTCATCTGCTTTGTTCTTGAATACCCATTTGGTTCCAATGACATTCTGGTGCTTTGGCCTAGGAACAAGTTCCCACACTTTGTTCCTTTCAAACTGAGTGAGCTCTTCTTGCATAGCATTGATCCAGTCTGAATCTGCAAGAGCTTCTTCAACTGTCATAGGTTCCATCTGAGATATATAGCAGGCAAGCATTGCTTCTCTCCTTGATGTGGATCTGGTCTGGACTCCACTTCTGATTTGTCCAATCACTTGATTAGGAGGATGGTCTCTTAACCAAGTTAGATCAGGTTCAGATAAGGGTTGTCTTGGATTCTCTTGATCTTCTTCTGATTCTTCATCACTCTCTTTGTCTTGTAGAATAGGATTCTGATGATGCATTGGTATGGCAGAGTTAGTTAGCAACTCTGGTGAATCCGTTTCTGGTGGATCCAGTTCTGGAGATTCTTCGAGATTTGCTTTTTCCAAGTTTTCAGTTATGCTATCATCAGAGTTGAGATCATCAAACTTGACATGAATCGATTCTTCAACAAGTAGAGTTCTTTTGTTGAGTATCCTGTAGGCTTTACTGGTGCCAGAGTAGCCTAAGAATGTTCCTTCATCAGCTTTTTCTTGAAATACCTTGAGGTGATCCTTCCCATTGTTGAGTATATAGCATTTGCATCCAAATGCATGAAAGTAGCTGATGTTGGGTTTTCGTCCTTTCCATAATTCATAAGGAGTTTTCTGATGAGTCTTATGAATCATGCTCCTATTCTGGGTGTAGCATGCAGTATTGATTGCTTCAGCCCAGTATCTGTAGGGTAGACCTGATTCAGCAATCATGGTCCTTGCAACTTCCTTCAAGGTTCTATTTCTTCTTTCTGCAACTCCATTTTGTTGAGGAGTTCTGGCTGCATAGAGTTGATGCATTGTACCATTCTGGTCACAGAAATCCTGTATAACCTTGTTGACGAACTCTGTTCCTCTGTCTGATCTGATGGTTTTGACTTTCTGATTCTGCTCATTCTGTAGTAGCTTTAGCAGAGATGGCAGTTTCTGCAGAGTTTCATTTTTCTTGGTCAGAAAAATAGTCCATGTGAATCTGGAATAGTCATCCACCATGACTAAGGTGTATCTCTTGCCACCAACACTTGGAGTTTCCACTGGTCCAAATAAATCCATGTGGATTAGATTCAGAGGGCCAGTAGATAGGTTTCCAGCAATGGGTCTGAATGAGTTCTTCACTTGTTTTCCTTTCTGGCATGCACGGCACAAGTTCTCCTTTTTGTATACAAGGTTGGGTAGACCTTCAACAATGTGATCCCTTGCCAGTTTGTTGATTGTTTTGAAATTCAAGTGACTCAGTTTCTTGTGCCATTCCCAACTGAGTTTTGAATCTCCTTTGGCTATCAGGCAAATTCCATCTTTTGCAGTTGACCAATCTACTACATAGATGTTTTTCTTCCTTGTTGCTGTTAGAACCACTTCTTTAGTTGTCTCATGCTTGACAGAACATCCTTCCTTGGAGAATTCAACTGTGTAGCCTTTGTCACAGAATTGGCTAGCACTTAGCAAGTTGAATTTCAATCCCTTGACATAAGAGACATCATCAATGATTATCTGGTTCTTTCTCAGCTTCCCTCTTCCTTTTGTCTGGCCATCTTTATCATTACCTCCAAAGGTAACTCTAGGCCCTTTGACTTTCTGGAACTCTGTTAGGCAACTCTTGTCACCTGTCATGTGCCTGGAGCATCCACTATCAATGTACCAATCTTGCTCAGAGATGGCTCCAGCACACAGTTCCTACAAAATTAAAAGGAAGATTTAGGTACCCAAGCAATGTTGGGTCCTAGGGGGTTATGCAGTCTTGGCAGCCGGTACCACTTTGGTCTCATCAAGTGAAACCTTGGTGGGTGGTACCCATTGTCCACCTGGTAGTCATAGTAAACGGAAGTGTGATTCACTTTGGGCAGATGCTTGTGAGGATCATGCTTCCGGTTTACATACTTCTGCATAGCCTTTTTAGTTGGGTAGAAGTCCCATATACTATCAAGATCAGAGGGGCGATTAACTTTGGGTTTCTTAAGTTGACCAGCCAACCTTTTCTGCCTAAAGTTAACTTTCTCTTGATATCTGCCTTTCTGGTGATCATTTCTGACATGATTATCATGAGTTTGTCTGTTATGGTTTTGTCTTTGATTTTTGGTATTCTGAAAATCTTTCCTGTTGTTAGGTCTTCTGCCAGGTTCATTAACTTTTAAAATGGGTTTCTGTTGAACCTTTATCTTTTCCTTTTCTGGTCTGACATTCTCATGAATAATCTTGGTGCCAGATACACCAGCCTGACAAATGGGGCTAGAAATCAGTGGCACTATGACCTTGTCTGCCTTAGCAACTCTGGTGCTAGGCATTACAGAAGGCTCACCTGATTCTGTTGAGCCATAACCAAGACCAAAACCAGTGCCAATTTGTTGGTCAAGTACAATCTTTTCCATTGAAGACTGGGCCTTTTGGTAAGCTTTGTACTTAATCTCAAGAGGCTCTATCTCTCTTATTCTCTTTAGAAGAGAAACATTTTCAGCTTCCAGCTGATCTCTTTCCTTAATAAGAAGATTGATTTTGATCTCAACCTCCTTTCTTAAGTCAAGGATTTCAACCTTAAGCTTACTGTTTTCTTCTTTAACAGAAGAATAAGTGGTTTGTATGGCTTGAAACTCTTCCCAAAATTCTGACATTGAATCAGAATCAAAGGCTCTGCCTACCGAAGAAAAACTAGAGTTGGAAGTAGAAGATACCTCATCGTCAGATTGACCCATAAGGCATAGGTCTTCAGTTTCTGTGTCCATGCAACAGAATGCTTCATCAGATTCTGATTCCGAGCTGGACTCTGTCTCAGAGAGGGGGTCCTTCTCTGGTTGTTCAGTGATGAGTGCTTTCCTTCTTCGGTGCTCGTATTTCTTTTCTCCTTCCTGGCCTTGCCTTTTGGAGACTATGGGGTGTGGACAATTGACTTTGAAGTGCCCTGGTTGTCTGCAGTTGTAGCAGAGAAGCTCTCCACTACTTTCTGATGGTTTGGACTTCTGGTGTGGCTTTCTGCTAGTGTGTGGACTTCTGCTGTCCTTCGGCTTTAAGAATTTCCTGAACTTCCTAGCAAAAGTCGCCATATATTCGTCAGTTAAAAGAATAGAAGGGTCAAAATTATTTACCTGAGAGGTGCTGGCAGTGAGGGCAGTAGTTGTTCTGTCCTCAACTTCTTCTTTCTCTTCTTCATTCATCTCAAACTCATAAGACTTGAGATCAGAGATGAGTTTCTCAGTGCTGTAGGTTCTGAGGTCCTTGCTATCTCTCATGGCAGTGACCTTCATCTTCCATGGTGAAGGTAAACCTCTGAGAACCTTCAAATTGATCTCCTTGGGAGTAAGCTCCTTCCCAAGTTCTGATATCTCAGCAGTGAGGGTGAGCAAGCGTGCATACATCTCAGCTATGCATTCCTTAGGTAGAAGTTTGAAATCTTCAAACTTCTTCATGGCAATAGTAAGTTTGTTGTCCTTTTCTTGCTCATCTCCAGCTCCTATCAGTGTAAGAGTATCCCAGATTTCCTTGGCAGATTTGCACTTTTTGATCCTTGTGAAGTACTTGTCATCAATGGCCTTGTAGAGGATATCCTTGGCAATGTTGTCAAGGTTATACTTTCTTCTTTCTTCATTAGACCATTCATGGCGCAGTTTGGTGATCATCTGGGGTTGACCACTACCAGTGATGTATTCAGGGTTGACCTTGGTGAACTCTGTGAAAGGTCCTGCATCAAGAACTTCCCACATCTCGTCATGGAGTGCGCAGAGGTGAGCTTTCATGCGGATCCTCCAGTCATCAAATTTTGTTACTGAGAACATAAGATTCTTTGAAAGAGTGTTATCCATAATATAAGATTAAAGAGGCTAAAACAAGTGGATCTCTTGTTTAGTAAGTAACCTAAAAGATTACAAGAACAAGGAGGCTCTAATACCACTTGTTGGTCCCGTTTGTAATGGGAACAGTCTAGAGGGGGGGGGGGGGGTGAATAGACTGTTCAGGAATTTAAACTTTTCTCCAAGTCAAGTCTGACTTATCAGAGATGGTCGAAATCTGGTGACAGAGATGGTCAAGTTCTGATGGCAGAACTAGACCAGGCAGCGGATAGGTTTCTGTCCGGGTACCCTCTACAAGAAAACTTAAGGCAAACTGCCTTTCTGATAACTCTGAAGGAAGATCTGCTGGACACAGAGTCCAACCTTAAGAGTTAGTCAGTAGAATCTTAAGTGCAGTAATTAAAAGCTTAAAGTAAATGACACCGGGGGTTTTATAGTGGTTCAAGGAACAACTCGTTCCTCTAGTCCACTGTTCCACTAAGCTTGCAAAAACAACAGTTTACAACGCCTTAGTCCCTAGAGCTTAAGAAGCACTCCTCGTCTTCTTCAAGTCTAGTTGCCACCCGGGATGCAGTCCTGCTTCCTGATGGCTGATCTCGTTTCACTGAGTCTCTTGAAGTATCTCCACTTCACTTACTCCAGCTAATTTGAGACGTCCCTTCTTTTTCAAGAAGTGTTTGATATAGAATCAGTTTTCTCCAACGTTTCTTCTTCACAAAAGATGAGTATGTGAAGCTCTCGAAGTGTTGAAGAACTGAGTAACTTTGCCTTTGCTAGTTGGATGAAGGATAGGAAAGTTTATCTTCCAACTTTGGCCTTTTCTTGTTAGGAATGGAGTTTGAATCTCAAGAAGGCTTTTTGTATGTTCGTTCAGCAGATATTGTTGCAAAAGTTATAGCAAAGTTATTTTCTTAGTTCTTCAGAGTGTATCTTATATACTGGGAGCGGTCTTCCCGTTGGAGTGTAGAAGACAGCTTCATTAAATGCATGTACTGTTGACTTGACCGTTTAGTCCTCCGACTTTCTATTTTGGGGGCGTAAAGATATTCGCATGGTCAATCATCAGCTTTAAATATCTCTTCGTACGTACAACATTAAATGTGCATTTAATGCGTGTACAGTGCCATGCTTCCGTTGAAAGGTTCGTAACCGTTAGGGGATTTCCCGTTAGTTTAACGACCGTTGGAAGGGCTTCCGGAATCTGATGGTACTTAGCAGAGTCTGAAGTGGTTCTCTGGTCCAATCTCTGTAGTCCGTCTCTGTTGCCAACTCTGGTATCTTTGTGATAACCAGTTTCTGATGGCTTCTCTGGTGAGCAACTCTGGGAGCAACTCTGGTAGAGGCAAGATGGAACTCTGGCAGGCAGACTAAGCTAAAACTTACAAAAGAAATTCTAATACACAATTTCTAATGGGGTACTTTCAAATTCTAATTAACCTAGCATCATCAAAATCTAAATACATTTATTCCTTACAAGGGTGTAAACGTTACATTCTATGAAATGGCAGACTTTGCTATTGAACATCTCCAGACCGATCCATCCACTGCTGTACCAGTAGCTTCTGATAAAGCTGAACCAAACACCGAACACGACGATGTGATTCTCGACTCTCTCTTCAGAAACTTTTACGAGAACTCACAATCTTCACCTCCAGCATACACTTCAGAGTCAACATCAGCTCCAACAACAGAGATTCCGCTTCTCACAGGACCAGACTACGTACCATCCACACCCTCAACCCCTCAAACCAATCCCAGAGGTGTGGATGATCACGGCTTTGCCATAAGTCCAGAATCATCTCCACTACACACCACAGCTGCCCCAGAGCCTTCAAACTCATATCAGGACTCAGATCAACCAATAATTACTCCAACTCCTCTAGCTCATGAGAGGAAGTGGACGAGAGCACATCCTGTTGAACAGATAATAGGTGATCCAAGTCAAGGTGTAACACCCTCAAATTTCCCACCCAAAATACCTTTGAATAAAACATTATTTATTAACTTTATTTGAAAACATCAGAATTGTGCAGCGGAAAATCAAAAGGGAAATAGGGGCGTTACCGCCACACTCGATTCTCCCTTAACCGAGTGCACAGGCAAAAACAACTTAAACTAAAAATAAATTAAACTTTTAAAATAAATGTTCACTAATTTAAGATGCTAAAAAATGTAATTACAATTATTTACTATTTTGATGTTCTAACGGAAGCTCTCTCCAAATCAACTTCAACGAGATCAACTCAACACCAGTACAAAATCAAGTACATAAAAAAAAAGAAACAAACATTAGCAAAAATGCTAAGTAAGTTCCACCTAACCCCAAATAAATAAATAAATAATATATGTATATTTGTAAAACATTTCGTAAAATATATTTTCAAAATAATTTATAAATCATAAGTAAAACAACATTTATAAAATATTCTTATAACACAAATAATATGCAAAATATCAATATTTCAAATATAAGTACATATTTCAAACCATAATAATACCAAAATATCAATATACATAAAATCGCCAAAATCATCACAAACTTTCCAAAGCATAAATCAAACATCAAACATTCATCTCAAAATACATATAAATAATTATAAACAATATTCAACATAATTAAACCAAATCAAATCCAAAAGTATTTATACTCTAAAAACTCACAAATAATTTAATAACTCAATCCAACTCAAATTCAATCCAAATATAATCCAATCCAATAATCCAACAATTCCAATCAACTCAATAATTCAATTCCACGATAAATCCAATCAAATAATAATCACCTCAAGTCCAAATCAAGCCAATCAAATAATCTTAATCACCTCAAAGCCTCAAAACCAATCTCATCAAAGTCCAGTTAACTCATGTCCAGTGGAAGCCGAACTCCTACCTTAAGTGTGCACACCCCCTAAAAGGGATTCCAAGCCCTCCGAGTAGTAAGAAGTCCGAGTAGTCGGGATTTTTCTACCAACTACACTACAATTAAGCTGGGATACTCCACTTATGGGAAGTACCCCTGGTGGATTTAGACTTATAGCCGTTACCACTCACCAAATATTCCACAAACTACACTCGAATTCATCATACCATAAATTTTCACAAAAGAGCCAAATACTTTATAAATATAATCCCAATAACAATTCATAAGATATCTCAAATACTCAAAATATCATCCAATATCCAATACTCAAATCTTAAATATAATTCTCAATAACAATCCATAAGAAATTCCAAATACTCAAATGTAAATACTAGAATCTCAGAAAGTACTAAAAAAAAATGATTTACGAGGAAAAATATAATGTTGGTTGACGTGAAACTTACTTGAAATCGCGATACTTCCTAACAATGCTTCTACCAAGATCTTCACAAAAATCACCTTCTATAAATATTAAAATTCTAAAATTAATATGTAATCAACTTATAATTATATTCCTCTACCATTATCATTTCCCTCTCTTATGATTTTATTACTTCACAAATAATAATCAGTCTCTATACTAGTCCAAAATGATTTACTTTAGCATTTCCGTAATCCAATTGATTTTATTAGCATAACAAGTACTACGTACGTAGCATTACTATTATTCAGTCCAAGATGGACTTCAAACCCTTTTAAATTTTCAGGCCAAACTAACTGTTATTATTACTTACAGTCCAAAACAAACCAACGGCCCAATTGATTAAACCAGCCCGGCTAAATAAAACAGCAGTAGAAGTATCATAGAGTGTACGTACGAAACAGGTCGTCTTCTTCGTCGTCCCTAGCCGACGTGCGAAGATGGAGACTTCCGACGGAAACAACAGGACAGATGGAGGCAGCGGTACTCCTTTATAGTAGCAGCAGTCCGGTTAGGCGGTAGCGACTTAACTCCGACGTAAAATAGACCGGTATAAAGATCGAAACACCTCCAGCGATCACCTTCCTCTCCGGCGGCGGTGTCGTTCAGCAGCAGAAGGCTGGTCTAGTGGCAGCAACTCCGCCGTCAACTGCAGTTGGTCAGCAACGCTCTTCCTTCTGGTGGCGGATCCGGTGGATACAACGACGAAAAAAAAAACCTTGGCGGCTCAACTTCCTCTTCTCCGGCGATGTACAGTTCTGGGCAGTGAAGATAGTCCGGCAATGCTGCAGTCCCGGAGATGGGGCTTGCGTCTCGTCCAGGCGCGCAGAGACGCTCAACAGAATCTTCCGGCGTGAACCAGTCCGGCGAATCCGCGGCAACACCCTGATCGCGATGTTTGTTCCTTGTCCGGCGACACTCTTCTGCCCGCACTTTTCCTTTACGTATAGTACATATGCGGTGGCGGCGAGCTGGAGTGTAAATGTTATATACTGTATATATATGGCTTCGTCGTATATATATGGCTATTATGTATAGTTATTATACGCAGTTAGGGTTTCTGGAGCGACGATGGATTCGCAGGCTCTTTATACGCAGGTAGGGAAAATTCTAGAACTGCGGTTACTTATTTTTATGCATTCTATTATTTACTCCATATTTATTATTGTGATGGCCGATTATTATTATACATATATAATACGACATGTAATTTATTTACAACATCCGTTGAAAAGTCCACTTATGTATAGTGTGCAATATAAAGTTAACTAACACCTTCCCTATTCTTTGTTTTGAATTATACGGAGTAATTGTTAAGATTTTAATCCTATTATTTATGTCAAAATTTTATGTGACTAAAAATTTAACTTTAGTTAAAATTTTGTCTTATTAATATGATTATCTATTTTATTTTATTTAAATTTTCGAAGTGTCACATTCTACCCCTCTTAAAAAGATGCTTCGTCCTCGAAGCATTCAACTTAATGAAGAAAATAATTTATTCATTCAAGATCATAATGATACATGATTGCCAAAGAGGTTTACTATTACTGATAATTAGAATTTTAAACGGTCTCATCTACTATTCTCAGGTTTTTCCGTTGCGATTGTCATTCTTTCCTTGACGGTGGCATCCATGATTTGGAGGTAATCCGCTATTCTTGGAACGACACTCGAACACTCTATGAACTAGCTTATCGCAGTGAAAATATCTCACGAGCGTTCCGTCACAGTATTTCCCGAGGTGATCCTTTTCACATTTCATACAGTAGAAGTGCATCTCTTCTGTGTTTCCTTCTGCAGTTGTTTCACTCGAGAGTGGTTGGCAGCTTTTCCGTAGGCCTCGTTCAGAGTTTGACAATCTGAAACGCAAAGAGCTTTTTGTGTCTCAAAGTTCAGACCGCGTATAAATTTGTTAGTTTTATCGATTTCATGAGGAACTAACACAGGTGCAAATCGTGCGAGCTCCAAGAATTTAGCGTGATACTTATGGACGGTCATACCTACTTGCTTCAGGTGTAAGAATTCTTCGTACTTCTCGGCTCTCACGTGCTCTGGGTAGAATCTTTCTCGCATTGCCTTCTTAAACGTCTCCCAAGAAAAGTCGGGTTGTTGACGCAATGTTGGGCCAGTCATTGCCCACCTCTTGACGTAGGTAGTATGCAGCTGTATCGACTCGTTGATTCGCAGGGCAGTTCATAGACTCAAAGAGTTTGTCAAAAGTGCGAATCCAATCTTCAAGGATGTGAGGATTTTCTTGGCCTACATGATCGTGATCGTGGAATTACGCTTCGCTACGAGTTTTGCTACATCACCGCATTGTAGAGACGATGTTGGTGTTGATTTTGAAGTAACACTTTCTCGATAGTCACGATGAGTTGAGTCAATTTCGTGTTCGTCAATGCGGCATATTTATTCTTGATGTTGTCACTCGTGAGCGTCACTATCTCCTCTAGAAGGATAGCGTGTAAAACACGTATAAGGAGTCCATATAATACTATTCTTAATTTTACTACCCCAACCAATAACTCACTAATCAAATAATCTCAAATGTTTTTCTATAATTCCAAAATCATCCCTAAATAAGTCACTAAGGATATATCCAAAACCAAAAGAATATCTCAAACAATTCAAAAGGACCACATACTCAACCAAAATCAAAAATTCAAATCTCACAATCTCACTGCGGCCTAAAATTTTATTTTAGTCCTAGAAATTCTTAATCAAATCATTCTTCAAATATTTTAGAAAAAAAAACACATATTGAAAACTCCCTTGAAAAATCATTAAAAATGTTTTGAAAAAAAAAAACTCTTTAGAAAACTTTAGAAAACCTTTTTTTTTTAAAATAATTGTTTAGAAAACTTTTTAGATACTTTTGGCTCTAGGTGCCGCCATACCAATTGTTAAGGGTACCATTTTAACAACCAGAGACTTTGCAACCTGAGTCTCAAAATCTCTGATACCAACTTGTAACACCCTCAAATTTCCCACCCAAAATACCTTTAAATAAAACATTATTTATTAACTTTATTTGAAAACATCAGAATTGTGCAGCGGAAAATCAAAAGGGAAATAGGGGCGTTACCGCCACACTCGATTCTCCCTTAACCGAGTGCACAGGCAAAAATAACTTAAACTAAAAATAAATTAAACTTTTAAAATAAATGTTCACTAATTTAAGATGCTAAAAAATGTAATTACAATTATTTACTATTTTGATGTTCTAACGGAAGCTCTCTCCAAATCAACTTCAACGAGATCAACTCAACACCAGTACAAAATCAAGTACATAAAAAAAAAGAAACAAACATTAGCAAAAATGCTAAGTAAGTTCCACCTAACCCCAAATAAATAAATAAATAATATATGTATATTTGTAAAACATTTCGTAAAATATATTTTCAAAATAATTTATAAATCATAAGTAAAACAACATTTATAAAATATTCTTATAACACAAATAATATGCAAAATATCAATATTTCAAATATAAGTACATATTTCAAACCATAATAATACCAAAATATCAATATACATAAAATCGCCAAAATCATCACAAACTTTCCAAAGCATAAATCAAACATCAAACATTCATCTCAAAATACATATAAATAATTATAAACAATATTCAACATAATTAAACCAAATCAAATCCAAAAGTATTTATACTCTAAAAACTCACAAATAATTTAATAACTCAATCCAACTCAAATTCAATCCAAATATAATCCAATCCAATAATCCAACAATTCCAATCAACTCAATAATTCAATTCCACGATAAATCCAATCAAATAATAATCACCTCAAGTCCAAATCAAGCCAATCAAATAATCTTAATCACCTCAAAGCCTCAAAACCAATCTCATCAAAGTCCAGTTAACTCATGTCCAGTGGAAGCCGAACTCCTACCTTAAGTGTGCACACCCCCTAAAAGGGATTCCAAGCCCTCCGAGTAGTAAGAAGTCCGAGTAGTCGGGATTTTTCTACCAACTACACTACAATTAAGCTGGGATACTCCACTTATGGGAAGTACCCCTGGTGGATTTAGACTTATAGCCGTTACCACTCACCAAATATTCCACAAACTACACTCGAATTCATCATACCATAAATTTTCACAAAAGAGCCAAATACTTTATAAATATAATCCCAATAACAATTCATAAGATATCTCAAATACTCAAAATATCATCCAATATCCAATACTCAAATCTTAAATATAATTCTCAATAACAATCCATAAGAAATTCCAAATACTCAAATGTAAATACTAGAATCTCAGAAAGTACTAAAAAAAAAATGATTTACGAGGAAAAATATAATGTTGGTTGACGTGAAACTTACTTGAAATCGCGATACTTCCTAACAATGCTTCTACCGAGATCTTCACAAAAATCACCTTCTATAAATATTAAAATTCTAAAATTAATATGTAATCAACTTATAATTATATTCCTCTACCATTATCATTTCCCTCTCTTATGATTTTATTACTTCACAAATAATAATCAGTCTCTATACTAGTCCAAAATGATTTACTTTAGCATTTCCGTAATCCAATTGATTTTATTAGCATAACAAGTACTACGTACGTAGCATTACTATTATTCAGTCCAAGATGGACTTCAAACCCTTTTAAATTTTCAGGCCAAACTAACTGTTATTATTACTTACAGTCCAAAACAAACCAACGGCCCAATTGATTAAACCAGCCCGGCTAAATAAAACAGCAGTAGAAGTATCATAGAGTGTACGTACGAAACAGGTCGTCTTCTTCGTCGTCCCTAGCCGACGTGCGAAGATGGAGACTTCCGACGGAAACAACAGGACAGATGGAGGCAGCGGTACTCCTTTATAGTAGCAGCAGTCCGGTTAGGCGGTAGCGACTTAACTCCGACGTAAAATAGACCGGTATAAAGATCGAAACACCTCCAGCGATCACCTTCCTCTCCGGCGGCGGTGTCGTTCAGCAGCAGAAGGCTGGTCTAGTGGCAGCAACTCCGCCGTCAACTGCAGTTGGTCAGCAACGCTCTTCCTTCTGGTGGCGGATCCGGTGGATACAACGACGAAAAAAAAAACCTTGGCGGCTCAACTTCCTCTTCTCCGGCGATGTACAGTTCTGGGCAGTGAAGATAGTCCGGCAATGCTGCAGTCCCGGAGATGGGGCTTGCGTCTCGTCCAGGTGCGCAGAGACGCTCAACAGAATCTTCCGGCGTGAACCAGTCCGGCGAATCCGCGGCAACACCCTGATCGCGATGTTTGTTCCTTGTCCGGCGACACTCTTCTGCCCGCACTTTTCCTTTACGTATAGTACATATGCGGTGGCGGCGAGCTGGAGTGTAAATGTTATATACTGTATATATATGGCTTCGTCGTATATATATGGCTATTATGTATAGTTATTATACGCAGTTAGGGTTTCTGGAGCGACGATGGATTCACAGGCTCTTTATACGCAGGTAGGGAAAATTCTAGAACTGCGGTTACTTATTTTTATGCATTCTATTATTTACTCCATATTTATTATTGTGATGGCCGATTATTATTATACATATATAATACAACATGTAATTTATTTACAACATCCGTTGAAAAGTCCACTTATGTATAGTGTGCAATATAAAGTTAACTAACACCTTCCCTATTCTTTGTTTTGAATTATACGGAGTAATTGTTAAGATTTTAATCCTATTATTTATGTCAAAATTTTATGTGACTAAAAATTTAACTTTAGTTAAAATTTTGTCTTATTAATATGATTATCTATTTCATTTTATTTAAATTTTCGAAGTGTCACACAAGGTGTGCGAACAAGATCAGCAACAACAAATGAATGTCACTATGCATGCTTTCTAAGCAAGAATGAACCGTCCAAAATCTCAGAGGCACTCGCTGATCCAGATTGGGTGATTGCCATGCAAGATGAGCTCAATCAGTTTGACAGACTAGATGTGTGGACACTCGTGCCTAAACCCCCTCAGAAAACCATCATTGGCACTAAATGGGTGTTCAAGAACAAGAAGGACGAAGAAGGCATAGTGATACGCAACAAGGCACGACTGGTCGCTAAAGGATACAATCAGCAAGAGGGCATAGACTGATGAAACATTTGCACCCGTGGCAAGAATTGAAGCAATCCGCCTTTTTCTTGCGTACGCGGCCCACAAGAACTTTACTGTCTTTCAAATGGACGTCAAGACTGCCTTTCTGAATGGAGTCTTGGAAGAAGAAGTCTATGTTGCTCAGCCCGAAGGATTCGTAGATCCCAGATATCCCGACCATGTGTACAAACTAAAGAAAGCTCTGTATGGGTTGAAACAGGCACCAAGAGCTTGGTATGATGCATTAACCGAATTTCTGGTTGATTCAGGTTTCTCAAAAGGGAAGATTGATACCACACTTTTCATCAAGCGACAGAAGTCTGACATCATCCTGATTCAGATCTATGTTGATGACATTATCTTCGCCTCCTCAAATCCACGCCTGTGCAAACACTTTGAGAAACTGATGAAAACCAAGTTCGAAATGAGCATGATGGGCGAACTGAATTTCTTTCTAGGCCTGCAAGTAAGACAACTCTCTGACGGCATTTTCATCAATCAGTCAAAGTACATTCTGGAAATGCTTAAGAGATTCAACGTTGACGGAAAATCTTCCATGACGACCCCCATGTCCCCAAACAACAAACTGGACTCAGATCCCTCCGGGAAGCCAGTTGATGCTACAAACTACAGGGCCATCATTGGATCTTTGCTTTATCTCACATCAAGCAGGCCTGACATTGTCTTCTCCACATGCTTATGTGCACGCTTTCAGGCAAATCCGAAGGAATCCCATCTGACCGCTGTTCGAAGAATTCTGAGATATCTCAAAGGCACTGTGAATCTAGGCCTTTGGTATCCCAAGCACTCAGGTTTTGACCTAGTCGGATATTCGGATGCTGACTTTGCTGGTTGCCGGATGGACCGCAAAAGCACATCGGGAGCAGTCCAATTCTTGGGCGATAAGTTAGTCTGCTGGTCTTCCAAGAAACAGAACTGTGTGTCAACATCTACGGCCGAGGCAGAATACGTCGCGGCTGCTAGCTGTTGTTCACAAATATTATGGATGAAGACCCAGCTAAAGGACTACGGTTACACTCTCCGCCATATCCCGATCTACAGTGACTCACAAAGCGCCATAGCCATCACCAGCAACCCGGTTCATCACTCCCGCACCAAACACATCGACCTGCGATATCATTTCATCAAGGATCATGTGGAGAAAGGAGACATTGACATGTATTTTGTAAGCTCAGAGCTTCAACTGGCTGACTTGTTCACTAAGGCATTGGATGAAAAACGATTCCAGTTCCTAGTCTCCAAGTTGGGCATGTTGAACCTCGAGCCCGTTTAATTATGTTTCCACTGATCTAAAAAATGTGTGTGTGTGTGGGACCTGTAAAAAGTGTGTGTGTGTGGGATTTGTAAATAGTGTGTGTGCGTTGCATGTGTTGAGGGGGAGAAAACCAGAAAAATAACAAAAAATAGTGTGCGTGTGTTGCATGTGTTGTGTGTGTGTGAAAAATCAAAAAGAACAAAAAATAGTGTGTGTGCGTTGCATTTGTACATATTTGTTCGTTGCATTTTTTGAGGGGGAGAACATTTTCACTGTTTGGGGGGGAGAAATTTTTCACTGTTTGAGGGGGAGCTAATTTTCACTGTTTAAGGGGAAGTTCTCTATTTTTACTGGTTTTGGGCCTCGAAAACTTTAAAAGAGCATTGTGTGCCAGCCCAATAATTTGGGCTCAAATGTTACGGAAAGAGGTCCAAAATTTCTCGCGTATATAAGCCTCGCAAAAACCCTTCTCCTTCCTCCATTCAAATTTTTCGCAAAGGCAGAGCTCTCAGACCTTTCTTCTTCCTCCCAACCTTACAATCTCGCAATCTCCTTCTCTCTTTCTCGACTTCTCTTCGAAGGTAGTTAACGTTCAATAGCAATCACCCATCTCGAAAACGAACGTTCGATCTCGAAAAACCAGTTGAAATTTGTTCGTGTTCGAAATCCAAAAACGAACGTTTTTTCTTGCAAAACCTTGTAACTTCTCAAAATCGAAATCAAAATAGTTTGTATTTGTTTGAATGTATGTCGCAATCTTATTGTGTTCATGTTTACTATATCTGTTTATGCTTTTGCAGGTGGTTTAAATCTCTTCGAAATCGTCGATTCATCTTCTCGAAATCGAGATCTCGAGATCTTCATCTCGACATCTTGATCTCGAGCTTTGAATCTCGAAATCAAGATCTCGAGATCTTCATCTCGACATCTTGATCTCGAGATTTGAATCTCGAAATCAAGATCTCGAGATCTGCATCTCGACATCTTGATCTCGAGATTTGAATCTCGAAATCAAGATCTCGAGATCTACATCTCGACATCTTGATCTCGAGATTTGAATCTCGAAATCAAGATCTCGAGATTTGGATCTCGAAATCATAATCTCGAGATTCAGATTTCGAGATTTGGACTTAGCATTTTTTTTTCAAAACTCCACCTGCATAAACTTATCTGACAACTGCAAATCAAACTCTTTCAATCAAATCAAACAGTTGAACTTCATGTGCTGACCCCCTGCTTCTACAGTTTAAAATGGCAGGAAACACTCAAACACAGATTGACGACGCCATCTACCCTAAGGGCAAGTGGATCAAGGTGCTGGACAACAACTTCCAGCTAGACCTCACCGTCTTCAAGTGCCAGAACCCGATCATTCCGGCCATAATGAAAGGTCACTATCTCTGGCCTGCACTTCACAACGCCAAACCAGTGCCAGAGATATACGTACAACAATTTTGGGGTCACATGCACACGGATTCATTGAAGGATCGCTCCAAGATCAAGACCAAGTTGAACGGCATGCGGGTGATTCTGGCACCATCCACTCTACGGACTACTCTATCGCTGCCGATACATGACGAATACGATGCATTGCCGTCCATCCCAGATCTATTGAAGGACGTGGCGTCCCTAGGCTACACCTCATTACTGCCACAGCTCTCCAACTTTAACGGAGCATATCTTCACCATCCGTGGAAAAATCTATTTGGGCTGGTGAACAAGTGCCTGTCGCCTAAGCATGTCGGCTTCGACAAGTGCAACAAGCAAATATTGCTGGTCTTTCATGGCATCGCGTTCAACAAGAACTACGATCTGGCTCAGCTATTCTACTCAGAGCTAATGGACCTGGTCAAGGCCAAAGAAAAGAATAGGCCAGGTACCATTCCGTATGCTAGGTGGCTTGGGTTGATCATCAATGACCTCATGGCAGAGCATTCAACAATCCCAAAACGCAGCTCCGATCCACACTTCAAAGCCCCTAAGCTGCAATACTTCAAAGCGGACAAAAACCCGACCTACGGTCTGAGGATTCCTGGGTTTCTGCTCAACCTTGTGAGGTCTTCAAACCCAGCTATTCAGCAATACAAGGAAGCAATCGAGAAGACCGTCCCTATGGTTCAGCAAAACCAAGCTGGACCTACCCAAGGGACAAAGCCGAGTGTTGGTAAGGGTCCTAAGAGAGCCCAAAAGCCACAGAAACCAGTGGCCGGTTTGCCCAATGAAGGGAAGTCTGACGACTCTCTAGAGACGAGTCATGCGGCTGAGGGCACCGAAAAAGACGCTGAGGATACGGCCAATGAATCGTCAAGTGAAGCCCAAACGAATACTGACGACGAGGCTTCCGAGAGCGTGGGCACGGAGAGTGAAAAATCTGACTCGGATGATGACGATGATGACAACGATAGTGATGATGTGGAGCTCACATATGCACTGATCAGAAAAGGGAAGCTGCCCGTTGAATCTCCGAAGAAGAGAAGAATCACTGCTGAAGACGCAGCACCAATCATAGCTCGCAGACCTCAAGTCTTCACCATAAAAGAAAAAGCTAAACCAAGAGCTGATCCGAGCGAGACTAATTGCTCCAAGGATGATTACGACGAGGCAGCTCACTCCATCAAGACATCAATCAACCAGGAAGAAGTTGTCATCCGAGAGACCAGGGCTAAGGTAAAAAATGACAAGGCTGCTAAGGCCAAGCCCCAGCCCCGAACCAAAAAGAGTCTGTTTGATAAGGCAGACGAGCACATCTTTGCGGGCTGCGACTCCTTTATCCAGATAAGCCGAGCCGAATCCCTAAGCACAGGAGCCGATCTTTTCGGTTCCCGGGTAGAAGTCGCAGCATCTGGCTCAACTGCGCATGCACAGCCCTCTCCCAGCCACTCAATTGCCTCTCAAAAGGCCATTGTTTCAAAAGAACGGGACTCAACCCCCTCACTGGTTCCTTCTGAATCAGTTGAGCATACAATTGACCTATCTCCCGAGGTCAAAACCCCTTCTTCTCTCACATCGAGTCTAGGTGTCACATTTCCCACATTTTCTTCCTTTTCTAGGACACCTACACTATTCACTGCACATACAGGTGCACTCACCCTGAACGCAACAACCAGAGCGCAAGCTATGACGGTTGGAAGCCCTGCTACGCCCATAATGATTCCATCATTAAATGCAGGCCACACATCAGCAATCTTCACTGATGCTGTGTCAACAGTTACAACCCCCGTAACTGGTCATCCTACCTTTGAAGACGTAAACGTTCTACTAAATCGCTTCCTAGATTCCACCATTAAACCATGGGTGCAAGATGCAATGACCGCTCTAGCACAGGAATTTAGGACCACCCAAGCGGTTCGGTCTGAACAGACACCACCCCAACCTTCCCCTGAACCATTCATCTCCCATACACAACCCATATCCTCCACCCCTCTATCCCACCAATCCATAAACCAAACTCCCATCCCTTCTATTTCTCGGGGAACCCAGAATACAGAACCAGTATTCTCCCCACACCCGACCACACCCTCCATCGATCTCTCCTCCCTATCCTTTGACACACTAGCTTCGGCTTTGCTGAACAATCTCTTAAATACCCCAGAAGACAACCTCACTCTTCATCAGCAAGCCATACTAGAAGCTCTTCTTTCCTCACCCGAAACCAAGAGTACTTGCAAGGAGAGTCTTCGTGGTCGCAAACGTTCCCATGAGGACCCCGATGATTCGGATCCTCATGAGGGGGAGAACAAGCGACCTCGATCACTTGAGCAAACTGCTCTACCAAGCCAAACTCCACAGCCAATTCAACCTGAAACCTCAACAAACCAACAACCACCATCCACAGCCAAACTATCTAGCATGGTCGAGCTAGAAATAACATCCCGAGGCGTATCTCCCAGAGATACCAACCGAGGAGGGGATGGAAGTCCTGATGATGTTACCACTGGTACATCTTCTCCATCAGGCCATCAGTTGGAACCCAGTTCTAAGCTGATGTCAACGGGCAATCCTAGTGAACCCGGTAGTGCTACACAGGAACAATCACCGCCTGAACAAAGAACTCCATATATTTCCCCAGGCAAAGACATTCATGATGCACTGGAAGAGGCGGTGATATACGACAAATGGCCAAGAAAATGGACAGAATGGGATGATCTCTGGGTTGAAGCCGAGCAAGAGGACATGTAAAGAAACTGGTGGCTACGAGAGCTGATCAACAAATGCTCTGAAGATATTATACGGCTCGAGGATGATGAACGCAAGGAAGGGGAGAATTATAAGGAATCCCAGAAGACTCTTGAATCAGTCGTAAGACAAACAGCGGGAAGACTTCCCAAGACAGAGAAACCCTGGGATAATGTTCGTATCAAAGCCCCCTTCCAAGAAGAAATCAGAAAGCATATCTGGCGTAGACCAGACAAAGTCAAGCCACTGAACGAACTGAAGCTAAGAGGCCTTACTCACTTGAAAGGAAAGCAGGCTGGAGGTCATCTGCATATGTTGCTACAAAGGTCAACCGGTACACAGAGAGAACTGATGGAACAAGATCTGAAGTCGAATATTCTCCCGATTCATGAAATTCTGCAAGTGAAGGCTGAAGACTACCATGGAGTAACATTCTACACTTACAGACTTCAACGCACCGATGGGAGCGAATTCACTTGTCAAGAGAACGACTTCATCATGCTGAAACCGGATGACATCTACCAAATGCTCATGGCCTACAGATACCTTCCAGTCAGGCAGAGCATAGTATATAGCGAAGGCCTCACAGCTATCAAGAGATTCATGCTTAGACAGATCCGAGTACACTCTTCACATGACCTACAGATGGCTATTGAATGCAATCTGAAGAAGACAAATCTGACAAAGCCAAAACTGTATGGTCCAGAACTTGAAGATTTCCCAGCCTACCACATCTTCTTCAAACCGCCAGCAGTCACCTATCTGAACCACAAGAACGAAAAGCGTCTGATGGTAGTCAGTGAAATCGAGAAGTACTGTGACGGAACACTGAAGATAATCAGAGAGCAGATTCTACAGATGAAGGCAAAGCTGGAAGAAAATCTTCAAGAGGCATCGTCTTATGTTCAAAAGGAACACTCTACTGTAGAGACAATTTTAAAGGCCATTGACGATCGCCTCGAAAAGAGAAATATGCTAAGGCAGTATGAACATGCACTTGGTTTAAGGAAGCACTACTTCAAATCACAGAAGCAATAAAGAGAATGGCACTTGATCACAAAGGGGGAGATTGTTGGAGATATTTAATTGTGAATCAAGTTGGTCATAGATTAGCTTTATATTTAATCCTTGTATTTAAATAGTGCATAAATTAGATAGAAATCAGGCCAAGTGTTAGGCCCATTTAAACAGGCCAAAAGCCTGGTACGCCTAACCTAAACCTCGCCTATAAAAAGGGAGCCGAGGTTTAGGAAAAGGTTGAACGTCGTACTTATTATTCATAGCCTTACGCTTATATCATTCTGCTGTACGTTCCACGGTTTATCAAAGAAGGTTTTACGGTGATTCATTCTGTGTTCATCTTTACGTTTAATCTTCCTTGTTAGATCGATTATTCATTGCTGTTACAGAAACAGGGACTAACAAATCTAAGAGCAAATATTAAAGCAGTAAGTAAACGACACCAGGGATTTCTAAGAGCAAATATTCAAGGAACAACTTGTTCCTCTAGTCCACTGTTCCACTAAGCTGTAAAAACTGCCGTTTACAAAGCCTTAGTCCTAGCACTTAAGAAGCACTCCACGTCTTCTTCAAGTCTAGATGTCTCCTGGGATGCACTGCCTGGCTTCCTTTAAGACTGTTCCTTTCACTGAGTTTCCTTGAAGTATCACCACTTCACTACTCCAGTTACTTGGACGTCCTTCTTGTAGCAAGAAAAGTTTCTGTTGAAACTGGGGTTCCTCCAACTAGCTTCGTTACAAAAGATTTGTATGTGATGAGCTTGAAGAGTTGAAGAACACTTGGAACTTTGCTTGAGTTGGAAAAGGTATTTTTCCAACTTCTGCCTTCTCTTGTAGAAGATAATGAGTTTGAATCTCAAGGAGGCTTTTTGCTTTTCAGAGTTTGAATATCTTGTATGAAGAGTTGTAGCAAAAGTTGCAAAGTTGTCTTGGCAAAGTTATTTGGTTGTTCTTCGTAGTGTATCTTTTATACTGAGGTTGTCTTCCCGTTGGAGGAGTAGGAGGACAACTGCATTTAATGCGCGAGTAGTTGACTTGACCAGTAGGACCCGGTAAAGTTGGCGGGTTACTATTTTGGGATAAAGTAATCCTGACATTGCGGCCAATCATCTGCAATTACTCCACGGAGCATGGGGAGCATTAAATGAGTATTTAATGCGAGCACTGTAGCTTCTCCGTTTCATACTCCTAGCCGTTGAAGGAATCTTTTGGTTGACTTCCCGGCTTTGTGGATTTCTTCCAAGTGTCAGACCTTCTGGTGTCTTTGGCAGAGAACTGATCAGAGAAGATCTTGAGCACTTCTGTTGATAGTAGCTTACATAGAACCAAGAGGGTTTCTGTCAAACTAAAGGGTAATAGAGACCCTGAGGTTTTCTGTTCCTTGACAGAGAACCAAAATCTTCTGTCAGGAGGTCTTCTGGTAGAGAGGCCTTCTGGTAGTCGATTATGCTAAGAACTTTACAAGGGAAAATTCTAATACATAATTTCTAAAAGGGGTACTCTAAAGTCCTAATCAATACAGCATCATCAAAATCTAAATACAATTATTCCTTACAATTTCCCCCTTTTTGATGATGCCAAAACCCTTTAACTATTTCCAGAGAAGTGCCTTCACCATAAAGAAAGATTAATTTTAAAAACTTCCATTAAAATCTTGGTGGGCAACTTGGCATAGGAAAATAGTAAGAGTACGGTACATTCAGATAGCAGTTCAAAGAGAAATAAGTACCAGAATAAAACAGTAAGCAACAAAGAGTAGAGAAGCAAAGAGACTTTAGAAGGAGCAGAGGTAAGCTTTTATTAGATCAAGAGTTTTAAGAGAGGTTTAAAAGGAATTACAGATTTTCCCTTTCAGCTTCAGCTCTGGTTCTGCGATCTTGTTCTTTCAGATTCTTAAGTTCAGCATTCACTTCTTCTCTTATGCCAGCCAAATTTCCTGGTGCTTGGCAGGAGGCCCAAATGGGAGAGAGCTTGCAATTCAGATAATGAAGTACTCCCTCATGTACATCCTTGCCTGGGAGTACTCTCTTGTGAAACCAATATTCAGCCTCTTCCAATGAACCACCATGTCTGACCCTTATATGTCCGTCTCTGTCAAGATAGAGATTCTGTCTTTGAGTAGGGGTCATCTTCTGTTGTATTTCTTCAAACTGTGCTCTGTCAATCTTTTGAGATCCTCCAAGTCTCCACTCAGTTAAGCTCAAGGGTTTCTTCTTCTTGGTAGAACCTCTGCGAGGGGAAGAAGGTCTTGGAGTGCCAGCTTCTCTCTTCTTCTGTTGGGAGGCCTGGAAGTAGGGGGTTGGATCAATATCAGATGAGGGTCCAGCAGTTGGCCTAGGAGGCAATTTCTTCTGTTGGGGGTCCTTTTCCTTTTCCCCCTTTTTGGCATCATCCAGGTCAGAGATCATCATAGCAATCTTCTGGAACTCTGTTGCCTGGGAGATGGCAATCTGCTCAAGAGGTTCTGGTAAGGTTTGCGTGACAGAAGTCAGACCTTCTATCAAGTTCTGTTGTCGATCAAGAGCAGACTTGATGTCCTGAGAGCTAGCTTCAAGTAGTATCAGCTTCTGATATCTTTCTTGATCCTTCTTGATCAGGTTGGCCACTTGATCTTTGTGATCATTGTTTAAGAGTTGTAGCTGCATAAACTTCTCAGTAGATTGGTCTTCATACCACTGTACAATGTCAAGGGATTCTGTTATATCCTTGAGTTGTTTATTCTGCTTGTTGAGAGTCTGAGATTGGGAGTAGAGAACAGAGTGGACACCATCAACTTCTCTGGCAACAGCATCAAGTTTTGTAGATGATGATTCCATGAAGGTGACCAGTGTCTGAGTCAGTGCTTCAACCTTCTCTGAGATATGCTGAAGTCCAGCCTCAAGATGATTATGAACAAAGGTGATATGTTCATGGTGCTTAGTGTTGATCTCAGCCAGTTGATCCATTCCATCAAGCACTTTACCACCAAAGTCCTCAGCTGCAGTGACAAACTGATTGAAGGAGATTTGGGGCTTAGCTTTTTTGGATTCTGTGTATCCAGGCATACCTAGACCTCTTGACTTAGGCATAGGAGGCCTTCTGGATTGTTCTTCATTCTGGGGAGGGGTCTTCCTCCTTTTGGAAGTAAGGTCAGCAGCTATGGAGGAAGTTAGGAACCCATCATTATCACTAGAAGATGAGTGAACCTTGAAGATAGGTTTCTTGATGGGAGTAGAAGCCACAGAGTGTTGAGGGGAGATAGGAATGGCTGCATCTTGTGGTGCAGGTTTTGGAGAAGAGGGGGTTGGACTTCTGGATTTCTTGTTGGAGGGGTTTTCCTGTTGATGTGACGATTGGTGTGAGGGAGCATTCTGTTGTTGTGGAGGGGAGGGTGGAGGTGATGGTGTTCTGGATCTGTTTGAGGATTGGGATTTGCAGGGAGAGGGGTTTTTGGTTTTGGGTGAAGAGGTGTTCTGTTGGGGTGGTGTTGTTGAAGAGATGGTCTGTTGGTGTTGGTATTGAATAATTTGTCCTTGAGGAGATGGTGATCTGTTCTTTGGAGGAGAGAACGGTTTGCAGGGTGAAGGAGATGAAGATTTGGGGGTGGAGGGTTTCTGGTGTGTAGGGGTTTTCTGTGCAGAGGAGGGTTTCTGAAGAGGTGAGGGGGTGTTCTGTTGGGAGATGGTTTTCTGTGGGGGTGAGGGGAATTTTTGTTGGGGTTGAGGAGAAGTGATTTTAGGAGAGGGAGGGGGAGAAGGAATGATTGTGGGAATTACCTCTAGTACAGTTTCTGTGAACAGAGAGTCTCTCCATTCTTTGACAAGCTTTTCCATGACCAGGGGTAGATCATTTGCAGTAGAGGGTTCACCTTCTCCATGTGCATTGTGGCGAAACTTGATCATTGACTCCTTCCTCTTCTTCTCAACTAACCAAGCATCAAAGTCATTCATCTCATGCTCTTGAAGAGCCTTCACATGGTCTTCTGGTGAGTTTCTGATCAAAGGTGCTTTTCCTTGAAGTTTCTCCTTCTTCTGTAGGACAGAAAGAAGAAAATCCTTGTTCAGGCATGACTCCACATCTTCTGTGTCAGCCCATCTGAGTACTTCTTCTTCTTCAGAGATGAAGTGGGACATGTTCTTCAGTAGCTCAGTGAGAGGTCCCACTCTCCACTTTCTCCATGCCAGAACCCTGATGAATTCCCTATCAGGGGTGGGGTAGTTGTTCAGTAGGGGTTCTGCAGGGCTTGAAATTCTGCTATCTTCTTGGTGTTCTGGTGAAGAAACCACCAGAGGTTGATCATGTGCAGAGGCAGGAGGAGAAGAATGTGGTTCCCCCTGAGTAGTGGCATTCTGCACCACTACTTCCTCTTCTGAGTCACTTGACTCAAAGATGATCCTCTTGCCGTGCCAAGCATTTCTGTTGACTGGGGCAGAGGTGACAGAGTCCTCCAGCTTTTCCTGTGCTGCAGGTGTCAGAATCTTGGCCTTCTTTGAAATGGGGGAGGCAGAGGGGGTGCTTTCTGTAGAGATAGGTGAAGGTGCCTTTCTCTTTAGGACAGATTTCTTTGCCACCATCTTGTGGACTTTGACAGGTGTGGTCTTCTTTTTGGGAACCTTCTTGACCACCTTCTTCACCAAAGGAATTTCTTCTTCAGAATCAGAAGGGGTAGGAGGTTTCTGTTGCTTCTTTGAGACTTTCTTTGGCTGGACAACCTTCTGTTGTTGCCTTTCTCTGTTGAACTCAAGGGTTCTGAGTCTTTTCTGCTCTGCCTTGAGAGCAACCTTCCTGTCACTTGAAGTGTTGAGGAAGAGCAACTTGGTGTAGTCTGCCTCAATAGGGTTTCTCAGCCCTATCCTTGCCTTGAGCAAGGTTTCAGAGATTAGGAGACCATAACCCATGGGGGTTTTGAACAGACCGGTCTCTTTGTCTTTCTTCTTGATGAATTCAACAAGGGATTTGACAATTACCTGTCCCCAGTTGATGTTCATCCCATGATGAACTGCAAAGACAGCCTTTGCATTCAGTACATTCATGTCATCTGTGGAGGTGCTCTTGCTCCAGACACACCTATGCAGGATGTTGACCAACTTCTCATAGTCGCTCAGAAGGAGGTTTTTCTTCATGTACAGCTTTGGAACTCTACCCACTTCAGGTCGGCAGTAGAGTTGGACAAAGTTGTCCACAGTGACGTTGACACTGTCCATAGTTAAGAAACCTTCAGTTTCTTCTTCTTGAGGGTCCTCTACGACGCCAAAGAGGGCGTTGAGGTCTGCAGGAGTGAGGGTAATGTCTTCACCATTGACATTTGACCGAATGGTCTCCCCTTCGTATGTAGCGTTGAGATAAAACTCTGCTACGTTTCTTGTACTGTAGGACTCAAAGTTATATCCTACCACTTTGTTCAGTTGGGAGTCCTCCATTCCCTTGATGATTTTCATCATCGTTTCGTGGTTTGAAGCGAGTTCAGGGAGTGCAGAGAGGTCGCAGTTCATCCCTGTGTAGATGTTTGAAACTAGAGTGTTGATTTCCTCCTTGGTGAGGTCGTTAATGTTGATGAAGGCCATTTGAGCAGATAAAAATTGCAGAAAGCTTGAGAGCTATGGAGGTTTGAAGGTTTGAAAGTAATGAGAGCAGTAGCGGTTTAGATTTGCGAAAGGGGATTTTATGGGTTTGGGTTAGTGGACGCTTGGAATTAATTTATGGTTCTAAGATACCAATAAATGTAAAAAGGGGTGCAGTAAATATTATACGGCTTGATACCGTTGTAAGGGTAAAAGGGTAAAAGACCTTTAATAATTTACTAGGTTACCCGATTTACAAAATTTTCTAAGTCCACAACCTTCTGATAGACATAAGAGGAGGTTTTACTGTAGAAGGGGGGTTTTCTGTTGCTGAGGTGTTCTGCCAGGGTAGGGATCAGAAGAGGTTGACAGAAGGGGTTCTGCTGCAGGTATTCTGTCAACAGCAAATGAGCAACAGAGGGCCTTCCTTTTCAACTTTCCCTTGGAATCTCATCCATCATTCCCAATTCTTCTCTCAGTTTGTTGAATCTAGCCTCAGGAAGAGGCTTTGTCAGGATATCTGCAAGCTGGTCTTCAGTTGGCACATGTTCCATGCAGATGTGCTTCTTCTCAACATGATCTCTGATGAAGTGATGTC
This sequence comes from Cuscuta europaea, assembly GCA_945859875.1. NCBI lineage: Eukaryota > Viridiplantae > Streptophyta > Magnoliopsida > Solanales > Convolvulaceae > Cuscuta > Cuscuta europaea. Next base: position 1,408,620 of record CAMAPE010000009.1, on the reverse strand, counting down.
TGATCTCAATGTGCTTTGTCCTGGAATGAAGAACTGTGTTCTGAGTGATAGCAATGGCACTGGTGTTGTCACACAACAGCTTGATCTCCTTTGCTTGAATTCCATAGTCCTTCAGTTGTTGCTTCATCCAGAGTAGCTGAGCACAGCAACTCCCAGCTGCAATGTACTCAGCCTCAGCTGTACTTGTTGAGATGGAGTTCTGCTTCTTGCTAAACCCGGAAACAAGCCTTCCTCCCAGCAATTGACAGTGACCAGATGTGCTCTTTCTGTCTAGTCTGCAACCTGCAAAATCTGAGTCAGAATAACCAATTAGTTCAAGGTTACCTCCCTTTGGATACCAAAGGCCTGCATTTGGATTTCCTTTGATGTATCTGATGATTCTCTTTGCAGCACTTAGATGGCTTTCCTTGGGCTTTGATTGGTATCTGGCACAGATTCCAACAGAGAATGAGATGTCTGGTCTGCTTGCAGTTAGATACAACAGAGATCCTATGATTCCTCTATATGTTGTTGCATCTACATCCTTTCCTTCATCATCTGGACCAATTCCTTGTGAAGTGTTCATGGGAATCTTCACTGATGATTTGCCTTCCACTCCAAACTTCTTGATTAGATCTCTGGTGTACTTCCCTTGATTGATAAAGATCCCTTCTGGAACTTGTTTGACTTGAAGTCCTAGGAAGTAACTGAGTTCTCCCATCATACTCATTTCAAATTGACTCTGCATTACTTGAGAAAATTTCTTGCACAGTTCTGGATTAGTACTACCAAATATAATATCATCAACATATATTTGTACTAACAGAATATGATTAGCAACAGAGATTTGAAATAGAGTTTTGTCAACCTTTCCTTTAGTAAACCCATGGTTCACCAGGAAAAGGGACAATGTGTCATACCAGGCTCTGGGAGCTTGCTTAAGACCATAGAGGGCCTTTTTAAGCTTGTAGACACAAGAAGATTGAGTAGGAATGAAAAAACCTGGTGGTTGTTCCACATAAACTTCCTCTTCAAGATCTCCATTTAGAAATGCACTCTTGACATCCATCTGGTAGACCTTGATGTTGTTGTAGGCAGCATAGGCTAGAAAGATTCTGATGGCTTCAAGTTTGGCAACTGGTGCAAAGGTCTCATCAAAATCTATTCCTTCTTCTTGACAGTATCCTTTAGCTACTAACCTTGCTTTATTCCTTACAATGTTGCCATCTTCATCTGCTTTGTTCTTGAATACCCATTTGGTTCCAATGACATTCTGGTGCTTTGGTCTAGGAACAAGTTCCCATACTTTGTTCCTTTCAAACTGAGTGAGCTCTTCTTGCATAGCATTGATCCACTCTGAGTCTGCAAGAGCTTCTTCAACTGTCATAGGTTCCATCTGAGATATATAGCAGGCAAGCATTGCTTCTCTTCTTGACGTGGATCTGGTTTGAACTCCACTTCTGATTTGACCAATCACTTAGTTAGGAGGATGATCTCTAAACCATGTCAGGTCCGGTTCTGTCAGCTGCTGTCTTGGTCTCTCTGGTTCCTCATCTTCAGAGTCTTCATCTTCATTCAACAGAAGGGGGTTTGGTGCAGGTGTAGGAAATGCAGGGTTGTCTGCCACCTCTTCTGTTGGTTCTGGGGTTCTGTCTTCTATCTGACTTCCTTGATAATCTCTGTTACCTCTTTAACAGAGGTGCTTTCATCAAACTTCACATGTATGGATTCTTCAACATGTAGAGTCCTTCTGTTGAGTACTCTATAGGCTTTACTGGTGTTTGAATAGCCTATAAAGACTCCTTCATCAGCCTTTTCTTGAAATACTTTCAGATGCTCCTTTCCATTGTTAAGAATGTAGCACTTGCATCCAAATATATGAAAGTAGCTGATGTTTGGTTTTCTTCCCTTCCAGAGTTCATAAGGGGTCTTCTGGTGATTCTTGTTGATCATGCTTCTGTTCTGAGTATAGCATGCAGTGTTGATTGCTTCAGCCCAATATCTCATAGGCAATCCAGATTCTGCAATCATTGTTCTTGCAGCTTCTTTTAAAGTTCTGTTCCTTCTTTCTGCTACGCCATTCTGTTGAGGGGTTCTGGTGGCAGAAAGTTGATGAAAAGTTCCATTCTGATCACAGAAGTCCTTTATGACTTGGTTGACAAATTCAGTTCCTCTGTCTGATCTGATTGTCTTCACTTTCGAATTCTTCTCAGTCTGAAGTTGCTTTAACAGAGATGGCAACTTCTGAAGAGTTTCATTTTTCTTTGATAGAAAAACAGTCCATGTATATCTGGAGTAGTCATCAACCATGACTAGGGTATATTTCTTGCCACCAACGCTTGGAGTCTCAACAGGTCCAAATAAATCCATGTGAATCAGATTTAGAGGGCTTGTAGAAAGATCTCCAGCAATGGGTTTGAAGGAATTCTTCACTTGTTTGCCTTTCTGACATGCACTGCAGAGGGTCTCCTTTTTGTACACAATGTCTGGTAGCCCTTCTACAATGTGTTCTCTGGCCAGTTTGTTGATTGTTTTGAAATTCAAATGGTTGAGCTTTTTGTGCCAGTCCCAGCTCAGTTTTGATTCTCCTTTGGCTATCAGGCAAACTCCATCTTTTGCAGTGTTCCAATCAACTACATAGATGTTCTTCTTCCTTGATGCTGTAAGAACCACTTCCTTTGTTGTCTCATGCTTCACATAGCAGAAGTCCTTTGTGAATTCAACAGTGTAGCCTTTGTCACAGAATTGGCTAGCACTTAGCAAGTTGAACTTCAGTCCTTTGACATATGAGACATCATCAATGATTATCTGGTTCCTGATCAGCTTTCCTCTTCCTTTTGTTTGACCTTCTTTGTCATTACCTCCAAAGGTAACTCTAGGTCCTTTGCATTTCTGGAACTCAGTTAGGCAACTTATGTCACCTGTCATGTGCCTGGAGCATCCACTATCAATAAACCATTCTTGTTCAGAGATGGCTCCAGCACATAGTTCCTGCAAGATCAAAAGAAAGATTTAGGTACCCAAGCAATGCTCGGTCCTGGGGGGTCATGGAGTCTGGGTAGTTGGTACCATTTTGGTCTCATCAAGTGAAACCTTGGTGGGTGGTACCCATTGTCCACCTGGTAGTTGTAGTAAACTGAAGTGTGATTCACTTTGGGCAGATGCTTGTGAGGGTCATGCTTCCTGTTTACATACTTTTGCATAGCCTTTTTTGTTGGAAAGAAGTCCCATATACTATCAAGAGCAGAGGGACGGTTAACCTTGGGCTTCTGAAGTTGACCAGCCAACCTCTTCTGCCTGAAGTTAATTCTCTCTTGATATTTGCCCTTCTGGTGATCATTTCTGGCACGATTGACATGAGGTTGTCTGTCAATGAATGGTCTTTTATTTTTGTTATCTTGAAAACCTTTTCTGTTGTTAGGTTTTCTGCCAGGTTCATTATTTTTCAAAAAGGGTTTCTGTTGAGCCTTTATCTTTCCCTTTTCTGGTCTGACTTCCTCATGAACAACCTTGGTGCCAGATATACCAGCTTGACAGATGGGGATAGAAATCAGTGGCTCTATGACCTTATCTGCCTTAGCAACTCTGGTGCTAGGCATTACAGAAGGCTCACCTGATTCTGTTGAGCCATAACCAAGACCAAAACCAGTGCCAATCTGTTGATCAAGCACAATCTTTTCCATGGAAGACTGGGCGTTCTGGTAAGCTTTGTACTTAATCTCGAGAGGCTCTATTTCCCTTATTCTCTTGAGAAGAGAAACATTTTCAGTCTCCAGTTGATCTCTTTCCTCAATTAGAAGATTGATTTTGATCTCAACCTCCTTCTTTAAGTCAAGAATTTCAGCTTTCAACTTACTGTTTTCTTCTGTTACAGAAGAATAAGTGGCTTGTATGGCCTTAAACTCTTCCCAAAATTCTGACATTGAATCAGAATCAAAAGCTAAGCCTACCGAAGAAAGACTAGATTCACAAGTAGAGGTTACCTCATCATCAGAATGAGCCATCAGGCAAAGGTCTTCTGTCTCAGTATCAAGGCAACAGAAGGCCTCATCAGAATCTGAGTCAGAACTCGATTCTGTTTCTGACAGAGGGTCTTTCTCTAGCTGTTCCGTCACAAGTGCCTTTCTCCTTCTGGATTTGTCCTCGTACTTCTTCTTTTCTCCATCCTGTCCTTGTTTCTTGGACACTCTAGGATGGGGACAATCAGCCTTGAAGTGACCTGGTTGTCTGCAGTTGTAACAGAGAAGCTCTCCACTGCTTTCTGTTGTTTTGACCTTCTGGTATGGCTTTCTGTTGAAAGATGGACTCCTTCCATCTTTGGGATTCTTCATAAACTTTTTGAATCTCCTGGCAAAGGCAGCCATATATTCATCAGATAAAAGTACTGAAGGGTCAAAATCATTTACCTTAGATGTGCTGGCAGTGAGGGCTGTAGTGGTCCTCTCTTCTGGTACATCTTCCTTCTCTTCAATCATTTCAAACTCATGAGCTTTGAGATCTGAAATGAGCTTATCAGTGGGATAAGTCTTTACATCCTTGCTGGCTTGGACAGCAACCACCTTCATCTTCCATGCTGAGGGCAGTCCCCTCAACACCTTCAGGTTGATTTCCTTGGTGGTGAGTTCCTTGCCAAGCTTAGAGATCTCTCCAGTGAGAGTGAGGAGCCTGTCATACATCTTGGAGATGCTTTCACCAGGGAGAAGTTTGAAGTCATCAAACTTCTTGTTGGCTATGGTTAGTTTGTTGTCCTTCTCTTGCTCATCACCATCTCCAATGAGCTCAAGAGTATCCCAGATTTCCTTAGCAGTCTTGCACTTCTTGATTCTGTTGAAGTACCTATCATCAATGGACTTGTAGAGGATGTCCTTAGCAATATTGTCTAGGTTGTACTTTCTTCTCTATTCAGTGGTCCATTCTGACTTGGCTTTACTGATCATCTGGGGTCTGGTGTTGTCTATAGCATGCTCAGGATTGACCTTCTGGAAGCTTGTGAAGGGGCCAATGTCTAGAACTTCCCACATCTCATCATGCAGGGCACAGAGATGTGCTTTCATCCGGATTCTCCAGTCATCAAACTTAAGATCTGAAAACATAAGATTCTTGGACAAGGAGTGATCCATTATATCAGATAGAAATGAGGTAAAACAGAAAAACAAGTGGATCTTTGTTCAGCAAATAACCTAAGAGGTTATTAGAACAAGGAGGCTCTGATACCACTTGTTGGTCCCGGTTATACAGGATACAGTCTAGAGGGGGGGGGGTGAATAGACTGTATTGGTTTTTAGCTTTTTAAACTAAGGACCAGATTTACAGAATAGCCTGTTCTGTTGAAAGAACAGACTGGCAGCGGATGGGGTTCTGGTAGGGAGTTCTGTTAGCCTCAAAGAAGCAAAGGCAGTAGGCCTTCTGTCAACTCGTAGGACAAGTTCTGCTGAACACAGATACCAAGTCTGAGGAGTTATACAGTTCAATCTAAGAGCAAATATTAAAGCAGTAAGTAAACGACACCAGGGATTTTTATAGTGGTTCAAGGAACAACTTGTTCCTCTAGTCCACTGTTCCACTAAGCTGTAAAAACTGCCATTTACAAAGCCTTAGTCCTAGCACTTAAGAAGCACTCCACGTCTTCTTCAAGTCTAGATGTCTCCTGGGATGCACTGCCTGGCTTCCTTTAAGACTGGTCCTTTCACTGAGTTTCCTTGAAGTATCACCACTTCACTACTCCAGTTACTTGGACGTCCTTCTTGTAGCAAGAAGAGTTTCTGTTGAAACTGGGGTTCCTCCAACTAGCTTCGTTACAAAAGATTTGTATGTGATGAGCTTGAAGAGTTGAAGAACACTTGGAACTTTGCTTGAGATGGAAAAGGTATTTTTCCAACTTCCGCCTTCTCTTGTAGAAGATAATGAGTTTGAATCTCAAGGAGGCTTTTTGCTTTTCAGAGTTTGAATATCTTGTATGAAGAGTTGTAGCAAAAGTTGCAAAGTTGTCTTGGCAAAGTTATTTGGTTGTTCTTCGTAGTGTATCTTTTATACTGAGGTTGTCTTCCCGGTTGAGGAGTAGGAGGACAACTGCATTTAATGCGCGAGCAGTTGACTTGACCAGTAGGACCCGGTAAAGTTGGCGGGTTACTATTTTGGGATAAAGTAATCCTGACATTGCGGCCAATCATCTGCAATTACTCCACGGAGCATGGGGAGCATTAAATGAGCATTTAATGCGAGCACTGTAGCTTCTCCGTTTCATACTCCTAGCCGTTGAAGGAATCTTTTAGTTGACTTCCCGGCTTTGTGGATTTCTTCCAAGTGTCAGACCTTCTGGTGTCTTTGGCAGAGAACTGATCAGAGAAGATCTTGAGCACTTCTGTTGATAGTAGCTTACAGAGAACCAAGAGGGTTTCTGTCAAACTAAAGGGTAATAGAGACCCTGAGGTTTTCTATTCCTTGACAGAGAACCAAAATCTTCTGTCAGGAGGTCTTCTGGTAGAGAGGCCTTCTGGTAGTCGATTATGCTAAGAACTTTACAAGGGAAAATTCTAATACATAATTTCTAAAAGGGGTACTCTAAAGTCCTAATTAATACAGCATCATCAAAATCTAAATACAATTATTCCTTACACCGTTTTCATCGGTTTTGAGTAACAGCCCACAAGTTTGTGGGCATCTTCCCTTGAATGCGTTTGGGCATCCATACCAATTTAGGACCATTTGAATTTGAGCTGATGGGTCTGTAGCCATTTGGATTTATGCTTCCATGAGAAAAGGCTATATGATTATGATCATTATTCCTTGAGTGAGGGGGTGAAGGAATATGAGCATTAGAAGTGATCGGCTTTTTCTGAGATAAGTTGTTGGTCTTTTTGATTGGTTGCCAACCAAGTCTTTTATTTGGTTGGTTATTCAGGAAGTTGAAATTGTATGGAAGTTTGGATTTTGGTCTGGAGGAGGACTAAGTCCTTTTCTTTGGCAGAGTTTGGGAGTGAGGTTGTTGGTGGTTTGAATTCCTTGTGTCTTGTGGATCTGTGGTGGGTTTTGTGATAGGAGAGTATTTGGGAGAGTCTTCAAATGGCTTGGATAAGGGTGTGAATCCCAATCCTGTGTTCTTCCAGTTGTGATGGATTTCCTCACTAATAGGGGTAGTGATGGAGCTCAACCTTTCTTTTAAACTGAAGTTTTCGAGTTCAAGAAATTCATTTCTCTTTATCACTTCACCCATTTGAGCTGGGCTACTATTAGATTAACTTGAAGTCTACAGTTTTCGTTCATTAAAAGAAGGTGATCCTTTTGAAAGTTTTCAAATTGAAGGAGTAGAGCTTTCATGTCAACACTGGAACAGCTAGAGTGAAACGAGCTGTTTGAAGAACTAGATAATACCTCATCATTATCATTGCTTGTAGTTCCGGCCATAGAGCAGTCATTGGAGAAGTTTTCAACATGGTGCATTCCATAGAGACAAATCAGAGTCTCTTCTTTATCTCCTGATGAACTCCTTTCATCACTTGAGCCTTTTTGATCATCAACTGATTGAATCATTGAGAGCTCATCCCAGACATCCTTGGTTCTCCAGTCATCATACATGTTTTGGTTAGGCAAAGAATCTGTTGCCAACCGTTTGTCCATTTCAGAAAGTGTTTGGGGAGTTGAGTGGTTTGGATCTTTAGTTCAAATTAGTCAGAAACTGACTCTAGGAACACTCTGCTCTGATACCACTTGATGGTCCCAGATAGGGTAAAAGTCTAGAGGGGGGGGGGGGTGAATAGACTTTTAAATCTTTTCGATCTTTACAAATATTTCCCTCTAGAGGAGTTGATGTATAATCTTTTGAGAGATTAATAGATGCACAGCGGAATTCTTTACCCTTTATATATATAATGAATGTTTTAACCACTTTCAGATCTGGGGAAGATTGGACTTAGATAGCTAGCAGTTGGCTTGGCAGTTGGCTTAGCAGTTGGCTAGGTGGTAGGGAACTGCTGAGGCAACTGCTAGACTAATACAGACTTTATGATGAAGATGATGATGGAATATTGTTTAGGATGATGAGGGCAGTGGGACAATATCCTTTAGTTGAAAGGAAGCTACAGCTGTATTTCAGCAGTGGTCTCAGCAGTTGGGTGGTACTGAGTGAACTGCTGAGTCACCTGCTTGTATTATAAACTGGGATTCGTAGCTTGGTTCAGACTGCCTTCTTACTAGAGAAGTTATGAGACTGTGATGATACTTGAGATGTTCACAGGAAGTAAGTTTGTATGAGCAGAGGGCTCAGCAGGTTGGGTGGTCACCAGGGGACTGCCGAAGTCTCTGCTATACTTGAAGAGTAAATTCCTGGAATCTGATAGAGCGACTCTTCTAGTGATTATGTGACCTTGTATAGTGTGATGAGGGCTTCCTGATTGGATACTGAGCTTGAGAATTTAAGGTGTTTTTGCCTGAGCAAAGGTCTCAGCAGTTGAGTGAAACCAGGGAACTGCTGAGCCACCTGGTTCAGTAAGAGAAGTGATTTCTGGCAAAGTGTACCTTTAGACAGTGATGTTGCGAAGCTCTTGTGAAAAGGTTATCTCAAGAAAAGGTGAGTGATTAAGCAGTAGGATAAGCAGTTGGGTCAGTTAAGACAACTGCTTAAAATGCTGCTGGCAAACTACAATTTCTTATACGAGAAGTGTTGGGTGTGTGCTTTGTTGACTAAGGAAATCAACACACGATATATCCTGGTTCAGAGGTGGTGTAATCCTCTTACATCCAGTCCCATCCTATTTCAAATGGATTTCACTAATGTATTAAGCCCAATACACTTAGTGCCAATCTAGCCTTGATAACTCTGGCCTAGATTGAAGGTGTTTCACGAGGAGTACAACACCACTCCAAGCTACTCAATCCTTTAGGTTTTTCTCAATTGATCCAGTGGGGATCAAAAGGTACTCCTAACCTATCTAACTACACTCAGGCCGGGAACAACTGTCCTCCTGAAGTGTTACAACAATTTCTGATTGTGGTTACAAGAAAGTTCTAACCTCCAACTAGGAACTAAACTTCTAGGATTTTGGCAATGAATACTTGATTCTGAGAAGTTTAGTGAAGCAAGAGTCTAAGCAGAGAGTCGTGGATAGAATAGCACTTCTTGCTCAGTGAAATATCTCTCTACTTAGTATGCTCAGGCTTGGTTAGAAACTTTCGTTTCAGTCTCTATTTATAGGCTTTTTGGCTGATCAATCTTATCCGTTGGTTAGGATAAATTGATCTCTACCGTTGAACTTCTGGCGAGTACGAGCAGTACTTTTGTCTCTTGTGCTGCAGTATTTATGGAGGATGTTTCTGTCTCCAATAATCGTCGGGCATCTTTTGAGGGTGTGCGTCCCATGCGTGTAGGTCCATGTACCTGTTTTAGCATTTAAGGCAGGTATAGTTTTGTCTTCCAATCATACATATTCAGTGTATGATTTTTCGGGCCTTTCTCTTATTGTGACCAAGAAAATTTGTGTACAGATAAAATATACCGGTAGGATCTAAAATATCCTATTAAGGTAAATAAATATTACCTTATTGCATTTTTTACTTTTCCGGTAATATTTTATTTGTATCAACAAATTGTACATTTATGTGTCACTTCAGAATACAAATCAGCTTCTAATGCCCACCATGTGTCTTTTCCTTTTTGTGACGAATTTAATTTGTGATAAAGTAAATATATACCGGTAGGATTTAAATATCCTTTTTAAGGTAAGAATTACCTTATTGCATTTTGACTTTGCCGGTATACTTTACTTAATACAAATATTTTTCTTTTGACTTTTGGTCACTCTTGGTTGTGTGTAGCCCATCCCTTATTCTGAACATAAACCAAGTATTTAACTGGTAGGATAACAAATCCTATTAAGGTAAAAATTATTACCTTATTGCATTTTGTATTCCAGTTCTAATAAATAGTTTATTTGTTCGAAATATTTGATGTAACAAATAAATTTAACTGGTTGGATTTATGAGAAATCCTTTTTAAGATAATAGAATATTACCTTATTGCTTTTTATGTTTTTCCAGTTATATTTATTTGTTAACTTGATAGTTCGGATGAGACACTTTTTGGATAATATTTCACTAGCACTTGGTTGGAGATAGATACAAAATCTTGACTTCTTAGTGCTACAAAAGAGGGGAGGAACACAGAAGAGCTTTTGGCATCATCGATAAGTGTTTATCAAAATCTAGGGGACTAACACACGGCGTGCGTGGGGGGACGCATGCGTGCGTGCATGCAATTCCCCCGGATGGCTACTGCCACCCACGCACGGAGGGACGAATGGAGGGACGTACGCGTGCGTGCAGCTACGCACGACGTGTGTGCACCTACGCACACGTGCGCGTAGGAAATGTTTTTCCCCGGATGGCTACTGCCACCCACGCACGGAGGTACGCACGCATGGGTGGGCCATACACACGGCATGATTGGCAGAAGTCATCCCGATTTACCCGAAATCGCCCGGTTTGATCCTACGGCTTTTTACAATTGACCCCTAGGACTTGTAACCCCATTTTATGGATGAAACATGGATATAATACGAGCACTTAAGTAGTTATACCTGAGACGGAGTCCGGGTTAGCTTGAGCATCCGCCTCCGTCATTGCATAGACTCTGTCTTGTGTCCTTCCTTGATTCACGAACGACGTGTTGCTCGCGCTTGCTCCCCCTTTCCCCCTGGACGCTTGGGACGCCCCGACTTGATTCCGTGTCCCGATAGTACAACTACTTGGTCCCGATTCCCTTGCTCCGCCTAGTTGTGGGCAACTCATCTTCATGTGCCCGGTGCTCCCGCATTGGTAGTATCTAGGAGGATCATGACATTTTCCCGGGTGGTTCCTCTTGCAATTTTTCAAACGAGTCACCCCTGAGGCTTGTGATTGCCCGCCCGGGCCTTGGCTTCTCCTAGATGGCAGTTGGGGTGCCCGAAAGGATCCTCCTCCTCCATGGTTCCCCTTTTTGTTAGGACCTTGAGGTCCATGGTTTTCCCACTTTCTCTTTTTCGCCTCCTCGGCACATTTCAACTTTCTTTCTTCCCATTCCTTCTCTCCTTTCAATCCCTGCTCGACTACTTGGCTAAAGGTCATGTTAGGCAACTGTTTTGCCCTCTCACGCACCTCCAAGTCTAAGGCATCCCAGAAGTGATTAACCATGCGGTTCTCATCACAGACATACTCCGATATGAACTCCACGAGCTCCCCGAATTTGTGTTCAAGTTGCCTCACCGTCATTTTGCCACCTTGGGTCAGGAGGGTATACTCCCTCCTCTTAGCGTTCACTTCAAAATCAGAATAGTATTGGGCAAAGAATTCCTGTCGTAAATTCTCTCAAGTCACGGTCCTGCCATACTTGCCCTTAGCCTCATCCCACCATGCGGACGCCATACCTTTAAGCAATCTCACCGCCACCCTTAGTTTAAACTCAGGGGTGAGTTGCATATCAAGGGCTGTTTCGTTCAACCTCTTGATCCATTCAGCGGCGACCGAGATGTCACATATTCCATTGAAGGGTTTGCACCCCAAGTCTCTCGCCTCTTTGAGAAATTTTGAGATCCTTATGATTGGACCTCCATCACCCCGACGCCCATGTGGTTCAATGTGGGCCCTAGAGTCACCATGGCTTCTTCCTCTTGAAGCCCCACCTGAAGGTTGCCCTCCTCGGCGCCTTCGGCGTTCCTTCCTTTCCTCGCGCTCCCGCTGGTATTGCTGGAGCAGCGCCTCAATTCTTGCTAGGGAGTCATTCTCCAACTCTTCATCACTCACATCATCGTTGTCCCCTTCATAAGGGGTCTCAATCGGCTCGGTCTCCGGTTGGTAAGTCGAGACCTCATAGGACCAATAGGTTTCATCCTCAGTGTCAACATGACCATCGCTCACGGTCTACGATCGGCCTCCACGGCTCGCCCCTCTAGACACTCTAGAGGCCCCACGGCTTCCCTACCCGGTCGCCACCGGTGCACGGCCCGTCGGGTTCCTTCTCGTAACCTTGCCACCACCGTCCATTTCTGAAAGAAATTTTGGAAAGAGTCATTAGACCCGTATCAAATGTCAATTGATGGATAGGTACTTAAGACACTACTTGGCTCAAATTGCCACCATACCAATTGCTAAGGGTACCATCTTAACAATTAGTGAGCTTGCAACTCAAGTACCAAAAGTTCTATAAGTACAAAACATTTATGCTCATGGTTTTCAAAATCATTTGGAAAAAGAGAATTTTGAGTTTTCAGTATGAAGTTTATGGACTAAGGCTCTGATACCAATTAAATTGTCACACCCCGGACCTATCCGGACGTGTCAACAACCCGCCGTACAATACGAATACTCAACCGCAGTCTAACACATCCATATTATACAAGGCGTCTGGAATATCATTCACACGTAAGTCATCCATAAACATACATAATAAGCAATTCAATACGCAACAGAAACATAGTCTAAAAATAAATGCCACACGGGGCAAACATGAGCATGCATGCTCTATAGTGAAAAATATCCATGAGCATGTTTTGTAAATGTTCAAAACAGAATGGAGGAAGCACGAACTAAGTCTTCACTCCAAGATGATCGCCCGAGCAACGAGCACAGGTAGCAAGCTCTAGCCTCAACCTGAAATGGTGGTGGGATCCCCCGAAAGGGGGTCAGTACTCTATACGGCTATAAAGTACTGGTGTGGATGGCATCTAATAGATATACAACAAGTATTTCAAACATAAGACCCTCAAATAGGGTGATAATATAATCTAGGCCGTAACCCCAAGTTACCCCTTTTCAAAATATACTTACTTTATATATAAAGTCAAGTAGTCGGCCCGTAGGCCCAAGGTTTGTTTACAAAAACATCAACCCAATACCCCGTGACTACCAGTCACGACAATTCATAGGGTTCAACCCTAACACATATGTTTCCATTTCTAGAGTCCAACTCAAGTACATCACCATGCAAATCATATGACACAAGTTAATTACCCCACCGTGCATTTATAGAGTCCAACTCAAGTACATCACCATGCACATCATAGGCTACAACCTCATATCTCTCATGCACTTCTAGAGTCCAACTCATGTACATCACCATGCATGTCATCAATCACCACCCCATGTCTACCCATGCACTTCTAGAGTCCAACTCAAGTACATCACCGTGCCATGACATAGACTCAATTCCTAAGCAAACCTATGCCTAGAATTGAATATCAATACTCTTTTGGGACATCCTTCAGGACTGCCCATAACATAACCTTAGCATCATATTACATCAAATTAGTCACTTGAATCACAATCAAGTACATCACTTACAATCAAATCCTTAGATTCAATTCCTTAACAATTACAAACAATCATTAACTAGTATTTCAATACTATTAAGATTATTCCTATCAATCATATATTCCATTTGTAAATCCCAACGTATTTAGAGATATGTATCTACACAATTCACACATGAGTAAAAATGCCTATTTCACACAATAGTTCATTTAACTCCATTTTTATCAATACGATTCCAAATCATTTCCAATTTCATTCATTATCTAATATATCAATATTTCATCAAGTTGTAAGCAACTAGATATCGATCCTCATCTTAGTTGAGCTTTAAACTTTTCCATCTTGATCCAATGGTCAAAGCTTCAGTCAAGGTGGATTAAGAAATGATTCCTTGCTTAAATATGAGTGTTAAACAGCCTCCTCAAAGTTCTAGGTCAACCCCTAAACGTCGATACAAAAACGGCTCCTAGTTTTTCCAAGATTTGTTCTAGGTTAGTATCTAACCTTTACAACAAATAAAGTAACTTTATAATAACATTTTATACACTTGAAAAAGTGTATAATAGTTCTTCAATCATTTATATGATTAAGACAATAGAAAGGAAAGTTTTGGATTCAAACTTACTTTGAATACAAAAGTGTATTCTGTGAGGTTGTATTTTGTTCGGACGATTTGAAGGCCTTAAACTGCTCCGTTTTCTTCCAACCATACGTCTATGGATTTTTCTTCTTGATATATTTCAGTGGACACATCACGCGCCCTCTTTGGATGAGTTTATCTCTAGATACGAGTCAAACAAGAAGGCTTACACACTGGAAAATATCCTGCGGTCAGTGCTCTTATCCCCCTTTCTTTGGATTGTGAGGCTCTCTCTTCTCTCTTATCTGCTGGGGTTAGAATGGGGGGTTTGTGGGAGTTTTTGGGAGCTCTCAAAATGATATCTAAGCATGCGGTTCACAAAAATAAAGGGCAGGGTGTTTGATTGCAATCAAACATGGGATGGTCCTCCTCTTTTATTTGTTTTTGTATTGTTTGAGTTCTCAACTCAATAGGTCCGCCCCATTTATGTGTTCTACTTTATTGTCCTTGTTTTGCAGGTTCTAGGAAGGTGTGGGGCGCTCTCTTATGACCCCTAATTAATTTGGGAGCAAAATATCCACCAATACTTTCAAAAGTGGAAAGATGAGTCCTATTGTTTTTATCTTTTGTCATAAGATGTACTTTTTGTACTCATCCCAATTTATTTAGTTCAAGTCAACCTTCTACATCATATTATTGATCTCTAATATGTGTAGGATGTTCCCAATAATTTATATGATGTATAGTTATAAAAGAAGACCCTACTTCCATTATTTAGCTTAATAATGCCAAAGATGGACCATAGGCATTTGTATTCTTCTCCAATCATTCTATCACTTATTTATGACATCAGTATTCATATAGGTAGACTACTAGCCGTGTGGGTTACCCTCCAGTGGGTCTAGGACACCATTCTTGAATAATTTCTATTTTTAGCAGGTTAGGCCCAAAATAACATTTGGGCTGCCCGACCGTTCTTACTTTGTATCGAGGGGTTATATATCCCTATTCAAGAAAGTTGGGCCCCAATATCAATAAGATGGCCCAATTAATTATTTGGAAGTCCATTACTTTTATACGAGCCCAAACAGTAATATGATTAATCACACGTTACGTAAGACTTTAATCGTTTTACAATTGTTTGATAATAGGGAAATTCAATACATATGCTTTGAAATTTAATTTGAATTTCAAGGACATTCGGGTGCAGTGTCACAGTTCGGGTTCTGGGTGTTCTTTCAGAATTAAAAATAAGTAAATTAATTTTCAATTAATCCTAGATAGAAAATGAAATCAATTCTCATAGACAAGAATTAAAATATATTATCACAATCCTAACTTATTTGTAAGATCAGATTGCTTGTATAAGACTCATGCTAATTTAACTCAATTTCTAATAGACAAGAATTGAATTAAATCCATACATTCATGTATGAGGTGATCAAATTCATATAGACAATTATGACCAATATTATACAATTTTCCAGAAAATTAATTGAATTTCAAAAACTAAATTCACACCCTCAAGAACCCATGAACCCTAGCCCAATTCAAACCCTATATAGAATTAGCTACTCATACTTAAAACTAGCATCACAATAATGTAACAATGCATGATGAGGATCTAGATAACTAATTGATTAATGTAGAAAGAAAAGAATGAGTTATTTAAATGAGAAAACCGGAAATTATTAAATGGAGAAGAACAAATAAGAAATTTTGTCCAAAATCAAGAACAAATGCTGTAAATGAAGAGTAAACTTACAATACTTACTGAAATCTAAACTAGATTGGATGGATGCGGCTATGCTGCTAAGTGAACAGAATAGAATAAACGTTGGTTGCTTCTAACTGTTGCCGCTCTCATCCCCCCGTGTGGCTGGGGTTAACTCAAGATGAAAAAAACTTACTCTTGCTGGCCTTTTTGGGCTGTTTCAGATGAATTGCTGCTATTTTTTTTTTCTTTTTTTTGGGCTAAACTTAATTATTCTTAAAAAAACTTCAAACTGTTCAGTTCGAACATAACGTCACATTCACCGCAAAATTCAGTCTGTACAATCACAACTCACCAAACTCGATAATAATATGTAACTTTACAATCAAATTACTTCAAATATGTCAAATTGTGTAGAAAATACAATTTCCAATATGAATGCCGCCGGGACCGAAAAATAGCTAATTTTCAATCAAACCCCCAAATAATCACCCGGTTAATTATAAAAATTAAACAATTAGCACCCAAAATATGGGTGAAAAGATAGTAACGGAACGAGCCTATCAATAGATCCAACTCTCTTCATCAAAAGTCATAAAGGTGACATCATGTTGATACAAATTTATGTGGACGACATCATCTTTGCCTCATCAAATCCTTATTTCTGCAAAAAGTTCAGCAATCTGACGCGCACCAAGGTCGAGATGAGTATGATAAGAGAGTTGAACTTCTTTCTAGGGCTTCAAATTAGACAAATGCTGGATGATATCTTTATCAAGCAGTCCAAGTACATCCATGACATGCTCAAAAGATTCAAAGTGGACCACAAGTCAATGATGAAAACCCCTATGTCTCCCTAACACAAGCTCGACTCAGACCCTTCCGGGAAACCAGTCAATGCCACAAATTATCAGACCATCATCGGATCTTTGTTTTACCTTATATCTAGCAAACCGGACATTGTGTTTGCAACATTCCTCTGCGCTCGCTTTCAAGTAAATCCAAAGGAATCACATTTGAATGTTGTAAAGAGGATACTTAGATATCTCAAAGGAACAATCAATCTGGGTCTATGGTTTACGTACTAAAGATCCAAGGTTTGATCTCGTGGGATACTCATATGTTGATTTTGCAGGCTGCAAGTTGGACAGATAAAGTATGTTCGGAGGTGCTCAACTACTTGGGGATAAGCTAGTGTGTTGGTCCTCAAAGACGCAGAATTGCGTGTCCACTTCTACAGCTGAGGCAGAATATGTCGCGAATGCTAGTTGTCATTCTCAAATTTTATGGATGAGGACGCAACTCAGAGACTACACCTTCACATTCTCACACATCCTGATCTACAGTGATTCACAAAGTGCAATAGTCATCACGTGCAATCGAATTCACCATTCAAGAACCAAGTATATTGATCTCTGATATAATTTTATAAAGGATCACTTTGAGAAGGGCACCTTGGACATGTACTCTGTGTCTCTGTGTCCACGGAATTATAACTGGCCGATATTTTCACGAAGGCGCTGGATGAAAAGATATTCAACCTTTTGATCTCTAAGCTGGGAATGCTGAACTTGAACCCTTAAAACTCTGCATTGTGTGTGTGCGTGTGCGTTCATTTTTCTCATTCTTCAATTTTTTTCTTTTTAAAATTTTTCATTTTTTTTATTTTTTTTATTTTTTATTATTATTAATATTTTTTTATTTTTCATTTTCTTGCATTTTTTTCATTGATCAGTTTTTTTCATGCTTAAATCGAGGGGGGGGGGGGGGGTTCAAATATTTCACAAGCTGAGGGGGAGTTCTAATTTTCAAAAGTGCTAGATTTGAGGGGGAGCAAAATGGTTCGAGTCGTTTAAGTTCAAATTTTCCCAACCCTATATATACTACGACTTCATGCAACCCCCTCCACTTTTACTTAACGCACCAAAAACTCTCCAACTTCCCCAGAGCTCAATCTTTCTCGTTTCTCCTTCGCTCATCACCCTCAAGGTTTACATCCTTTTACTCCTCTACTCGCCTTTTTTTTTTCTTGAACATGTACGCACTGGAACATACGGAAATACGAATGGATGCGTGAAAGATCGGGCGAAGTGCCGTGGGCGAAAATCTCATGCGCGAAATAACCTCGATGCGCGAACTTGCTCTCATGCGCGAATTAGTACTAGGGGTGGGCATAAAACCCGAACCGAACCGGTACCGAACCGTCCCGTAATGGTACCGAACCGAATAACGGGTATTTAAACAGTTCTATAGATTTTTATCCCGTACCGAAACCGTACCGTTTGAAACGGGTACGGGACCGGTCCTAGATTTTGAGAACCAAAAAATACCGGACCGAACCGTTCGTAAATAATGCATTTTGATTTTTTTATATTTTTCTATATCAATAGATCTAGACCAACAATTTTATACGCCAAGTATGTATTCATGTGTCCCTCACATATCTAAAATGTGTTGTTTATATATATTGTTAGTTTTTCTTTTTAGATAATTTATGTTATATTTTGATATGTATTGAAACAATATTAAAATTTCAGAAATCATTAATGATTATTTATTTCTAGTAATGCAGTGTACATGACTTTTTGTTGTATCATGTTTGTGCATTTTTTATAACTTAATTAATATGGTTTAAATATTAGCTCTCAAGGTTCAACTATAAATTAAATTAGAACTACAGAGTAATATTTAACCTGGAACGAAGAAGAACGTTGAAGATTTCTATTATACTATTAAAAGTTGCAACAATTTGACTTTCACGTTTGCCAACGCGCAACTTTGACTGTAATTATATTTATTTACGTATTAATAAACATTAAAAAAAGTTAATATATTGGAAATTTACATTAATACAAATTTATTAATATTTTATACATAATATTTTTATTATATATATTTTTAGAAAATCGTAGTCAAAGTAAGGTGTGTGAATAGTGCAGAAATTCCAATGTTGCAACTTTTATGGAACGGAGGAAGTATTAAACAATTTGATGATATTCGTGTTTATATTTTCACATGAACTTAGTAAATTAAAAATGATATTTATCTCGTGCGTCATCGTTTTGCTATACTTTTTCTTAGTTGTGTTGCACTATTTGTGTATTTGTGAATTTTAGTACTAGGTATGCAATTTCTTGTATTTATTTCAACATGTCATGTGAGTTGGTTGGTGTGATGATATCTACTAATTGCAAGATTTGTTCAAAAATTTTAGCATGTGTTTGGCATTGTACCGTACCGTTTTGTACCGTTCCGAAACAACATGGTACCGACCGGTTCTATCCTTGGAACCGGACCGTACCGGACTATTAAAAACCTCACGGATACATTACGGGTTTAACCGATTTACCGGACCGTTCCGGACCGCGCCCACCCCTACGAAGTACCATGCACGAGATAAGGGTTATGCACGAACTGAGGGTCGTGGTCGAGCGAACTTGGCGTGATGTGCAAAAAAGATGCCTTATGCGGGAAAACAAGCCAATGCGCGAACAACCTACCCATGCGCGAACAACCTACCCATGCGCGAAATAATACCATGTGTGAACTGAAGTTCTATGCACAAACCATACCCATGCGCGAACAAGCACCTAGGTCATTTTTCAACTTTTTTTAATCAGATACTAATGTTTATCATTTTGAAGTGATAAACATCACTGCTGCTATTTGAGGAGAACAGACGTATGTGGGGCTTCTTCTTGGGCTTGGATGCTACAGAATGTTGAGAAGATCTATGTGGAGTGGCAGTTCTGGATGGTGACTTCTGCTGAAAAGGGTTGTAGATTTGTTCTTTTGTGGGGAAGGTGTTCTCTGGTGAGATGGGGTTTTCTGTTGTTGAGGTGAGGGAGGAGGTGAGGGGGAGCGATCTCTGGTAGGGGTTTTGTGTTTGCAGGGAGAAGCTGATTGAGCAGGAGTTTTCTTTTGGGATGGGGTTTTCTGATTGGATGTGGTGTTATTGTTATGGAGATGGTGATTTTTGTTTGAGTGGGGATTGGGGTGGAGTAGAGTAGGGTGTGGTAATTTTAGATGAGGGTTTCTGTTGGGGTGAGGGAGGGGGATTGAAATGTTGGGGAGAGGGAGGAGGTGTAGGAGTGATTACCTCAAGTATTGTTTCTTTGTACAGAGATTCCCTCCATTCCTTGATCAAATTTAGCATGGCTAGATCTTGATCATTGGCTGTGGATGGTTCTCCTTCTCCAGGATGGCTGCGGAGGAAGGGGTTGAGGGATTCTCTGCTCTTCTTCTCAACTAGCCAGGCATCAAATATTGCCATTTCATGATCCTCCAGAGGTTTCACAGAATCTTCCTCTTCAGAAGGGGTGAGGAAAGCCTTCCCTTTGAAGTTGTTCTTCTTCTATTGCTGATAGAACAGATAGGAGAAAGTCCTTATTCAGACACTGCTGAACCTCTTATGTGTCTTCCCACTTGAGTACTTCAGCTTCCTCACTGATAAAGTAAGGGAACATCCTTATTAGCTCAGAAAGAGGTTACACTCGCCATTTTCTCCATGTTAGTACTCTGACAAACTGCTTGTCCAGAATAGTGAAATGATCCACCTGAGGTTCTGAAGTCTCAGGGGTTCTGTTGTTGTCTGCTTGATGTTCTGGTGAGGAAATCATCAAGGATTGATTTGGCTGTTCAGCAGAATGAGGGCTATTGGGTTCCCCCTGAGTATGTGCCCCAATATTTTTACTGGACTTGGAGGCACTTGAGGACTCAGAACTAATCATTATCTGCTTACCTTGCCAGATAGGTTTCTTGAGTTGAACATAAGAATCAGAATCATCAAGTTCCCCCTGGATTACATGAGTCATTACTTTTGTTTTCTTGGTAATGGGAGAGGGAGAGGGGGTAGATTCTGTAGAGATAGGAGAGGGCTTCTTCCTCATGGTGATAGCCTTCTTAGTCACAACCTTCTTCACTTTTTCTGGTGCAGCCTTTTTGGGGACAACCTTCTACACAAGTTTTCTGACCAGAGGCTCTTCTTCCTCGGATTCTGTATTATTGGAAGAGACAGGGGTCTTCTGTTGCTTCTTCTTTTTCTGTTGGTCACCAACTTTCTTAGGCTTGACAGCCTTCTGTTGGAGCCTTTCTCTGTTGAACTCCAGAGTCCTTAACCTTTTCTGCTCAGCCTTGAGAGCAATTTTCCTATCCTTGGAGGTGTTCAGGAAAAGAAGCTTGGTGCAATCAGCCTCAATAGGGTTCCTCAGTACCGAAGAAAAAATAGAAGTAGAGGTAGAGGATACCTCATCATCAGATTGACCCATAAGGCATAGGTCTTCAGTCTCTGTATCCAGGCAACAGAATGCCTCATTTGATTCTGATTCTGAGCTGGATTCTGTCTCAAAGAAGGGATCGTTCTCTGGTTGCTCAGTCAAGAGTGCCTTCCTCCTTCCATGCTCATACTTCTTTACTCCTTCTTGGCCTTGCCTTTTGGAGACTATGGGATGTGGACAGTTGGCTTTGAAATGCCCGGGTTGTCTACAATTGTAGCAGAGAAGCTCTCCACCGCTTTCTGATGACTTGGTTTTCTGGAAGGGCTTTCTGCTAGAGGATGGACTTCTGCCATCCTTGGGCTTCATAAATTTCTTGAACTTCCTGGAAAAAGCAGCCATATATTCGTCAGTTAAAAGTATGGAAGGGTCAAAATTATTTACCTG
Organism: Cuscuta europaea; assembly: GCA_945859875.1. Taxonomy (NCBI): domain Eukaryota; kingdom Viridiplantae; phylum Streptophyta; class Magnoliopsida; order Solanales; family Convolvulaceae; genus Cuscuta; species Cuscuta europaea. The sequence goes on along the minus strand of CAMAPE010000009.1, from coordinate 1,387,409 downwards.
TGAGGTGCTGGCTGTGAGGGCAGTAGTTTTTCTATCCTCAACTTTTTCTTTCTCATCTTCATTCATCTCGAACTCATAAGACTTGAGATCAGAGATGAGTTTCTCCGTGCTCTAGGTTCTGAGATCTTTGCTGTCTCTCATGGCAGTGACCTTCATCTTCCAGGGAGAAGGTAGACCTCTGAGAACCTTCAAGTTTATCTGCTTGGGTGTCAGTTCCTTCCCAAGTTCTGAGATTTCAGCAGTAAGGGTGAGCAGGCGTGCATACATCTCAGCTATGCACTCTTTGGGGAGAAGTTTGAAATCCTCAAACTTCTTCATAGCAATAGTCAGTTTGTTGTCCTTCTCCTGCTCATCACCAGCTCCAATGAGGGTCAGTGTATCCCAGATTTCCTTAGCAGAGTTGCACTTCTTGATCCTGGTGAAGTACTTGTCATCTATGGCTTTGTAGAGGATGTCCTTGGCTATGTTGTCAAGGTTGTACTTCCTCCTTTCTTCAGTTGACCATTCATGACGGCCTTTGATGATCATCTGAGGTTGATCACCACCAGCAAGGTATTCCGGGTTCATCGTGTTGAACTGAGTGAAGGGGCCAACATCAAGAACTTCCCACATTTCATCATGTAGGGCACAAAGATGTGCTTTCATTCTGATCCTCCAGTCGTCAAAATTTGTAACTGAAAACATCAAGTTCTTTGAAAGAGTGTTATCCATAATAAGAGTTTAAGTAGGCTAAGAAACAAGTGGATCTCTGTTCAGCAAGTAACCTAAAAGATTACAAGAACGAGGAGGCTCCGATACCACTTGTTGGTCCCGTTTATATTTGGAACAGTCTAGAGGGGGGTGAATAGACTGTTCAGGTTTTTCAAACTTTTCTCTAAGTCAACTCTGACTTACCAGAGAAAGTCTGGTTTTGGTGACAGAGAAGGTCGCGTTCTGATGACAGAACTGGACCTGGCAGCGGATTAGGTTCTGTCCGGGTAGCCTCAGGAAGAACACTAAGGCAAATGCCTTTCTAATAACTCTGAGAACAAGATCTGCTGAACACAGAATCCAAGTTCTTAGGAGTTATGCAGTCAGAATCTTAAGTGCAGAAAATGAATGCGTAAAGTAAATAACATCGGGGTTTTTATAGTGGTTCAAGGAACAACGCGTTCCTCTAGTCCACTGTTCCACTAAGCTTGTAAGTCAACAATTACAATGCCTTAGTCCCTAAAACTTAAGAAGCACTCCACATCTTCTTCAAGCCTAGTTGCCACCCGGGATGCAGTCCTTGCTTCCTGATGGCTGGTCTCGTTTCACTGAGTCTCTTGAAGTATCCCCACTTTACTACTCCAGTTAGTTTGAGACGTCCCTTCTTTTGCAAGAAGTGTTTGATTGAAAACCAGTTTTCTCCAACGTAGCTTCTTCTCAAAGGATGTGTAGATGAGGCTTCCGAAAAGTTGAAGAACTGGAGGAACGATTCTCTTACGTTGGAAAGAAGAGATATGAAGTTTATAATCTTTTCCAACGTTAAGTGTTGCTCGAGATGAATAGAGGTTGAAGTCTTTGAGCATTTGAATATTTGAACTTAGAGAGATTGATTATTCTGGTTCCAATTCTTCGAGATGTATCTTATATACTGGGAGCGGTCTTCCCGTTGGAGTGTAGAAGACAACTTCATTAAATGCTTGTACTGTTGATTTGACCGGTTGGTCCTCGACTTGCTATTTTGGGGGTGAAAGGATATCCGCATGGTCAATCATCAGCTTTAAATATCTCTTCGTACGTACGGCATTAATTGAGCATTTAATGCGTGTACAATACCATGTTCCATCGAAGAGGCTCCTAGCCGTTAGGGTATTTCATGTTAGTTTCACGGCCGTCGGAAGTGCCTTCGAATTCTGTATGTATCAGCAAGTCTGGTGAGGCTCTCTGGTTGAGACTCTGATGTCCGCCTCTGATGCCAACTCTGGTACCCAATTCTGGTAGCTTCTCTGATGAACAACTCTGATAGCAACTCTGATGAGCAGCTCTAGTAGCAACTCTGATGAGAAAGTCAAAGAGGATCTCTGGTCAGTCGACTATGCTCATACTTACAAAGAAAATTCTAATACAAGATTTCTAAGGGGGTACACTAAAATTCTAATCTACCTAGCATCATCAAAATCTAAATACAATTATTCCTTACAAATAGCACCCCCCTTGGTCGAAGCCTGAAAGAAGGATACCCACTCCTCGCTCAAAGAAGTAAAGAGGAAGAAAATAAAAGAGGGACAACCGAGGACCGTGCACTCGCCGGCCACGAGCGAAATCCCCACAAATCAAAAGAGGGACAGCGGAGGACCGTGCACTCACCGGCCTCGAGCGAAATCCCCACAAATCAAAAGAGGGAAGCCGAGGACCGCGCACTCGCCAGCCTCGAGCGATAAAAATAAAATCCCCACAAATTTGACTAAGTACATATCAGGCGAATGTTACGCAGTATGTACGAAGCATACACACAGACTACCCCAAGACACTTGAAAAAATTCCAAAGTGATATTTACTTGGTCGACGGAAGTCACAGGGAAGACGACACGGACTCAAAAGATTCATGGGAAACATTCCCCTTAACCGGACAAGGGTCGGTGACCTTCATCGACCACGACAGAGGGAAACAACTACCTAGTCTCAGCCAACACTTAGAAAGATTTCAAAGAATGACATAACAAAAACAATACAAGAACGAGGACGATGCAAAGGCTAGAACGAAGAAGATAAGATATTTAAGGAGGATGAGGCGTAAGACCAATATGTAAGCGGATAACATCAATATATTCAAAGTACATAATACAAGAGGGGGGCAATACGGCCTTTACATGTACAGGCACTACGGCACCCACTACAACAAGCAACAAAAGTTAAGAAGGCAGCGGATCAACTTTCCTCGTCGGCCTCACCGGCAGCCCGTTCAGCATCAACTTGCTCAACGGAAGCTCCACCACCCCCCTCCACTTCGACATCTTCACCGGCTCCGGATGTGGAGGCGGCAGTATCCGCCAAGACGTCATCGTCGGTCCACTCCTCCTCACCGACGGAAGAACTCAGCATAGGAGCATGCCTCTCAGAGGGAGGAAGCTTTATCTCCTCCTCAGGGTCCTTCATGTTTCGTGGAAGATTCAAGGTCCTGGCCCATTTCCGGGTGAGCTTCATGGTCTTAAAACTATGGCGCAGCCTCCGGTAAATGATATTTTGCATCCGTTGTTGGCCCATGTCATAGTACACCTTCATCTCCCTTTCGAAGTACTCTTGGCCTTCAGGACTGTGCTGGCCCCAATCTTCGAGCCTGGCCGCCACAACCTCAAAACACCAAGGCCGACGCTCCTCAGCTTTCTAGCCGTCAGCATCTTTCTCTGCACTAGCCTCAGCAGCCTGCTCGGCCTTAGCTCTGGGTTTCTCGGCCCCAACAGCACAATAACGAGCAGCCTCATGCATCTCCTTCTCCTCGGCGAGCTTTTTTTAGGGCATCGTCCCTTTCGGCAGTCACTTGATGAATAGCCGCATCGGCTTCGTTAGCTTTCTTTCTCAGGGCCTCCACATCCCCCCGTAGCCGATCCAGGCAACTCAAGGCCTCATCGGCCGAGACAGCCCTCTGCTCAACTTCCTTCAGCCGGGCTAACTCCCGCTGCTGCCTCTTGTTGCTCTCCATCACCATGAAGGCAGCCTGCAAATAACAAAATGGTTAGGACGACGGTGAAACCTGCAAGCATGAAAATCAATAAAATAACAAAGTACATAGCCAACTCACTTGGATGAGGTGGTCCATTGCACCGTCATAAATCTTGACGTTACCAAGCCCATTAAGATAAGCCTGGTCCTCGTCTGGGACGGCCTGGGAGATCACCTCGTGAACGTCAATGATCTTTTTGAACACACTGCCCTTGACGGGGTATTCAACTTCCAGCTTGTAGGTCCCTCTGACCAACTGCTTGCTGGACCTCTTCTTCCGGGAGTCTCGGACAATAGGGAGTGGCTGAGAAATAGAAGCAGATGAAGGACCCGAAGTAAGGTCCACAATGGCATCAGCATGGGATCTGCCATCATCTCCGACGGGGACAGTGAGGGCGTTAGTATATATGTCCTAGCGACAATCACTTTTTAGAGATATATGTACTTGATCACATTCAGTTTTATATATTTGATATATACGCTATTACACATTGATGATTAAGTATTTTGATTGCCAATATCTTATTCATAATTGTGTTCCCTTGGACTTATGTTGTCAATAAGTAAGTGGGAGCTTATATGATATAACATAAGGTCCTAAAATAGCCCCAATCAATGATTATCAAGAATGGGATATTGATGGTATGCGATAAGATTGGTATGTGGACTGCATCATACTTTTAGAAAGTATAGTTGATCTCACAACTATGAGTTCCTGTAATTCATGATGGTCACATAGATATTTTAGAGAATATTGGCATACCCACCGAGAAACCATTTGATAAGTTCTATTCATGTGTCTATGGGATTATCGGCGTATAGAGTAGTGTAATAGTCCTCCGACTTGAGGTCAATACGTACTACATGTTCTGAGTGATATACTTTGACCATGAGCAACGCTTGCACTCCAATCAGGGTAGATACGACATGTGTTGGGTGCATCACGAAGCACATGGAGTAGTAGTTGAGCCAAGAAAGGATTCATTCCTCATAATAGATTTAGAGAGAACATTCTACTTCTCATATCTAGATGGATCATAAAGTCATTGTGTGTGAGATATGCCCAGATACAACAGTCGAATAATCTAAGAATATTGAATAGTATTTAAAACAGTAGAAGAGAAATTTCATCAATAAAGTATACCGTGTATATAGAATGATGTATTCATGTAGAACAATTACATAGTACTCGAACGTATCAGCTAGAGAGAGAGAAATTCTAGTCTACTGGCTCTACAGAGAATAATATGCGGAATAGAATGTGTAGAGACTTCCAGGAACAGATTCGGCCATCCCTACCTGTATTTATAGGAGAGATGTTCGAACTGCCTAATACAATTAGGAAACAATATGGGCCGTGCGAGTGGGCTATGTAGAGCATTTAAATCAGGCCTAATTCTCTCTCAGCTAATCTAATTAAATACAAAGACTCATTAATTAAATTACAATTAATTTGAACACAATAAAATAATATTCTAACATTCTCCCATTTTGTGTTCAAATGTCGATGAAGCGCGGATTATCTTTGAGTCTTGTACAATGACTTCCGATAGCCTAGGATTACTTCATAATGTCTGAGGGTACTTCTGAAATCAAGTCTAACTCCTACGGCTTCGTGAAAATCTGCTATAAGAGCAATCTGTACTGGGTCATCTGGATCTTCAGAATTTTGTAGCTTTAGAGCAGCTTCTCCCAGATGGTCTTCAATGATTCTCAGTGTACCATCGCAATACTTGTGAATTTCGTTCATGAGAAGGACTCGCTTGATGCCTTTGTAGTCTTTGTAGATTAGTCCTATCTCTGGTTGTGTGACGATGGTGCCTTCTTCAAAATTCTCGACCCAGGGAGCTCTATTTCTTGGTGCAGACATGTTCACTTTCGAAAAGTTATTTTCTATGGCCATTTGCAGATCGAAGAGTGAATAGTATTTGACTTGTCGCATCATGAGTCTCTTGAGTGCATTAAGGCCTAGATCTTTGTCTTTTTGAGAAAGTTCTCTGAAGTTGACGTATCTGTACTCGTAGAATAATTGGATCAAATCTGTAGAAACCAAGTAGTACAGGTCAGCTTCAGATGCTCTTTGGATTATGCCATTTTGTCGTTCAAACTCATAAATTGGATAGAACGTATCTTTTCCAATATGATGTATCTCAATAGCTCGAATAGCTATGATCATCGAATCAGAATGCTTGACTAATCTTTTGCGGTGTCCATAAGGATCATTCTGATCGGCAGACATGTTTCGTAGCATCCATATATGTCCGGAAGCAGCAGTTCCTTCTAAATGTTCAAGTCCTCTGAGTTCTAGCTCGTCAATCTTCTTGATTCTTTTCTCACTTCTCCAAATTCTGGGTCTCAGATCTTCTTGATATGGCACAATTATCTTGATGTTTTCCCAAGGTGTCTCTAAATTGTCTTCTGTATTGAATTTCTTTGGGTGCGTCTTGATCAGATCCTTGACTAAGTGAAAATCAGGAAGTGGATCATCGTAGAATTCTCCTTGAGCTATTTCTTCAGAGTCTAGTCCCATTAAGTTTTCAGCAGCAGTCTTCTTGACTTCTTGTATGAAATTCAGCTGGCTGAGAGCTTCTTCTTTGTTCATCTTTTGAAGTTCGTCCTTCTCATTATCTTCTATCCAGTCGAGTAATATCATATCAGCAACTTTCTCTTTTAGATCTCTTTCTTTTCTCTTTGAACCTTGTTTCTTAGATGATGATGGTAGATCAGCTGGAATTGGGATAGAAGCGGACTTAGAAGAATATGTTGCTCTCTCAGCATGTGGGACCTGTGGATCATTTGGGACAAAAATTGTAGCAGTGGGTAACATAACACCAGACTCACAAAGACTTACCGTTTTCATCATACTAGAGACTAGCTCGTTCTGACGGCCTGAAGACAATGGTGATTCATATGTTGCATTGTCAGAACTTCCTTCCAATCCTTGGTCAACATCCATGAAGGACGAGTCTATAGAAGTTCTCGAGAGGACACAAAGTCCTGGCTCAGTGTTTATGGGCTCAGAAGGGTGATAAACGGTTAAGGCTAGTGATTCGTTGGGTGCGGTAGAGTTTGAGGGTTTAGGCTGAGAAGATGTAGATGGTTCAGAGCTAGTGGAGGATGGAATGATGGATTGAGATGTGGTTTGCTCACAAGCACGTTGCCTTTTCTCCCCTCATGATGATCCGAATCATCGGTGTCATCATGTTTATGCTTAGGCAAGCGTTCTTGATCATGGCAGGTGGTTGTAGGGATGAATGGAGGGGTGAGGGCTAGGATGTTTCGTACTTGAATTAGGTGAGGTGGGAGGATGGGTTCGGATAGGAGTCTATCAAGGAAGTACTCGGATAAATCAAGAATGTTCATTTGTTTTGGGTCAAGGTGAGAGGTAGATGGAGCGGATGTGGGTATTATTGAGGTAGGTGTGATGGTAGATGGAAGAGTTCCTATGCAGGGAGTTGGGTGTGATCTTTGGTCTGCTACGCTTGTTGGGACTACAGGACGTAGGTCTTGTAAGAGTGAAAACTTGAAGGATAGAAGTTCAGACCTTAGATCCTCCCTAGTTAAACTAGCAAAGGAAGAAAAACCTGACCAAAAAGAAGTATCAGTTCTCACAGCATCACTAAGAATAGCGGTGACATGGCCTGCTAGGAAGATTAGTGTGGCAGGACTTCCAACCATCATTGGCGTACCTCTGGTTGTTATAACAGGTGGTAATGAGCCTGTATCAGTGTGTGCAGATGTAGAAGGTTGTGCCCTAGAAAATGATACAACTTCTGGGAATGTGGACACATGACCTAACGTGCATTGGGTAGCAGTGTGGGGCGGTTCACTGATGGGTTCCCCTTGTGGGATTGAAACAACCATCTGTTTGGAGACAGTTGAGTGGTCTTGGCTTGGCTCATTTTGCGCTATTGAACTCAATGTAGCGACTTCTACTCGGGAACTGACAACGTCAGAACCTGTACCTATGGGCTGAGTTTAGTGTATTTCAGTGACTGGTGGTGATGTAACAATTACAGCATTAGAGGAGGAGACATCAGCTCTCTTGGACTGAGTCTCACCTGCCCTCTTCTTTGGTTTAGTCACTCTCGGACCCTTACTTCCACTCGGCTTTGAAGTCCCTTGGGTAGACACAGTGGGGTTTGACTGCGTCGTAGGGATAGAAGAGATACTAACCTTGTATTCAGCGACATGCGGATCATTTGGAGCAGCAAGGTTGATTAGTACCTCTGGAATAGGCATTGGTTGTGTTTGAACTTTGTCCTGAGTGTTCTTTAGATACTTCATCATCGGAAGTTCAAGCAACTCTGCTTCTGGTCTTCTTGGAATGTTGGAGTCCGCCTTCATGAAATGATCGATGAGAATTGAGAACCACCGTACATAAGGGATGTACTTGGTCTTGCTGTTGGATCTCCTTATTTTGAGTTGTTCGAGAAACTCCATCCAGATCAGATGTGCCCAGTCATAATTCTTTGAAAATATCACCCCATGGACCAGCTTGAGAAAGTGAATGTTGCAGCGATCATGACCAGATTGTTTTGGCGAGAGGCACTTGTTGAGGATGTACAACAGGGTTCTCCATGGTCGGGGTAGAAGGTTGCCGTAGAATTCAGAAAATTGGGTCAAAGGAGATGGGTGGCCAACCTTCAGAATGTCGGTGAGTAGGTCTTTATCAGCAGGAAAAGGGTCAAATGATGGGGTTATGGGAAGATGGAGAAGAGTGCGTAGTGTATCATGGGTGATTTGAACAGTGGAGTTGGCTATTTGGGCTTGAAAAGTGGGGATAGGAGTGTTTTCTGTAGAAGTGAATGTGCCCCAGAATTGTCTCAAGTAGATCTTGGGTACTTTGGCAGATATGATGTGTGCTTGCCATAGTGGGTGCCCTTTGAGAATGGATACCACCACTTTGTCTTGACATTTGAAAGTTGTGGGGTCTATGAGAAAATTATTGTCCTTTATGTCGATCCAACTGTCCTTTGGAAATACTTCTTCTTCTGTGATGAAAGCCATTATGCCTGTAGTGCACAGATTAAAACTCTTGAGATTAGAAAAATGGTTTTGAGTTTGGTGTCTCGGGCTTAAAGGTCTTGGGAAATTGGGCTTTGGCTTGGTTTAAATGGGCTTGGGCTTTGAGGATTTCGGAAAAGGGAATTAGGTTTTAAGGATCTCGGGGGTTAAAGGATTTCGGTAGTTGGGGAATTTTGAATAAGGATTTTGGGTAGGAGGGATTTTGGGTAGGAGGGATTTCGGGTAGGAGGGATTTCGGGTAGGAGGGATTTCGGGTAGGAGGGATTTCGAGTAGGAGGGATTTCGGGTAGGAGGGATTTTGGGTAGGAGGGATTTCAGGTAGGAGGGATTTCGGGTCTCCAACTTTAATGATGATGAATCTCGGGAACCAAATTTCGGCTCAGTGAGGATTTTGAAACCGAGAATTTCGAGAGTCACGAAATCTTAGAATTTGACCCTTAACAGCTAGTTCTTCCGAGTTTAGGTGATGGAGATTTCGGTGGGGAGAAGAGTGATCGGGTTTGGTGGTTGTGGTTTTGGTTGTAGATGGTGAAGAAAGAAGATGAGGGTTTGACCGGTGATGGTTGACGGTGGCGAGGATGGGTTCCGATGGTTGGGGCCGGTTTCCTCGTCATCCTTACATGTGAACCTGCAAAATATCAAAACTAACAAACATGCAAAAAAAAAGGATAAACGAAATAATCAACCTTGAGAAATTGTGAGGAAGATGACGAACGAAGAAGATGATTTCGGAGAGACAAAAAAATTTGAGTGCTTTGAAGAGAGAAGTGCGAACAAGTGGAAGAAGAATAAAATCAACTGTTTTTGGCTTTAAGTACCCGCGAAAATAAGAAAGTACAATCTTTTTGGCTTTTTCTCACTTTGGAAACTGACTCAATTTAATTGACTGAAATTCCTAGACTGACTTAAAATAAAAGAAAGGGAAAACTATCAAATAAGCCCTCGTACTATACTGAAAAAGCCGATTAGGCCCTCGTACTTTACAAACACTCAATTAAGTCTTCGAACTATTAAAAAACGTTCAATTAAGCCCTTTTGGTGGGTAAGTAACCGATTTCCCGGTTAAACGACGATGATGGCGACGATGTGCTCGAACCCCAGCAACGACAACTTCCGGGAAACAGATTACATTTAACCAGGAAACCGGTTACTTACCGACCGAAAGGGCTTAATTGAACGTTTTTTAATAGTTCGAGGACTTAGTTGAGTGTTTGTAAAGTACGAGGGCCTAATCGACTTTTTCAGTATAGTACGAGGGCTTATTTGATAGTTTTCCCTAAAAGAAAAAATATTTTTGAGATTTTCTATTTTATGAAAAAAATTGCGGATACTAAAAGAAATTAAATTACTCCTCCTCAAATGTAGCACTCAGACCAGACTAATTTTGCTCCCCCTCAATGTTTGCACATTTTAGGGAAACAGACTGACAGACCAAGAAACTGACTCAATAAAATTAAAAACTAAGACAAAAAAATTAAAGAAAAACTTAAACTAAAAACTCCCCCTATACTTGTGCACGGTATCAAAATTCCAAATTCAGCATTCCCAGTTTAGAGACCAGGAACTGAAATCTTTTCTCGTCCAGAGCTTTTGTGAATAGATCAGCTAATTGAAGCTCAGTGCACACAAAGTATAGGTCCACATGACCTTTTTCAATATGATCTTTGATGAAGTGGAATCTCAGGTCAATGTGCTTAGTACAAGAATGATGAACCGGGTTGCATGAGATAGCAATCACATTTTTTGAGTCACTATAAATCAGAATGTGGTCAAAGTAGAATCCAAAATCGCGTAGTTGAGTCCTCATCCATAGTACTTGTGAACAGCAACTAGCAGCAGCAACATATTCAGCCTCTGCCGTAGATTTTTTTTTTTAACCCGGAAGGTAAACCACCAAAATCAGTGGGGCAAATGCCGGGGAACATTTGCCAGATTTTATTAAAAAAGGGAAATAATACAAAAAGAGAGGGGGACCAAACCAAAACCTCTCAGAAGAGGCATACCTCTTATAAAACAATTCATGCAAGAAACGAAAAGACACCAAAGATTGAGGGGGCTAGGCCTGACCCAATCAAAAACAAAAAACTGATAAAATTAAAACCTAAGAGAGGGGATACCAAAATAATCCATCAGATAGGCCCGTTTAACATAAATGGGCAGGTGCTCTGGACTACTGAAATAAGTAAAATTCATTTCGCCCATCATGCTCATTTCGAACTTAGATTGCATCAGACTTCCAAATGCAGTGCATAGTGCTGGATCAGTGGAGCCAAAAATGATGTCGTCAACATAGATCTGAACCAAGATGATGTCAGACTCATGACGCATGATAAAGAGAGTAGTATCAATTGTTCCTTTAGAAAAGACAGAATCAACCAGGAAATCAGATAGCTCCTCATACCAAGCTCTCGGGGCTTGTTTGAGTCCATACAAAGCTTTATCCAGACGATAAACGTGATCTGGATATTTCTTACTGATGAAGCCTTCTGGTTGATCCACATAAACTTCTTTTTTCAAATCCCGTTCAAGAATGCTGTTTTGACGTCCATTTGATAGATGGTGAAGTTCTTGTGTGCCGCATAAGCCATAAACAGTCGAATGGCTTCAATGTGTGCTACTGGAGCGAACGTCTCATTGTAATAAATACCTTCTTATTGATGGTAGCCTTTCGCTACTAATCGGGCCTTGTTGCGAATCACAATCCCGTCTTCATCCTTCTTGTTCTTAAATATCCACTTAGTGCCTATGATTGATTTTCCAGGGGGCCGAGGCACAAGTGACCATACTTTCAGTCTCTCAAATTGATTTATTTCTTCTTGCATGGCGATTATCCAATCAGGATCAGCTAACGCTTCAGTGACATGAGTAGGCTCAGTTTGACTAAGAAAACAAGAAAACAGACATTCAGTCTCGGTGGCAGATCGTGTGCACACTCCACTTGAAGGATTTCCAAGTATGAGATCAGGTGGATGAGCATGAGTCCATTTTCTAACATGAGGGAGTGGCTGAGCATTATTTTTAGGTTGCTGATCAACATAAGGGTTATCAACATGAGGAACAGATGAAGATGTAGGATCAGTGGGCGGAGGTGTTGAAGTTTCAATCTCAGCTGTGGTTGCAGAAGTTGATGAAGTTGATGCGGGTGTAGGAGTTGCAGCTGAAGATATTGTAGTAGCAGGTGGAGAAGATGGATCGTGTGGTTGTGGATTCTCGTAAATTTGGTCAAACAGGTGGTCGAGATCCACAGAATTGGAATCAGATGAGGGAGATGAGGCAGGTAGTTGTGCTAGAACACCAGTGATATCGGGTTCTGAACTGATGTGTCCAGAAGCCTGTTCTTCTTTCTCGTTAAAGGTCACATTGATGCTTTCAATGACCTTCTTTTTGTCTCTGATGTACACTCTGTAAGCTTTGGATGACGAAGAATAGCCAATGAACAAGCCTTCTATTGCTTTTGGATCGAACTTACCTTGTTCTTCCCTATCATTCATGATGAAGCACTTGCATCCAAACACTCTTAGAAAAGAAACACTGGGAATTCGGTGGTTGATCAGCTCATATGGTGTCTTTCCAAACCTTTTGTGAATAGAGGTCCTGTTCTGAGTGAAGCAGGCAGTGTTGATAGCTTCAGCCCAGAGAGAATGTGGATGTTTGGAATGGATCAGCATGGTTCTTGCAGCTTCAACAAGAGTTCTGTTCTTTCTTTCAACCACCCCGTTCTGTTGTGGGGTCTTTGCTGCAGAGAATTGCTGAATGATGCCTTGAGTCTCATAGAATTCACTGAGTTTCTGATTCTTGAACTCAGTGCCGTTGTCAGATCGTATGAAGATAATTGTTGCTTGTAGAAGATTCAGTGTTGTTCGGATGAAGGTGATGATGATGTCAGCTGTCTCGTCTTTGGAGCGAAGGAACCAGATCCATGTGTATCGTGAATAGTCATCTACTATCACTAGTACATACTTCTTCCCATTGATACTTTATGTTCGCATGGGCCCACAAAGATCCATGTGAAGCAATTCAAGAGGACGTGTAGTAGATGCTGTCATTTTCGCCTTGTGAGAAGCTCTTTTCATTTTTCCAAGTGCGCAAGAATCGCACAGATGTTCACATTTGCTTTGTAGTTCTGGTAGACCAGTAACAAGCTTCTTTGATGACAATGTGTGCAGATCACGGTAGTTCAGATGAGACGTCCTCTTATGCCACAGTTGGTTTAGATTAGAGGACGCTCTTGACAGCAGGCAGACATTTGTATTGGGAAACACTATTTTCAGCACAATGGTGTAGAGACCAGATTTGCGTCTACACCTCAGAATGGTGTATCCTTGTTCATCCTTCACACAACACTTGTTAGCCCGGAATATGACTTTCATGCCCTTGTCGCAGAATTGTCCGATGCTAAACAAGTTGTGTGTCAACCCGGCAACATATGAGACGTCTTTAATAGTGACCCTGTTGTTGCAGATATCTCCAAATCCAAGAATAGGAGCAGAGTCACTGTTTCCAAATCTAACTTTCCCACCAAACTTGTCAACGTAGTTGCTCAACACCTCTTTCTTCCCAGTCATGTGTGTGGAGCAACCTGAATCTAAGTACCACACATGACTGACCTGCAAAGTTAAGCAGCCTTAGGTACCCATTTAAGGACAGGTCCATCCTTTTTATGTGAAGAAAGAATTGAATCAGTTTTAATTGGATCACTTTTAGGAACCCAGACTTGCTTGACTTTATGAAATTTATTTGAATAGTTCTGGAATTATGAGTGGGATGCTTCAAAATTAGTGAAAACTTTCTCTTTTTCCAATCTTTTGAGATGTTTTACAGAATACACCTTGAGAGGATAATTCAGACATTTACCATTCACAGAGGAGAAAGTAACACAATCATTTTTAGCATTCACATCACACACATCATGTTTTGAAAAAGGAGAAGGATTAAATTGATCATGCTTAAAACAGTCACTTGAAGTAGCATTCACAGAGCTAGAGTGAGAAGAAGAAAGCTTTGGAGAACTAAAAGAAGCAGAAACAATGGAACTAGATGGAGAATGAGAACGAAAACAATTTCTAAATCTATTACAAGACTTTTTCATAAAATTAAAGATTTTAGAAATCTTCTTTGTCTGCTCAGGTCTTGTATCATCGCTTGACTTCTTCTTTGGAACCCATGTCATCCTTCTTGCATTGTATTTTGAGAAAACTTTTCCTGTTTGTGGAGCAGAAAATAAGTTCCTTTTCTTTTCAAAACTGGTTTTCTTTCTATGATCATAAGAAAAGGATGTCTTAGAAGATTTTGAGCTTTGAGAGGATCCATCAGACAATTCAGAAATTTTCTTTAAAAGATTTTCTTTTTCAAGTTTAAATTTTTCACGTTCCTCTTCAAAATATGAGTGAAGGTCAGCTAATTTCTTAATTAGATGAGGAACGTAGGGTAAAGAAACTTTTGAGGTTGAGGCTTCTTCCTCACTGGACATGTTATGATTCTCAGGAGGAGAATGGGTAAGATAGTCATTTGACAAAGGAATTTCTCTAGTGGTATAGCTGTTATTGAGAGCAGTATAATCAAAACTAATCTCAGCTTTAGCCCTATTTTTCCTTTTCTCCTCTTCTTCCTCAATAGTTTCAGAAGCACTAGTGAATTTCACGAGTTTGGTTAACCCTAATTTCATGTATCTTATGTCGTAAAGCTGAATGCAATCGACCTTTTTCAAATTTTCAAGATTTCGAAAGCCTAATCCTTCTCTAGGGTTGTAAAGCTGAGTATCCTTGATTTTACTATTCAAAAGATGAATTGTCTGTTCGGTTTGACCATTTTTGGCTAATATATCCTCTAACTCTTTTATCTTAGAGTAAAGTTGACCACGTTCTTTGTTAATCAGATCATAGCGAATAAGAGCTTCAGAACGTTGTCGTTTATTCTCATCACGTTCCTTAGTTAAGTCACTAATAGTTTGCTTAAGCTTAGTTATTTCTGACTCTAACTGAGAAACTCTATCACGTGAATCTTTTAAGCGTGCAGTTTCAAATGCTCCTTCCAACACTTGTTTTTCCAGAACTTTTTTATTATTAGCAAGTCTGTCTTCAAGTTCCTTTATTTTGTTTTTCTCTCTTTTAAGAAAAGTGATTAACTCTTTCATCTTGTCATTTTGTTGAGAAATTAATGATTTTAAGTTACTTACCTCATTCTCAGCAGATGTAGAGTCATTGTCTTCTTCTTCAGAGTCATCACTTTCAGTTCCAGATCCAGTTACCCTTGCCATCAGTGCCAAATTCTCTAGCTCACTATCTTCAGAATCTTCGAGCCAGCTATCATGTTCAGCCATCAGGACAACTCCTTGCTCCTTTTGTTTAGCAAGTTGAGCCTTCTGCATATAGTAATTGAAGTCCTTCTTCTTGGCAAATCGGCATTCTTTAGCAAAGTGTCCTGGCTTTCCACATTTGAAACACTTCATTGAGTCATTGCTGACAGCCTTATCAGATGGTCTGCTGACTCTTTCAGAGTAGTTTGAGGAAGAAGTTCTTTGTTTGTTGTTTGTTGCAGGATTTCTGAATTTGGTGAACTTCTTGTTTATTTTCCTCGTCATGTTTGTCAGCAAAGCCAGCTCTTTCTTTAGATCATTGATCTCTGGGTCAGAATCAGACATATTCTTCTCTTCATCGGATGAGTCATCTTCAAAGGTAATTTTAGGAGCCTTATCTTTCTTCTTTTTCTCAGATGTAAGGAGAGCAAGTCTGTCAATAATGTTCTTACCTTTTAAAGAATTGACTTTTTCACGAATATCCTCAGAGAATTCACCTAGGCAGTCATAGAGGTTATGGATGGTCAGCTCATCTAGGTCTTTGTTTTGTCTGATTCGTTTGGATGTTTTCTTCCATTCGAGCTTCAGAGACCTTAGGAAGTGAAGGTTAACTTCCATATTGGTTTTGCGGATATTGATTTTCTTCATCTCGTTAAGGACCATGAGAAACCGTTGATAGGTGTCCTTCAGCTCTTCATCAGGTCTGGCAGCAAAGGAGTCATAAGTGGTCAGGGTGTGTGCTCGTTTGGACTTAATTCCAACATCAGTGCCTTGCATAATTTGATTAATTTCATCCCACAAATCCTTAGCAGTGGTAAGGCTATCAATTTGCATAAACAAGTCATTGGGAATGGCTTGTAACAGATAAGTGACAGCAAGTAGATCAGCCTTTGCTCTCAGGTTCTCGGGTTCAGTGTAATCATCTTCAGATTTCAGTGCTTTACCTGCTGGTGTGGGAGGATTATTTGTGTCGACAGCTGGAAAATCAACCCAAACTTCAAGTGGTCCTTTATTAAGAGAGTCAAGAATATTCTTTCCGTTGTCTTGGCTTCGAATGAAATTGAGGAATCAGACTTTCCAGATAGCAAATTCTCCTCTCCTAAGCAGAGGAGGTCTTGAATCACTTCCAAGTGTGTAAGCTTCCATGACCGTTGTTTGATCTTAAGGCGAGAACTGTTCTGATAAAATTAAAACTTCGGTACTGCTTTAAGTAGATCTCGGAAGAAGATTTAGGATGTCCAAATTTAGAAACTCGGATAATGAATTCGGTTGTCCGAAATTATAATTTCGGGTGACCTGTTTTCGGGTGTCCGAAATTGTGATTTCGGATATGCTAATTTAGGATGTCCGAGATTGTAAATTCGGAAGAGAGATTTTGAGTTTCCGAATTTAGAAACTCGGATGCAATTTCGGATGACCTGATAATTTCAAGATTTCGGAGTAGCTAAAGATTTCGGATATGCGAAATCTTAAGGATTTCGGATATGCGAGATTATGGCAACTCAAATCTCACTGGGATACTTCTTCCGTAGCTTTCCGAGTTCCAATTGCCTTCTAAAACAGTAAGTTTCCAAGAACAAATCTAACAATTATTCTGACCAAAAATTATGATCTTGATCAAATTAGTTCCAGAAAAATTCAAGGAATCTCAAGAACAGAATTGCGCTGAGGCTCTGATACCAATTGTATGAGATATGCCCAGATACAACAGTCGAATAATCTAAGAATATTGAATAGTATTTAAAACAGTAGAAGAGAAATTTCATCAATAAAGTATACCGTGTATATAGAATGATGTATTCATGAAGAACGATTACACAGTACTCGAACGTATCAGCTAGAGAGAGAAATTCTAGTCTACGGGCTCTACAGAAAATAATATGCGGAATAGAATGTGTAGAGACTTCTAGGAACAGATTCGGCCATCCGTACCTGTATTTATTGGAGAGATGTTCGAACTGCCTAATACAATTAGGAAACAATATGGGCCGTGTGAGTGGGCTATGTAGAGCATTTAAATCAGGCCTAATTCTCTCTAAACTAATCTAATTAAATACAAAGACTCATTAATTAAATTACGATTAATTTGAACACAATAAAATAATATTCTAACACATTGGCCAATGCAAAGATATATTCGTTTTGGATATCGAATATGATCGTTATGGATCATCTAGAAAGATTGAGAGACAGAAACTAAGTTATTGGAATAGACACAAAGTTTCATGGTGGCACATGATTATGTTGACGGTGTGGTTGAAGTGTTTAGGAAGAACGATCGCCTACGCACCACAAGTGGGATTGGATGCATCTATCACTCAACAATTTTGGGAGGATCTTGAGAAAGTGGTGTGACGAGTGCCAAGGGGAGAGAAACTGGTCATAGGAGGCGACCTCAACGGGCATGTGGGCCCAAGTCGTGATGGTTTTGAGAGTGTCCATGGTGGACATGGTTTTGGCACTAGAAATGAAGCGGGGAAGAATATTCTGGATTTTGCCTCGACATATGAGTTGGCTGTGATGAACACTTGGTTCAAGAAAAGAGACTCTCACCTCGTCACCTATAGAAGTGGAGCTAATAGTACCCAAATTGACTACTTTTTAGTACGAACGACTTGGAGAACTAGCTACACTAATTGTAAGGTTATCCAAAGTGAGAGTGCTGTCACTCAGCATAGGATGCTTGTGCTTGATTTTTGAGGTAAAAAGAGGGGACGAGTTAAGGTACAAGGGGAGCCAAAGATAAAATGGTGGAGGCTCAAAGGGAATCTCCAACAAAGTTTTACACACAAAATGTTGGAGGAAGATGTTTGGTCTATTGATAATGACGCACACGTGGATGATGTGTGATTATCAATGGAGTCCACCATTAACAAAGTGGCGAAGGAGATACTCGGAGAATCTAAAGGATGTCTGCCAACAAAAAAGGACACATCTTGGTGGAATGCTGAGGTGAAACAAGCAATAAGGGCCAAAAGAGAATGCTATAAGAAATTGGGCAAAAGTTGGAGCGACGAGAACATAGAGGAGTACAAAGAGGCTAGAAGAAGAGCAAAGAAAGTTGTGAATGAAGCCAAAGGAAAAGTGAATAAGGAATTGTATGTAAAGTTGGATTCTAAGGAAGGAGAAAAAGATATCTACAGACTTGCTCGCCTTCGTGACCGTAGGACTCAAGATATCGGAAAAGTTAAGTGTGTGAAGGATGTCGATCAAAGGGTACTAATAGACGACGAAGAAATAAAAGAGAGGTGGAGGTCATACTTTGATACCTTGTTCAACGGGAATAAAGTCCAAGGTATTGATGATCTTACTATACCAGAGTGTATGGTAAATAGGGACTCCGTGAGAAGGATTCAAACAACAGAAGTTAAAGAGGCTATGAGAAAAATGGGCCGGAAGAAAGCAATGGGCCCAGATGGCATACCGATTGAGGCTTGGAGAAGTTTGGGAGAGAAAGGCATCGAGTGGCTAACACATTTCTTCAACATGATTTGGAGAAACAACAAAATGCTAGTGAGTTGGCGGAAGAGTACTCTCATTCCCTTATTTAAAAATAAGGGTGATGCACAAGAATGTGCTAACTATCAAGGGATTAAGCTTATGAGTCACACCATGAAACATCGGGAGCGAGTGGTTGAGCAAAGACTACGTAAAAGTGTGAAAATTTCGGAGAATCAATTTGGTTTTATGCCTGGACGCTCAACAACTGAGGCCATTCACCTTCTTAGACAAGTTGTGGAGAAGTATAGAGACCCTAAAAAGGATCTGCATTTGGTGTTCATTGACTTAGAAAAGGCGTATGATAGGGTACCTCAAGAAGTTCTTTGGTGGGCCTTAACTAGAAAAGGCATATCACGTAAGTATATCAGCATCATCATGGATATGTATGATGCTTGTACTAAGAGTGTCCGCACTAGTGTAGGGAGGACCGCAGAGTTCCCTATTACTATTGGAGTGCATCAAGGATCTGCTCTGAGTCCTTTCTTATTTGCTTTAGTCAGGGATGAACTTGCGAAGTCAATTCAAGAAGATATACCGTGGTGCATGATGTTTGCCGACGATATTGTATTGATTGATGAGACACAATCCGATGTTAAAGCAAAGTTGAAAGTATGTCGACAAACATTGGAGAGTAAGGGTTTCAAACTGAGGCAAAGCAAGACTGAGTATATGGAGTGCAAGTTCGGTGGAGGTAGAAGTAGTAGCAATAGTGGGATTACTCTTGACGGTAAGGAGATACCGGTGTGTGATATGTTCCATTACTTGGGATCCATAATTCAGAAGGATGGTGAATTAGATGGAGATGTATGTCATAGAATCAGAGCTGGGTGGATGAAATGGAAAAGTGCTTCAGGATTTCTATGCGATCCAGGTATGCCGACTAAACTGAAAGGTAAATTTTATCGTACAACAATTAGGCCGACATTAATGTATGGCGTAGAGTGTTGGGCGGTGAAGCAATGCCACATTCAAAAGATGAGTGTGACAGAGATGCGTATGTTGCGTTGGATGTGTGGACATACCAGAATAGACCACCTGAGGAATGAGGTAATCAGACAAAAGGTGGGAGTAGCACCTATAGAAGATAAGATGTCGGAGTCTCGTTTGCAGTGGTTTGGGCATGTGCATAGAAGTCCGAGTGATGCACCTTTTAGACGACTTGAGGGGTGGGGAGAAGAGTCATAGAAGAGAGGGAGGGGAAGACCCAAACAGACTTGGATTAGAGTAATCAGAACTGATATGTGTCTTCTTGGATTGGATGAGAGTATGGCTTTGGAGAGAGCAAAGTGGAGGGCGCACATCCATGTGGATGATTGATGTCTTTCTACCTTTCCTCTCTTGTTTCTTTTATCGTTTATCTTCCTTATCTTTTTTTATTCTTATGTTATTTTTATCCTCTAGCTTTTTTATGTTCTTTTATTTATTTTTCTTTTATATGGATTATATTCTTGTGTTATTGTTATCTTATATTTATGTATCTTTATTTTATTCATTTTATCTTACTTTTTTTTTCCTTTTCTTGTCCGCCTTCTCTTTTTGGCATCGATATCATAGATCGATTCATGTTAGCCGACCCCAAATTCTTTTGGGATTAAGGCTTGGATGTTGTTGTTGTTGTTGTAGTAATACTGAAAATGGATTAAATATTAATTAGATTAAATATATTTAATTCATGAAGTTGAAGGAGAGTTCTATTTGATAGAATTAATTAAGTGTGATAAATAAGATTTATTATACTTAATTAAAATGTATTTATAATTAAATAAAGTTGATATATTTTGGTACACTTTTAATTCAAAGTAAAAGCCAAAATAATATAAACTGTAAACATACTAAAGTTTGAATTAGGGTGTGGCGTGCAGCCCATCTAATTCAACTTTGATGTTTAATATTTTAGTTATTTCCTTTATTTAATTGTACATTAATGATTATTGGACCTAGTTGGACTAGAACTCATTAATTATAAAGACTTTCATTGTGATTGGGAAACTAGTTTAGAACTAGTATAAATACATCATCCCCCTTCATAATTCA
Organism: Cuscuta europaea; assembly: GCA_945859875.1. Lineage (NCBI taxonomy): Eukaryota > Viridiplantae > Streptophyta > Magnoliopsida > Solanales > Convolvulaceae > Cuscuta > Cuscuta europaea. The sequence continues at coordinate 1,366,864 of CAMAPE010000009.1, read as the reverse complement.
TAGATCAGTTTTCTAGATTAAGTATTACCAGTTTATTTCCATGCGAAGAGATTTCCTAGCTTTTCTTTGTGGGAGATCTAACCGCTCTTTCGGAAAGAAGAATTCACGTGGATACCTAAGGTCAAGGATTATCACCGCTAGGCTGAAAGATCTGTAAGTTCTAACTCAGATCTGTAATTATTATCATATTCATTGTTTTGTCATAATCAGGGAAGATCTGTTTGGGAAAATATATTGTACTTTTGAGGTACGTTACATCATATTCCTAACAGTGGTATCAAAGTCAGACTGATTTTAATGACATCATACGAATTTTTGATTATGCATCTTTATACTCCGTATTATGTTTGAGCTAATATTGGATGATAAGGCAAGCCTCCCACTTCTTGGACAATCTGAATTTTTTATTTGGGTCCATCTGGAATAAGGGAGCCGCATAGAAAATCGAAGATGTGCGTTTCTTCTATCGACAAAGATGAAATGATCTTCTTCGTCTGCGTCTTTTCTTTGTTTTTGGATCGATCTGGTGCTTCTCCTATTTGCACGACCTGAAGAACGGCAGCCAGGCGCGATAGGTGACTGCCATGTGACGAATTCAATGGCAAATTGTTCTCTGCGTTTTTTCTGATCTATCGTCAAAGTCGGAATTTTCTGAACATTCCTTCAAGTTTTTTTTCCTCTCGCAGGGCTACTATCAGATTTGGGGCTTGGGGCTCTTTTGATAATTTGATACTAATTGGTTATTTAAAAAAAAGGAATTGGAAATTTTAAAAGGGAGTAACTTGTTGCAGACCCGTGAGAGTTCAACCAGAGAAGGAGTTTCAGACTTTGAGTTGATTTTGGTGAAGACTAGGACTTTGATATTTTCAATTTAATACGGAGTGTTAGTTGGAAGCTTGGAGTGTGTTACAGATTATTAGAAATTGAATAACCCATTACTTCGTATAACATTACGTGAGGAATGTTTTAATAAAATTAAGTTGTTTTATTTAATTAGATGTAAAAGGTAGTTTAATTAATTTCAACAAATTTGATTTGATTGATAATTATATCATTATCATTCGTTTTTAGGATGCTGATATTAATTGTTGTTTATATCTGTTTATAAATTAGAATTATATTGCATGCTTTAATTTTATATGTTTGAGTTAGATCTCATTAACATATTATTTGATAATATGTTATTAGCATCTTGATTAAGTTAATTTAATATCCCGCTAAACGTTCCCCATAAATTAAAATTTAAGTTTTATCTGGGATAACGACATCACCCATCATAATTAAATTAGTAGAAATATTTTTTCGTTGAAGAATATTTCACCCAAGTGTTTATTCCATTCGACAAAATATATAACTAATTTATAGGTACAATTGTTTGTGATCGTGTGATGGTTTTGACTTACTTAAATTAGCTCGAGTCGCCCAAGCGTCAGTGTTAATTTAGGGATGTCGATCAATTTAACAATTGATCAACCAAGAGTTGTTTGGAAACAATTGGTCTAGGGACCTACCCATTAAATACTCTAGATATGACTAAAACTTCTTCACTTTCCCAATCCATGACTTAACTAGTATTTTTACCAAAATAATATTAAAATTTGTAATATTTAATTGAAATTCGTAATAAATAAATAAATAATTTAGATGGACAAATATACCCTTTAGGTTAAATCTATAAAACCCTAAACTTCTACTCTTTTTCTCCAACCATAGCTTCATTCTCCCATCTCTATTCTTTCACCCGCCTGCAGCCACATCCCTGCCGCCACGCCCCATGGCCCGCCGCCCCATGGCCCGCCGTCTGCCGCCGCACCATGGCCCACCATCCACCGCCGTCCAGGATCACCGTAATCCGGCTTCAACCATTCCTTATACCACCCGCAGTCTACCCAACCAGAAAGTTTATCCACCGCCTTCTCCCAGCAGCCCAACAACGATGGGAAAAATCAACGATTCTACTGTGAAAAGAAAGAAGCAGAAAAAAAAATGAATCTTCTTAAGTCTCCAGACGTGTTTCCAAAACCTAGTAGGGAGGGGAATGCGTCGTATGTGATGAAGTGATGTTGGGCCTTTTACCTACTCCATCTAAGTCTGCTGCTATACATGGATCCGTTACTAATTTTGGCCCCCCATTCTCCTTTTCGCTTTTCAATTTTTAAAATTAGAAGTTTCTGAAATTAGAGTTTGTGGGCATTAAATATGGGCATTGAACATTGACAGTGTTGAGTATGAGCAGTGAATATATATGGTATTAGACATTCTGTACATGGCAGTGAATGAATGTATTAAAAAAATTGTTGTGCACTAATTATGATCAGTGTTGCAGTAATATAGAGCAGTAATATCTTCATAAAATGCAATATACTTAATTAGACATAGAACAATAAAATTATTAAATCTAAAAAACAAAAAAATAAAAACCAAAAATAAATTCTTCAAGTGAATGAGAAGAGAACTAATTTTGGCGGAAGTGCAGTGATTCTTACCGGATGTGCAGTAAATTCGTGCATTAATGTTGTGCATTAACGGCAATACAAAGTGCAATAATTTTAATCGGATGAAATTAGTGCAAAATGCACATATTTGAAACAAGGGCATTTTTGTCATTCAACTTTTAAATATAAACGAGATTTCTTTTTTTTTTTTTGGATTTTCGGTCATATAAAAGCCTAAAAACTAGTTAGGTCATAGATTGGGAAACTCTTTGAGTTTTAGTCATATAATAGGAAATTTACCTTATATTATTACAGTGATCAACCCAAGCTGGGATTGTAATAGTATGAATGTGGATCTTGGCGACTATGATTGTAAAACATTCCATGTTCTTTTTATTGGGGTCAAAGAGCATGTAACAATAGTGGGAGCTAAATAATTAAAAGTCCATATTATTTAGTTAACTAAATGTGATCATAGGAATTATTATATGAATTTTAATTCCCGTTCTATTTGAATTTCTTTAGGCTTTTAGTAATGTTGAATTTCGCATTGAGAAGTATCTTGGATACAAATAATATGACTCGACCAAACTTTCTAGACTTCAAATAAAATGTGCATTTAGTGTTTAATTAGGCAAGAAAATATTGAGAATGTGTTTGAAACATGTGTACCCGAGGTTCCTAATGTCAACACTCCTGATTTAGTTACGTTTGACATGGACATTCAGAAGAATCACATTGCTAAGGTAAGCTCTACTGATGAATCTTTTCCTATGGGAAAGAACAAGCAGAAAAAGAAAAGTAAGGTTAGACCTAAGCCTCTAGCTTTGAAACCTAAAGGTAGGATTCATAGGAAATCTAAGGTACTAAAGGATGTATGTCTCTACAACAAAGAAAGGACATTGGAAGAGAGATTTAAGCTATGTAGGGCTAATCTAGTCAAAGCACCGAGTGCTTTTAGCTTAGGTTTGTTTGTCATTAATATTAATATGTCTACAACTAACTCTCACTGTTGGGTATTAGATACAACGTGTGACTCACACACTGGAATAATGTGTTAAGTATAAGTGACAGTAAGCAGTTAGGTTGGGTGAAATTGGCTTACGTATAGGAAATGGAGAAATAGTTGTTGCTAGGCGTGTAGGCATTTATAAAGTAGATTTACCCAGCGGTTATAGTTTAGAACTAAATAATTGTTATTTTGTTCCTTCTATAACAAAGAATATAATTTCCATTCATATGTTAGACATTAAGGGGTTTTCTTCCATTTTGCTGATAAACACCTGTTGTTGTTTTTACAAAATGGCATTGTGTATGGAAATGCCCCTCTTATGAATGGTTTATATATTCTTACTTGTAGGCATGACATATTAAATGTACAAAATAAGAGACCATGTTTAAGTAATCACAAAAATACCACCTATCTTTGACATTGCGACTTGGACATATTAGTGAAACAAGAATAACAAGGTTAAGTAAATTGGATTACTTAACACCATTTGATTTTGAATTACATGGTAATTGTGAGTCCTGTCTCTTAGCTAAAATGACCAATAAACCTTTTCTTGGAAAAGGATTGCGGGAAAAAGAAGTGTTTGAGTTGATTCACACATATGTGTGTGGACAGTTTCCAACTCAAGCTAGAGGAGTATTTTCTTACTTCATCATTTTACCGATGATTTCTCTAGGTTTGGTTTTGTGTATCTTATGAAACACAAACCAGAAGCTTTTGAGAAATTTATGGAGTATAAGGCTGAAGTAGAGAAACAACTTGACAAGAGTATCAAGACTCTACGATCTGATCATAGAGAGGAATACTTGAGTAAGGAGTTTTTTGATTACATGAAAGGTCAAGGAATTTAGTCACAATGGACTCCTCCATGAACATCTCAATTGAATTGGGTTTCTGAAAGGAGAAATAGAAGCTTGTTGGACATAGTTAGGTCCATGATGAATTCCACGTCTCTTCCAACATCTCTTTGGGGGTACGCATTGGAAACCTCAATATACGTTCTGAATAGAGTTCAATCTAAGTTAGTGCAAAAGACACTATATGAGTTATGGTGTAATAAGAAGCATATTCTTACACATATTAAAGTGTGAGGTTGCCTTACATATGTGAAGAAAATGGACATTGACTAGTTTGGACCTAGAAGTGAGAAATATTATTTTGTGGGGTATCCTAAGGAAACTAGAGGATACTAATTTATCTTCCCGGGGAATATAAAATCATTATTTCTAGACAAGCGAGATTCCTAATACAAGACTTGGTCTTTAAGGAATGTAATAGTGGGAGGATAGAACTTGATGAAGTTCAAGAATCACAAAATAACATAGAGGACGAAGACTTGTTAGATGGTCAAAACAAGGATTCAGTGGGAGATCGAATTGAGTGAAAGCATGGATCTAGGAGGATGTCTTTCAGCTGGTGGGAGTAACATAGGAATCACCTCGCACCAGAAAGTGATTCTTATTATAGAAAAAGATGACATGGTTGTCATTCCTTCTACACCCACTTCTCTTTCTCTGGAAACACTTAAAGTGTAGCACCAGAAAACTCTCCGAGCATTGGATAGTCCAATGAAAGAGAACCTCTTCACAATCAGAATGAACAACCTGAACAAAATGCAAAACATTCAACTTTGTGGGTCTACAAGGATTCGTCATGAACTAACTAGGTTTGACTTCCTCATGGAGGATCATGATGATGTTGAGATTCCTGATAAGGATGAATCTAAGACCTACACTAAAGCAATATTAGATGTTGATTGAGAGAGGTGGCGAGATGCCATGAAATCTAAAATGGACTTGATGTATATCGATCAAGTATGGAACTTGGTTGACTTGCCTATTGGGTTAGACCCATTGGATGCAAAGGATTTTCAAGAAGAAAATTGATGCTGAAGGTAAGGTGCAAAAATACAAAACTAGGCTAGTGGCTAAAGGTTATAGTCAAAGAGAAGGAATTGACTATAGTGATACCTATTCACTAGTTGCAAAACTCAAGTCCATTCGGATTTTGCTTGTGATAGCTGCATACTATGATTATGAGTTTGGAAAATGGATGTCAAAACCATTTCCTTAATGGAAACCTCAAGGAGGAGGTGTACATGGTACAACCTGAAGGTTTTTGCATTCAGGTCAAATTCTAAATCACCATGTTAATTAGCAAAATTTATTTATGGGCTAAAACAAGCCTCTATGAGTTGAAATATTAATTTTGATGAAATAGTCAAATCGTTTGACCTCATCAAATGAAATGAAGATGCTTGCGTGTTTAGACTGTGCAACAAAGATAGCGTGATCTTTATAATCATATATGTTAATCATTGAGAATGATATCCCCTCATTGAAGTCCGTGAAAGAATGGTCACCCAAAATCTTCATGAATATCTTTTTGTCTATGGTAGACAGAAAGAACTAGTAGAATTTAATTATTCTAGCAATAGTTTAATGTATGATAAGAAAGACTACGAGTTACAGTCAGTATATGTTTTTAGTCTCAATGTAATAGTAGTGCTGAAAGATTTGCAAGTAAGAAACTACTATAAATTCGACAAATAGAGCCTAGTAAATTGTTGCATTTGATGCAACATAGGTAAGCGTTTAGATACGTTAATTCCTTAAAGAAATAAGGGTAGTTCCTAGCGACAGTTATCCAATATATGTTATTGTGACTGTACCGGTGCATTTTCAAAATCTAAGGAGCCAAGATGCAAAGTAAGGAACTAGAAAATACCTGTGTGCTATTATGTTTTGATAACAAATAGCAAGATGAAAAGTTGCAATAGAATGCCTTCCCGTAGAGGACAATTTGGATGGCCCATTCACCAAACCTTTGAGATGTGAGAAACAATGTAGGATTTAGAGAGTCTAGGTGTTAGACGCATTGGTGATTGGCACTAGGCCAAGTGGGAGATTGTTAGTATATATGTTCTAGCGACAATCACTTTTTAGAGATATATTTAAAAGGAATAATAGTAATTAGATTTTGATGATGCTATATTAATTAGGACTTTAGAGTATCCCTTCTTTAGATTTAATGTATTAGAAATTTTCCTTGTAAAGTTCCTTAGAATAGTCGACTGACAGAAGACCTCCAGAACAGAAGACCTCCTGATAGAAGAACTTCTGATAGGCTTTGTCCTAACAGAGGACCTTTGGCTCTCTGCTTCAGAACAGAATACCTCTGGGTCTCTGTTAGCCTTTACACGGACAGAAACCCTCCTGGTTCTCTGTTGAACATTTCTTCAACAGAAACCCTCAAGACTCTCTGATAGCCTTTTCCAACAGAAGTGCTCAAAATCTTCTCTGATCGACTATCTGCTGAAGACACCAGAAGGCCTGACACTTGGAGAATTTTACCAAGCCGATAAACCAACTGAAGATTCCCTCAACGGCTAGGAGTCTTGAACGGAAAAGCTATAGTACACGCATTAAATGCACATTTAATGCCTCCCGTACTCTGTAGAGTAAATGCAGATGATTGGCCGCAATGTCAGGATAACTCTATCCCAAAATAGTAACCCGCCAATTTCGCCGGGTCCTACTGGTCAAGTCAACTCTTCGCGCATTTAATGCAGTTGTCCTCCTCCTCCTCCAACGGGAAGACAACCTCAGTATAAAAGATACTTTACGAAGAACAACCAAGACAACTTTTGCTACAACAGTGCGAATACAGAGACATTCAAACACTAAAACGCACAAGCCTCCTTGAGATGAAATCTTTATCATCCTCTACAAGAGAAGGCAGACGTTGGAAAGATTCTTATCTTCCAACTCAAGCAAAGTTCCATTTGTTCTTCAACACTTCAAGCACTTTAACTAATACATTCTTTGTAACGAAGCAAGTTGGAGGAACCCCTGTTTCATTTAGAAACTCTTCTTTAACGAGAAGGACGTCCAAGTAACTGGAGCAGTGATACTTCTGGGAAGCTCAGCGAAAGGACCAGTCTTAAAGGAAGCCAGGAAGTGCATTCCAGGAGACATCTAGACTTGAAGAAGACATGGAGAGCTTCTTAAGTCCTAGGACTAAGGCGTTGTAAACGAACGTTTTTACAAGCTTAGTGGAACAATGGATTAGAGGAACGAGTTGTTCCTTGAACCACTATAAAAATCCCTGATGTCATTTACTTACTGCACTTATTTTTCGCTTTTTGTTTGAACTGATTAACTCCAAAAACTTGGTCTTTGTGTTCAGCAGAACGTGTCTTGTGAGTTAACAGAAGGCCTACTGCCTTTGCTTCTCTGAGGCTAATCTGACAGAACCCCTACCAGAACCCCATCCGCTGCCAGTCTGTTCTGTAAACAGAACATGCTATTCTGTTAAATCTGGTATTTAGCTTAAAAAGTTTTAAAACCAGTACAGTCTATTCACCCCCCCTCTAGACTGTACCCAATATAACCGGGACCAACAAGTGGTATCAGAGCCTCCTTGTTCTAATAATCTCTTAGGTTGTTTGCTGAACAAAGATCCACTTGTTTTCTTTTTGCCTCTGTTTTAAATCTCATATTATGGATCACTCTCTTTCCAAGAATCTTATGTTCTCACATCTTAAGTTTGATGACTGGAGGATCCGGATGAAGGCACATCTCTGTGCTCTTCATGATGAGATGTGGGAAGTACCGGACATTGGGCCATTCACAAGCTTCCAGAAAGTCAACCCTGAGCATGCTATTGACAACACCAGACCTTAGATGAAAAATAAAGCCAAATCTGAGTGGACTACTGAAGAAAGAAGAAAGAATAACCTGGACAACATTGCAAAAGACATTCTTTACAAGTCCATAGATGATAGATATTTCAACAGAATAAAGAAGTGCAAGACTGCCAAGGAAATCTGGGATACTCTTGAGCTCATTGGAGCTGGTGATGAGCAAGAGAAGGACAACAAGCTGACCATTGCCAACAAGAAGTTTGATGATTTCAAGCTTTTCCCTGGTGAAAGCATCTCCAAGATGTATGACAGGCTTCTCACTCTCACTGGAGAGATCTCTGAGCTGGGCAAGGAACTTACCACCAAGGAGATCAATCTCAAAGTGTTGAGGGGATTGCCCTCAGCATGGAAGATGAAGGTGGTTGCTGTCCAGGCCAGCAAGGATGTAAAGACTTACCCAATAGACAAGCTCATCTCAGACCTCAAAGCTCATGAGTTCGAGATGATTGAAGAAAAGGAGGATGTACCAGAAGAAAGGAAAACTACAGCCCTCACAGCTAGTACATCCAAGGTAAATGATTTTAACCCTTCAATTCTTTTATCTGACGAATATATGGCTGCTTTTGCTAGGAGATTCAAGAAATTTATGAAGAAGTCCATCTTCCAGCAGAAAGCCATTCCAGAAACCCAAAGCAACAGAGAGCAGTGGTGAGCTTCTCGATTACAACTGCAGACAACCTGGGCATTTCAAGGCAGATTGTCCACATCCAAGAGTGTCCAAGAGAAAGGGCATGATGGAGAAAAGAAGAAATTTGAAGACAATACCAGAAGAAGGAAAGCACTCGTCACAGAACAACTTGAGAAAGACCCCCTCTCTGAGACAGAATCCAGTTCTGATTCTGACTCTGATGAGGCCTTCTGTTGTCTTGATACTGAGACAGAAGATCTATGCCTCATGGCTCATTCTGATGATGAGGTAACCTCTACTTCTACATCTAGTTTTTTCGGTAGGCTTAGCTTTTGATTCTGATTCAATGTCAGAATTTTGGGAAGAGTTTAAGGCCATCCAAGCCACTTATTCCTCTGTTACAGAAGAAAACAGTAAGCTGAAGGTTGAGACTCTTGACTTAAGAAAGGAGGTTGAGATCAAAATCAATCTTCTAATTAAGGAGAGAGATCAACTGGAAGCTGAAAATGTTTCTCTTCTCAAGAGAATAAGAGAAATTGAGCCTTTTGAGATTAAGTACAAAGCTTACCAGAAGGCCCAGTCTTCCATGGAAAAGATTGTGCTTGATCAACATATTGGCATTGGTTTTGGTCTTGGATATGGCTCAACAGAATCAGGTGAGCCTTCTGTAATGCCTAACACCAGTGTTGCTAAAGCAGATAAGGTCATAGTGCCACTGATTTCTAGCCCCATCGACCAAGCTGGTGTATCTGGCACCATTCTACAAATTTTTTGATGCCAAAAGCTACTGATTTCAACTACAACAAATGATGTTGGAAACACGCAGCTCCGAGAAGAACGGAAGTTTCAAACTACCCTGCTGCCATGGGAAACTGAAGGAAGATGCTATGGGACTCCCAGTGCAACACTACCGTCGGTGGAAGAAAATAATGCGTGGGACCCAACAGTCCACTAACCTGACAACACACAGAGATAACTTCTGCTTTTACGTGGAAGTCTGACAGCAACCCAAGTGGGTGATTTGACAGATTTGTGATTATCCAAAAAGCAAGGGACGATTCCCGAACGGGAACTCTCCAACGCCAAATGACTGCACCGACTTAACATAGCCGGGACCGAGCGGGAGTAGGAATTTTGTGTTGCCGCCGAGGATGATTAGTATCCGGGAAACTTTGGAAAGAGTCCAGCTTGATCCTTGGTCACGGCAGCCCCACAAATTCAGCACACCTTCTGGATGGAAAAACACCGAATGGAGATGGCTATGCTAACCAGCAAGCAAGAAGATACCAGACCTTGGCTAGCCAGAAAGATCTCCAAGATGCAACACTGCCACCATGTCTTAAGAAAAATGCCCGGGCCGCAGCAGCAGAACCAAGCAAAGTACAAACCAGCCAGGAGTTCCTACCGGCGGCAGAAGAAATTGTGGATGGGGCCCACATACCCACTAACTTGAGATAAGAATAATAGCTGTCTAACTCTTACGTGGGAAGCCTGACATGAGTATAGTTGCTGATGTGACAGATTCATGGTTATCCAAAGAATAAACGCCGTCTTCCCGAACGGGAACTCCCTGAACACCCCAAACGCCAAAGTTAACAACCGGTGCCCGAAGGAAAACCCAAGAGGCCACTAGTTCAACATAGCTAGGTCCGTACGGGAGTGATCCCTTCAAAGCATGGGGAACTCTAGAACGCCCAACCAGTCCATAAGATCTGCAGGGAGGGCTACACATCCCCCAGGGCGGCACAAGGAACAAGGAACATCGTGGGAAGCAAACTCGTTCCTAGCCCGAACAGCCTGGACTCGATCAACACCAACGTAGCTTTCCAACACGTTGTGTTGGCTGTTCAACCAGAACAAACACCCAAGGAACAATTGCACCCGATCAAAATTCCATTAAGACATCACTCCACTATGTCCTGCTTACCGAACGGTATTTCCCAACCAGCGCAATGATATGCAAACCAGAGGGATATGCTCATGAGATGCGAACAGGCCTACTCGGGAGATGGAAAGGGTTGGTGCCGAAGGAATTCTCCCTCAATAGGCTCCACCCAGGCACCTTGGCCAGAACTTTCAAAGCAGTCTCAGCCTCACAAAAGCAACCTTCGGCATCCGGACAGAACGGCCGGGGAATTGCAGGCCATCCGCTTACCTGTGGTTGAGGTTCGAAGGGTGGCAACTCACAACTTTCTCTACTGGTTGGGGACGTACAGAACAAACCTGTTCGATAGGTCTAAAGCACCCGAAGACAGTCCTCATTTGGGTCTAGACCGCTCAGTAGAAACAACGCGGGGAGTTTCCCAAAGGCGTTTCCTATTAGAACAAGAAGGGATTTTCACCGAAGAGCAAACCAGCGAGGATTCTAAAAGGAGAGACTTGATTTTCCAACCTGCCTCCGTACATCTCCCGGTCAGACCCGACACCATTGGGCACCGACCGAGTTTTTTCCGCACCATCCATGATTTAGAGAAGAAACAGCAAGTCCGGCCATAGACCACCTCACAGCTCGGTCTCAGTCGTCCGGGGAGTACAGACCTTCCATCCTCTGGGTCAATTTGAGCGCAAAGGCCGTCCGGCACCATGCTGCCTGGATTTCCGCCGCTCAGGAAGTCTCGATCGGCTAGAGGAGAAGATATGCAGTGAGATTCGTTTGGGCATTTGCTCTGGAAGTCCTGATTCCCGTTCGGTTACCGGCATTTGGGCATTTGCTCTGGAAGTCTCGATTCCCGTTCGGTTACCGGCATTTGGGCATTTGTTCTGTACGTAACCAATTCATTTGGGCATTTGCTCTGGGCTTCCTAGGGAGAGGATGTATTTTTTGGCTCTTCTCTCCTGGGAGACTTCTCCCCCTCCCCTTACTGTTTTCTTCTTCCTCTTTTGTAGCTAGCAAATGAAGCTCCATTAATGGAGGATTCAGCCTATGTATTATGTAATGGAATGAGGAGAGAGCATGTTAATGAGAAAGAGCGGGCTTGGACGTTAGTCTAAAAAGTCCTGTGGTTTTCTCCCTTTCCGGGTTTCCACGTAAAAATAGCTAGTTTATACACTTTTATATTTATTATTCACTTTTATACGGAATCTATGCTCCTTAATATCCAAAGTTATGTTGGGCTTTCGGATCTACGGGACTAAAACTCAACATTGGCGCCGTCTGTGGGAACTGTTCAAAAATCTACATGTGTTCTTGATTCTACAAATTTTTTGATGCCAAAAGCTACTGATTTCAACTACAACAAATGATGTTGGAAACACGCAGCTCCGAGAAGATCGGAGGTTGCAAACTACCCTGCTGCCATGGGAAACTGAAGGAAGATGCTATGGGACTCCCAGTGCAACACTACCGTCGGTGGAAGAAAATAATGCGTGGGACCCAACAGTCCACTAACCTGACAACACACAGAGATAACTTCTGCTTTTACGTGGAAGTCTGACAGCAACCCAAGTGGGTGATTTGACAGATTTGTGATTATCCAAAAAGCAAGGGACGATTCCCGAACGGGAACTCTCCAACGCCAAATGACTGCACCGACTTAACATAGCCGGGACCGAGCGGGAGTAGGAATTTTGTGTTGCCGCCGAGGATGATTAGTATCCGGGAAACTTTGGAAAGAGTCCAGCTTGATCCTTGGTCACGGCAGCCCCATAAATTCAGCACACCTTCTAAATGGAAAAACACCGAATGGAGATGGCTATGCTAACCAACAAGCAAGAAGATACCAGACCTTGGCTAGCCAGAAAGACCTCCAAGATGCAACACTGCCACCATGTCTTAAGAAAAATGCCCGGGCCGCAGCAGCAGAACCAAGCAGAGTACAAACCAGCCAGGAGTTCCTACCGGCGGCAGAAGAAATTGTGGATGGGGCCCACATACCCACTAACTTGAGATAAGAATAATAGCTGTCTAACTCTTACGTGGGAAGCCTGACATGAGTATAGTTGCTGATGTGACAAATTCATGGTTATCCAAAGAATAAACGCCGTCTTCCCGAACGGGAACTCCCTGAACACCCCGAACGCCAAAGTTAACAACCGGTGCCCGAAGGAAAACCCAAGAGGCCACTAGTTCAACATAGCTAGGTCCGTACGGGAGTGATCCCTTCAAAGAATGGGGAACTCTAGAACGCCCAACCAGTCCATAAGATCTGCAGGGAGGGCTACACATCCCCCAGGGCGGCACAAGGAACAAGGAACATCGTGGGAAGCAAACTCGTTCCTAGCCCGAACAGCCTGGACTCGATCAACACCAACGTAGCTTTCCAACACGTTGTGTTGGCTGTTCAACCAGAACAAACTCCCAAGGAACAATTACACCCGATCAAAATTCCATGAAGCCATCACTCCACTATGTCCTGCTTACCGAACGGTATTTCCCAACCAGCGCAATGATATGCAAACCAGAGGGATATGCTCATGAGATGCGAACAGGCCTACTCGGGAGATGGAAAGGGTTGGTGCCAAAGGAATTCTCCCTCAATAGGCTCCACCCAGGCACCTTGGCCAGAACTTTCAAAGCAGTCTCAGCCTCACAAAAGCAACCTTCGGCATCCGGACAGAACGGCCGGGGAATTGCAGGTCATCCGCTTACCTGTGGTTGAGGTTCAAAGGGTGGCAACTCGCAACTTTCTCTGCTGGTCGGGGACGTACAGAACAAACCTGTTCGATAGGTCTAAAGCACCCGAAGACAGTCCTCATTTGGGTCTAGACCGCTCAGTAGAAACAACGCGGGGAGTTTCCCAAAGGCGTTTCCTATTAGAACAAGAAGGGATTTTCACCAAAAAGCAAACCAACGAGGATTCTAAAAGGAGAGACTTGATTTTCCAACCTGCCTCCGTACATCTCCCGGTCAGACCCGACACCATTGGGCACCGACCGAGTTTTTTCCGCACCATCCATGATTTAGAGAAGAAACAGCAAGTCCGGCCATAGACCACCTCACAGCTCGGTCTCAGTCATCCGGGGAGTACAGACCTTCCATCCTCTGGGTCAATTTGAGCGCAAAGGCCGTCCGGCACCATGTTGCCTGGATTTCCGCCGCTCAGGAAGTCTCGATCGGCTAGAGGAGAAGATATGCAGTGAGATTCGTTTGGGCATTTGCTCTGGAAGTCCCGATTCCCGTTCGGTTACCGGCATTTGGGCATTTGCTCTGGAAGTCTCGATTCCCGTTCGGTTACCGGATTTGGGCATTTGTTCTGTACGTAACCAATTCATTTGGGCATTTGCTCTGGGCGGCATTCGGCAGGGAGAGGATGTGTCGTGAACTTAGCTGTCTGCATTGGGGGTTACCATATTAACTATGGACTGGGTCACCACTGGTCGGTTAAAAATCACTGGGCCAATAACTTGGTCCGGCAGCTGAAGATCATCCTTATTCAGCTAAGTACCCAATCTCTCACTTGCAAATTAATTTCAGATAACATTTTTAGGAATGTTCGTTATCATCATTATTTAATAGGTATTAAAAATATCCCGAATTAAATAATGTCGAGCGAAGCTTAGAGATAAATCCTCCATTTTTAAATGGTTGGTTTAGTGGGCCGACCGGCCAACGTATGATCGGGGTAATAAAGCGATCGGAGTGTTCCCGTAGGGTATCACTCCGGCAACGCGTTTTTATGTGATGAAGTTCTACTAGGCATCAAATGCTAATACATTAAAGTATTAAGTGTTATTAGTTGAATCACCATTATTTAGTAGGGATAAAATGTTCCCGAATTAAATAGTGTCGAGCGAAGAAGCTCCGGTGATGAAATCACCAACGTTTCAATTAAATGCTTGGTTTGACTGGGTGTATCGGTCCACCCCCGATCGGGCCAAATTAATTGGATGAAGCGTCCTCGATGACGTATTTTAAATTTTGAGACTATTCATGGTCCCACTTGACAGTAAGTGCCCGAACGGCAGTTGAACCCAGTACGGGGCGAAGTACGTACCTTGATTAGTTAAAACTTTTCAGAGAACGACCCAACCAACCACTAGGTGGTTCCGGTCGTGGACTCTGGCAGTTCGAGAAATAAATCCAGGCCAAGTGTTGTTATTACCTTCTTGGCCGGTAGTCATGAACAAAAAATATAAAAGAAATGTTATACTTGTGTATATATATGCTTGTATATGTTGTTCGGCCGTACGGCCGTATTACCATACTGATTGTGCAGTGAAATTCGTTCGATATTCTCGAACGGGGAGATCATGAGTCACAGAGATGTTCATGACGATTCGGCATGGAGCGCATAGACGTTCACGACCGACAAAGAAAAGAAGAAATCACAATCAGGCAATGTCGTTTGATAAACTCGAGCAGGCAATGTCATTTGATAAACTCGAGCTGGGAAATCCATGATGTTGGCATGAAGCGCGGAGACGTTCATGACCAACAAGGAAATGAAGAAAGTACAAGCATGAAAAGCCGTTTGATAAACTCAAGCGGGGAAATCAACGCTGTTTGGCATGAAGCGCGAAGACGTTCATGACCGGCAAAGAAGAGATTCATAGCCGTTCGGTATGCTCGAACAGGGAGATCACGAAGCACAGAAACGTTCTTGAAAAAAAAAGAAAAGAAGATCAAGATTCAGAAAAGAAGATCGAGATTCAGAAATGAAGATCGAGATTCAGAGAAGAAGATCGAGATTCAGAAAAGGGGATCGAGATTCAGAGAAGAAGATCGAGATTCAGAAAAGGGGATCGAGATTCAGAAATGAAGATCGAGATTCAGAAAAGGGGATCGAGATTCAGAAATGAAGATCGAGATTCAGAAAAGGGGATCGAGATTCAGAAATGAAGATTGAGATTCAGAAAAGGGGATCAAGATTCAGAAATGGGGATCGAGATTCAGAAATGAAGATCGAGATTCAGAAAAGGGGATCGAGATTCAGAAATGAAGATCGAGATTCAGAAAAGGGGATCGAGATTCAGAAATGAAGATCGAGATTCAGAAAAGGGGATCAAGATTCAGAAATGAAGATCGAGAATTATGTGTTGCCGAGTGATGTTCGGCAACACAGAAAATTTCAGCCCATGGTTAACACGCAGTCATTCCGGATGACCGAATGACGAACGGGTTAACAACATGGAAGGAAAATCATTCTCATCTAAGAGAGTTTTGACCCTAGAAGTATGAACGGATAAAGGGATCAAAACGGCTTGGAGAATCGATTCTCATAAAATCTCAGCCCATGATTAACACGCAGTCATTCCGGATGACCGAATGACGAACGGGTTAACAACATGGAAGGAAAATCATTCTCAGCTAAAAGAATTTGACCCTAGACTCGCGAACGGATAAAGGGATCAAAACGGCTTGGAGAATCGATGCTCAGAAAATCTCAGTCCATGGTTGACACGCAGTCATTCCGGATGACCGAATGACGAACGGGTTAACAACATGGAAGGTAAATCATTCTCAGCTAAGGAAGTTTTGACCCTCGATTTATGAACGAATAAAGGGATCAAAACGGCTTGAAGAATTGAGGCTCAGAAAATCGGTGCCCGTGGTTAACACGGTCATTCCGGATGACCGAATGACAAACGGGTTAACAGCATGGAAGGAAAGTCATTCTCAGCCAACGGCTTGGAGTTTGACACTCAGATAGTCTCACCTCAGCGGTTAATATGAGAATCGTTCTGGACAACCGAATGAAGAACATATTAGCAGTTTGGAGGGAGCCATTATTTCAGCAAGAGTTTTGACCCTGTAATTACGCATTGATAAAGGGATCAAAATGGCCTGGAGTTCGAGGACAGTGATTCTCACCTCAGCTTTTTAACACGCAAAATCATTCCGGATGACCGAATGAGGAACGGGTTAACAGTTTGGAGGGAGCTGAGTCATCAACTTAGCCAAAGTCGACCCTGTAATTACGTACGTGCAAAGGGATCAAAACAGCTTGGAGATGGTGTCAAGACTGTAAGATATGGATTGACCGAGCGACGTTCGGATAAGGTACGGATTGTCGCCCGGGGAATCGGAACTATGGTTTTGAAAAATCTCGCCTCAGTCATTTACTTGATTCGGAAGCGAGTCGCCCTTTTAGCTATAAATAAGGAATGACCCAATCCGGTGACCTTGCTTACAGTTCGAAAAGGGTTACCTCAGACCCCTAATATGGATGATACGAGCCAGAGAGAATAGTTCGGAATGCATCGGAATTATGGGTTTGGAAGGGAGATAGTCTCACTTCAGCTTGTTAACACGTGGGATCATTCCGGATGACCGAATGACGAACGGGTTAACAGTTTGGAGGGAGCCCCTGTCCCAGCTGAGAGTTTGACCCTGTGGTCACGATCAAAACGGCTTGGAGGAATTCACCTCAGCTAAGAGTTTTGACCTCGTGGATCACGAACGGAAAAGGGATCAAAACGGGCTCCGGAAAGGTGTCAGAACAAATTTGGAAGGGAGGTAGTCTCACCTCAGCTTGTTAACACGTGGGATCATTCCGGATGACCGAATAACGAACGGGTTAACAGTTTGGAGGGAGCCCATGTCCCAGCTGAGAGTTTGACCCTGTGGTCACGATCAAAACGGCTTGGAGGAATTCACCTCAGCTAAAAGAATTTTGACCCCGTGGATCACGAACGGTAAAGGGATCAAAACGGGTTTGGGAAAGGTGTCAGAACAAATACGGTAAAAACAAATGATGTTCGGATAAGAATCAGAATTCGCAGTAGATGACCGAAGGACGAATAGTTTGGAGGAAGATATTTCAGTCCAAATATGTCGACCCTGGCTTTATGACCGAACAGAGGGATCAAAACCAGTTTGGGAAGGGTGTCAGAATTATGAGTGTGGACGAATCCAAGTCGCGTCCGGTAACCCTAAAAACGAAGGAACTAGGAGTTCGGGTTTGAAAAATACAACAAGAAAAAAAAAACAATGAAGTAACAAGATTGGGGAAAGAATCGAGTTTTATTCTTCAAACACTACTCACTGGAAAGTACAAAAGAAATCAAGAGTAATATAACTTGGGCAAGAGATTATGCTACTGAATGATCCCTGATCGGGGAAGATAGAGACTGAAAACTGCCAACCTGCGCCAGATCATCAGAAACTGATTTCTGTCTTTAGTATGGGCGGCCTGGATCATTGGAACTATGGGATTGGAGGATGTCCAGTCGAGTCGAGTCCATGTTTGTCGAGTCAAATCGAGTCAAGTCCATGTTTGTCGAGGCAAATCGAGTCAAGTCCATGTTTGTCGAGTCGAGTCGAGTCAAGTCCATGTATGTCCAGGTCAAGTCGAGCCGAGTCAGATCCATTCTATTAGACTATGGCAATGTAAGGACCATGGCAATGACCATGGCATCGTAAGTCCATATCACAGCAAAGGCCACTTTTTATGCAGCACGAACGGGCTCCACAACACCGTCGTGCCTGATTATCGGTCGGGCTCGTCCATCCTTGATCTAGGATGACGACCGCCGCTTTTATGCAGCACGAACGGGCTCCACAGCACCGTCGTGCCTGATTCTCGGTCGGGCTTGTCCATCCTTGATCTAGGATGACGACCGCCGCTTTTATGCAGCACGAACGGGCTCCACAGCACCGTCGTGCCTGATTCTCGGTCGGGCTCGTCCATCCTTGATCTAGGATGACGACCGCCACTTTTATGCAGCACGAACAGGCTCCACAGCACCTTCGTGCCTGATTCTCGGTCGGGCTCGTCCATCCTTGATCTAGGATGACGACCGCCGCTTTTATGCAGCACGAACGGGCTCCACAGCACTGTCGTGCCTGATTCTCAGTCTGGCTCGTCCATCCTTGATCTAGGATGACGACCGCCGCTCTTATGCAGCACGAACGGGCTCCACAACGCCGTCGTGCCTGATTCTCGGTCGGGCTCGTCCATCCTTGATCTGGGATGATGACCGCCGCTTTTTTATGCAGCACGAACGGGCTCCACAACACCGTCGTGCCTGACTCACGGTCGGGCTCGTCCATCCTTGATCTAGGATGACGACCGACGTTGTTTTTATGCAGCACGAGTGGCTGGCTCTACAGCGCCGTCGTGCCTAGTACGAGATTGCACCTCATTTATGGATTATGCATGCCTTGCACCCAAGATTATTCAAAGACTGATTCAGGGATGCAGAAAAGGGCGCGAGCAAGAGTATATTTTCTCGAGTAGATTTGCAAGCTCACTACTCAAGAAACTGAGGGACTTGTGTTGGGGAATATTATCCCGGCCTGCTACTGTTCAGAGGCCCAATGCATCACCCCGGCATGGAGCCCGGTCGACGAGGCCCATTTAGGCCTACCTGGCCCATTTTCGGCCCATCGGCCCATACTTCGGCCCGACTACCCATTTAGGCCCATTGGCCCATTAGAATAGATTGGTAACCTCCCCCTTTTGTATAAATAGGGGGCTGGGCTTCCTAGGGAGAGGATGGATTTTTTGGCTCTTCTCTCCTGGGAGACTTCTCCCCCTCCCCTTACTGTTTTCTTCTTCCTCTTTTGTAGCTAGCAAATGAAGCTCCATTAATGGAGGATTCAGCCTATGTATTATGTAATGGAATGAGGAGAGAGCATGTTAATGAGAAAGAGCGGGCTTGGACGTTAGCCTAAAAAGTCCCGTGGTTTTCTCCCTTTCCGGGTTTCCACGTAAAAATAGCTAGTTTATACACTTTTATATTTATTATTCACTTTTATACGGAATCTATGCTCCTTAATATCCGAAGTTATGTTGGGCTTTCGGATCTACGGGACTAAAACTCAACACAATCAAAAAACAGGAAAGAGAACACATTGTTGATGGACTGCCAAACATAGTATACAACAAAGATACCCTCTGCAGTTCATGCCAGAAGGGAAAGCAACAGAAGAACTCTTTCAAACCCATTACTTGAGACCTTTCTACAAGTCTTTTAAATATGATCCACATGGATTTATTTGGACTTGTTGAGACTCCAAGTGTTGGTGGCAAGAAGTACACCCTAGTCATGGTTGATGACTACTCTTGATATACATGGACTATCTTCTTTTCAAAGAAGAATGAAACTCTTCAGAAGTTGCCATCTCTGTTAAAGCAACTTCAGACTGAGAATAATTTGAAAGTTAGGACAATCAGGTCTGACAGAGGAACTGAATTTGTCAACCAAGTCATAAAGGAATTCTGTGATCAAAATGGAACCTTTCATCAACTCTCTGCCGCCAGAACACCTCAACAGAATGGCGTAGCGGAAAGGAGAAACAGGACGTTGAAAGAAGCTGCAAAAACAATGATTGCAGAATCTGGACTACCAATGAGATACTGAGCTGAAGCAATCAACACCGCATGCTACACCCAGAACAGAAGTATGATCAACAAGAATCACCAGAAGACCCATTATACACCCAGAACAGAAGTATGTATTTGGATGCAAATGCTACATTCTCAACAATGGAAAGGAGCATATGAAAGTCTTTCAAGAGAAAGCTGATGAAGGTGTATTCTTAGGCTATTCAAGCACCTGTAAAGTCTATAGAGTACTCAACAGAAGAACCCTACATGTTGAAGAATCTATACATGTAAAGTTTGATGATAGCATCTCTGTTAAAGAAGTAACAGAGACCCTCAAAGAAGTCAACATAGATGACAGAACACCTGAACCAACAGTAGAGGTAGCAGTTAATCCAGTGTTTTCAACACCTGCACCGAACCCCCTTCTGTTGAATGAAGATGAAGATTCAGAGGATAAAGAACCAGAGAGACCCAGACAGCAACTGACAGAACCTGATCTGACATGGTTAAGAGATCATCCTCCTAACCAAGGGATTGGACATATCAGAAGTGGTGTGCAGACCAGATCAACATCAACATGGAGAGAAGCAATGTTTGCCTGCTACATATCTCAGATGGAACCTATGACTGTAGAAGAAGCTCTTGCAGAATCAGATTGGATCAATGCAATGCAAGAAGAGATTACTCAATTTGAAAGGAACAAAGTATGGGAACTTGTTCCTAGGCCAAAGCACCAGAATGTCATTGGAACCAAATGGGTATTCAAGAACAAAGCTGATGAAGATGGCAACATTGTAAGGAATAAAGCAAGGCTGGTAGCTAAGGGTTACTGCCAAGAAGAAGGAATAGATTTTGATGAGACTTTTGCACCAATTGCCAGACCGGAGGCCATCAGAATATTCCTAGCTTATGCTGCCTACAACAACATCAAGGTCTACCAGATGGATGTCAAGAGTGCATTTCTGAATGGAGATCTTGAAGAAGAAGTGTATGTGGAACAACCACCAGGTATTGTCATTCCTACTCCCTCCTCATGTGTCTACAAGATTAGAAAGGCCCTTTATGGTCTTAAGCAAGCTCCCAGAGCATGGTATGACACATTGTCTCTATTCCTAGTGAACCATGGGTTTACCAAAGGAAAGGTTGACAAAACTCTATCTCAAATCTCTGTTGCTAATAATATTCTGCTAGTACAAATATATGTTGATGATATTATATTTGGAAGCTCTAATGCAGAATTATGTAAGAAGTTTTCTCAAGTGATGCAGAGTCAATTTGAAATGAGTATGATGGGAGAACTGAGCTACTTCCTAGGACTGCAAGTCAAACAAGTTCCAGAAGGAATCTTTACCAATCA
The DNA here is from genome assembly GCA_945859875.1 of Cuscuta europaea. NCBI lineage: Eukaryota > Viridiplantae > Streptophyta > Magnoliopsida > Solanales > Convolvulaceae > Cuscuta > Cuscuta europaea. The sequence continues at coordinate 1,345,517 of CAMAPE010000009.1, read as the reverse complement.
AGGGAAGTACACCAGAGACCTGATCAAGAAATTTGGAGTAGAAGGCAAATCCTCAGTGAAGATTCCCATGAACACTTCACAAGGAATTGGTCCGGATGATAAAGGCAAAGATGTTGATGTAACAACCTACAGAGGAATCATTGGATCTCTTCTCTATCTCACTGCAAGCAGACCAGACATCTCATTCTCTGTCGAAATCTATGTCAGATACCAATCAAAGCCCAAGGAGAGCCATCTAAGTGCTGCAAAAAGAATTATCAGATACATCAAAGGAAATCCAAATGCAGGCCTATGGTATCCCAAGGGAGGTAACTTTGAACTAATTGGTTACTCTGACTCAGATTTTGCAGGTTGCAGGTTAGACAGGAAGAGCACATCTGGTCACTGCCAACTGCTAGGTGGGAGACTTGTCTCCTGGTTTAGCAAGAAGCAGAACTCTATCTCAACCATTACAGCAGAAGCTGAATATATTGCAGCTGGGAGTTGCTGTGCTCAGCTACTCTGGATGAAGCAACAACTAAAGGATTATGGCATTCAAGCAAAGGAGATCAAGCTGCTGTGTGACAACACTAGTGCCATTGCCATCACTCAGAATCCAGTTCTTCACTCCAGGACAAAGCACATTGAGATCAGACATCACTTCATCAGAGATCATGTTGAAAAGAAGCACATATGCATGGAGCATGTGTTAACAGAAGACCAGCTTGCAGATATTCTGACAAAGCCTCTGCCTGAGGCTAGGTTCAACAAGTTGAGAGAAGAATTGGGAATGATGGATGAAATTCCAAGAGAAAGTTGAAAAGGAAGATCTTCTGTTACAGATTCTCTGTTGACATAATACCTGTTGCTGAACCCCTTCTGTTCTCTACCTTGAACAGAGAACCTCCGTTACTAACAGAACACCTCAGCAACAGAAACCCTCTTTATCTCTGACAGAAGGTTGTGGACTTAGAAATATTTTGAGAAAACCGGGTGACCTAGTAACTTAATGAAGGCCTTTTACCCTTTTACCCTTAAAACGGTATCACAGCCACAAAATATTTACTGCGCCTCCATTTTCATTTATTGGTACCTCGGAACCGCCAATAATCTCAAACGTCCACTAACCCGAACCCATATATTCCCGTCTCTCAAATCTAAACCGTTACTGCTCTCAATATTCTTAAATTCTCAAACTTCCATAACTCTCAAGCTCTCAGAAACGTTTTTCGTGCTCTAATGGCGGTTACCAACTTCAACTCGCTCTCAAAGGCTCAACAGGAAACTCTAACAAAAAAATGTGCTCACCGGAATGAAGTGCGACCTCTATGCACTTCCAAAACTGGCAGAAGATGAGGAACTCATGGAGAGAATCCTACAGTGTATTAACGACTCCCAACTGAGCAAGGTAATCACCTACAACTATACTCAGTACAGTACTGTTGATGTAGTTGAGTTTTATCTCAATGCTGACTACGAAGGCGAGGTCATCACCTCCACTGTGAATGGAGAGAAAGTCATCGTTGATGCTGGGGCCATCAACAGTCTTTTCATGATTTTGATTGTCAATGAATCAAACGGTCTCTTTGACCTAGAAGACGCTGACCTCACTGCTGAGGAATTCGCCATGAACTATGGCAGACCAGGTGCTACTATTCCAAAGCTAACCGGAAAGAAGCACTCCTTGAAGAGAGACATTGAGCTAATGGTGAATATCCTCCACAGGTGTGTATGGTGCAGATACACATCCACTGACGAATTCACCATCTCACAAGCTAAAGCCATCTATGTTGTGCTGCACAAGGCCAACATCAACTGAGGACAGGTCATTGTCAGGTCAATGATTGAATTTGTCAAAGTGGCCAAGAGGAAGAGCAAAGACACTGGCATCTACTCTGGGAAAGTAGGCCATGCCCTCCTCATCTCTGAACTGTTAATCCAAGGAGTTGGGCTCCGGAAGCCAATCATGGTGGATCACTCCAAGGTGATTTTCATGTCCACCACAAGCAATAGAGAAGCAGCTATAAGAGCTGAAGTCATAAGGTTAGCCAAGTTGGACCTTAACAGACAAAAGCTCCAACAGAGACCCTCTCAACAGAACACCTCCAACAGTTCTGAGGAAGAACCCCTGGTGAGGAAAGTTGTGAAGAAAGCAGTTGTTAAGAAAGCTGCACCAGAGAAGGTCAAGAAGGTATTGACCAGGAAACCTAACCCCAAGAGGAAGAAATCCTCTTCAGAGTCCAAATCATCTACCCCTTCTGCACCACCAGCCTCTAAGAAACAGAAGGTCAGAACCCCTATCCCTAAGGTTGCCCCAGAAACTCAGGGGGAACAAGAAGAACCTGCCTTACCCATTCTGGCCAAGAACTCTCTCTGACAAGGGAAGAAGATTACATTCGAGTCTAGTGACTCTGAGGGTGAATCAGTGGTGAAGGATGCCACAACTAAGGGGGAACCTGAGACATCTGTCAAATCTCCAAATATGACAGAACATCTTGGAGCTGCTCTCTCTCCAGAACACCTAACCTCACATATCCAAGAACCTCAAACAGACTACAGAACAACACTTGACAAACAGTTTGAGCGTGTGTTAGCTTGGAGAAGCTGGAGGATGGGACCTCTACAGAAGATCATTCAATACTTCGACTATTATGAGTCTGAGGAAGCAGAGGTACTCAACGGGGTAGGCACTGATGATGTATCTAAGTGCTTTGCCATGAACTTTCTCATTTCTGTTCTTGAGAAGAAGAATGCCAACTATAAGGGCAAGGCTGTCCTTATTTCTACTCCCCCAGAAGAGCCAGTGAAACCTCTTGCAGATGATGAGATTGACACTTTTGAGGCCTAGCTGTTTGCAAAGAAGGCAAAGGAGTCTGTAGATCCTAACCTTGCCTTTGGGGAATCCTCTACACCTAAGGATGAAGGCACTGCAATGATGGACCTCATCTGTGAATGGCGAACATCTCTGGTGGAAGACCACGTCCTTGAGGTAATACCTTCTTCTCCTACGGTACATATTCCAACAGAACCTCTCATTCCCGAATCTCCCTTTGTGCAAAAGCTCCCAACACCACAACAGAGCACCTCTTCACCTCAACAGAAAACCCCATCTGCACAGAAAACCCCCACTCCCCAAAAAACTCCCACCCCCAAATATAAACCCTCCTCACCCTGCAAACAGTCTACCCCAACAAAGAACAGATCTCCCTCTCCTCCCCCATCTCCTCAACGCCAAATTATTCTAACCCAACTTCAACAGATCATCCCTTCATCTCAACCATCTCAACAGAAATCTCCTACACCTCAAAAGTCTGAGCACCAGAATACCAAACAAATTTCCCTTCCACCACAGCAACCCCCAACTCAGCAAAAACCAGTATGGTTTCTGAGAACATCTGATCCTACAACCGTCTCCCCAGTTTATGCACCTCAAGGCTATTCTAGGCATTCTACTGCCTCCAATCCCTCTTTTCACAGAAAGAAAAAGGTGATCCCCAACAGAATCCCAATTTACTCCTCCTATGAGGACTCCTCTGACATGGAGGGATTCATCATCAGCAAGTCCAACCAAGCTACCTCCAAGAGACAGAAGACCCCCCCTCTGACTGAACTCGAGCGTGAAATGCATGTACAATCTCTCTCCTCTATCCAAGAACATCGTCCTTTGCCCAAGGGAAGAGGCTTAGAGATGCCTAATTCTGCTGGACAAGAGAATCAGATTCCATTCAACGAGTTTGTGGCTGCAGCAGAGGAATTTGGTGGACAGATGCTGGAAGGAATGAACAAGCTTGTGCTGATCAATGATAAACATTTCGAACATCTGACCCAAATAGATGCTACCATTGAATCTGGTTTCAAGCATCTATCAGATACTCTGGCAACCTCCCTATAGAACTTCATGAACTCATTCAATGCAAAGGTTGATGCCATCTCGAATGAAGTGGTCAATGTCAAGATAGTTCTATCTGCCATGAATCAAACTCTCAACTCTCAGCACACCTCTATTACAACCCTCACTCAAGCTGTTCAATCACTACAAAGGTCTGATATCCAACTTCAAGAGAACCTCAAGAATCTTCACACTCTCTGCAAGGAACATTTGACCAAGGCAAGTTACTCCTGGCTGCTGATAAAGACAGGTATCAGAAAATGGTACTTTTGGAAGCAAGTAACAAAGACATACTCTCTGCCATTCAGAAGCATCAAGGATTAATAGAGGACATGACCTCTGTTACTCAAACTCTGCCAGAAACACTTGAACAGATTGCTTCTACTCAAGCGTCAGAGTTCCAGAAGCTTTCCTTGATGCTTGGCAATCTGGATGATGCCAAAAGGGGGAAGAAGACCCTCATCACCCTAAGCCTCGCCCTACCAGGACTTCTGTCAGAGTATCTTCTTCTGCTGACCCAATTGTTGATCCTGCACCATATTTTGAAGCTGCCATTCAGAAGAAGAGGCTAACCGGCATTCAGAGACCCCCATCTCCTCTCAGGAAGGGCACCAAGAAGAAGAAGGCTTTGAACTTCAGAAAATGGAGATTGGGTGGTTCTCAGAAAATTAATAAGAACCAGTTTGAGGAAATGAAGGGGAAGATGACCTCAATGCAGCAGCAGAACCTATATCTTGACAAAGATGGTCTGGTGAAAGTCAGACATGGTGGCTCCTTAGAAGAAGCTGAGTTTTGGTACCTCAACAAAATTCTCCCCGGAAAGGACATTCATGAAGGTGTTCTCAGCTATCTGGATTGCAAGCTCTCACCTATCTGGGCCTCACATCAGAGCTCAGGGAATCTTGTAGGAATTCGAGAAGCTGTCAATGCTGAGCTAAAAAGATTACAAGAACTGGAAGATCAAGCCTTAGCTGCAGCTGAAAGGGAGAACTTGTAAGAGAACACTCTTGTAATCAATTAATAAAATAACATATCTTCCTTTCACTTTGTAAGGCAATTCCTTCATATCTGTCTCTTTTCTCTGATTATGATTGTGTGCTTGTTTTCCTGATTATTATCTGCTATCTGATTGTACTGTACTTTTACTATTTTCCTATGCCAAGTTGCCCACCAAGATTTTAATGAAAGTTTTAAACTTTTACTCTTTTATGGTGAAGGCACTTCTCTGGAAATAGTTAAAGGGTTTTGGCATCATCAAAAAGGAGGAAATTGTAAGGAATAATTGTAATTAGATTTTGATGATGCTATCTTAATTAGGACTTTAGAGTACCCCTTCTTTAGATTTAATGTATTAGAAATTTTCCTTGTAAAGTTCCTTAGAATAGTCGACTGACAGAAGACCTCCAGAACAGAAGTCCTCCTGACAGAAGACCCTCTGATAGGCTTTGTCCTAACAGAGGACCTTTGGCTCTCTGCTTCAGAACAGAAGACCTCTGGGTCTATGTTAGCCTTTACACGGACAGAAACCCTCCTGGTTCTCTGTTGAACATTTCTTCAACGAAAACCCTCAAGACTCTCTGATAGCCTTTTCCAACAAAAGTGCTCAAAACCTTCTCTGATCGACTCTCTGCTGAAGACACCAGAAGGCCTGACACTTGGAGAATTTTACCAAGCCGGTAAACCAACTGAAGATTCCCTCAACGGCTAGGAGTCTTGAACGGAAAAGCTATAGTACACGCATTAAATGCACATTTAATGCCTCCCGTGCTCTGTAGAGTAAATGCAGATGATTGGCCGCAATGTCAGGATAACTCTATCCCAAAATAGTAACCCGCCAACTTTGTTGGGTCCTACTGGTCAAGTCAACTGTTCGCGCATTTAATGCAGTTGTCCTCCTCCTCCAATGGGAAGACAACCTCAGTATAAAAGATACTTTACGAAGAACAACCAAGATAACTTTTGCTACAATGGTGCAAATACAGAGACATTCAAACACTAAAACGCATAAGCCTCCTTGTGATAAAATCCTTATCATCCTCTACAAGAGAAGGCAGACGTTGGAAAGATTCTTATCTTCCAACTCAAGCAAAGTTCCATTTGTTCTTCAACACTTCAAGCACTTCACTAATATATTCTTTGTAACGAAGCAAGTTGGAGGAACCCCTGTTTCATTTAGAAACTCTTCTTTAACGAGAAGGACGTCCAAGTAACTGGAGCAGTGAAGTGGTGATACTTCTGGGAAGCTCAGCGAAAGGACCAGTCTTATAGGAAGCCAGGAAGTGCATTCCAGGAGACATCTAGACTTGAAGAAGACGTTGAGAGCTTCTTAAGTCCTAGGACTAAGCCGTTGTAAACGAACGTTTTTACAAGCTTAGTGGAACAGTGGATTAGAGGAACGAGTTGTTCCTTGAACCACTATAAAAATCCCTGGTGTCATTTACTTACTGCACTTATTTTTCGCTTTTTGTTTGAACTGATTAACTCCAAAAACTTGGCCTCTGTGTTCAGCAGAACGTGTCTTGTGAGTTAACAGAAGGCCTACTTCCTTTGCTTCTCTGAGGCTAATCTGACAGAACCCCTACCAGAACCCCATCCGCTGCCAGTCTGTTCTGCAAACAGAACATGGTATTCTGTTAAATCTGGTATTTAGCTTAAAAAGTTTTAAAACAAGTACAGTCAATTCACCCCCCTCTAGACTGTACCCAATATAATCGGGACCAACAATATATGTACTTGAACACATTCAGTTTTATATATTTGATATATACGGTATTACACATTAATGATTAAGTATTTTGATTGCCAATATCTTATTCATAATTTTGTTCCCTTGGAATTATGTTGTCAATAAGTAAGTGGGAGCTTATATGATATAACATAAGGTCCTAAAATAGCCCCAATCAATGATAATCAAGAATGGGATATTGATGATATGCGATAAGATTGGTATGTGGACTGCAATATTCTTTTAGAAAGTATAGTTGATCTCACAACTACGAGTTCCTGTAATTTATGATGGTCACTTAGATATTTTAGAGAATATTGGCATACCCACCGAGAAACCATTTGATAAGTTTTATTCATGTGTCACCATTTGATAAGTTCTATTCATGTGTCTATGGGATTGTCGGCGTATAAAGTAGTGTAATAGTCCACCGACTTGAGGTCAATATGTACGTACTACATGTGCTGAGTGATGTACTTTGACCATGACCAACGCTTGCACTCCAATCGGGGTAGATACGACATGTGTTGGGTGCATGAGGAAGCACATGGAGTAGTAGTTGAGTCAAGAAAGGATTCATTCCTCATAATAGATTAAGAGAGAACATTCTACTTCTCATATATAGATGGATCATAAAGTCATTGGCCAATGCAAAGATATATTCGTTTTGGATATCGAATATGATCGTTATGCGATCATCTAGAAAGATTGAGAGATAGAAACTAAGTTATTGGAATAGACACAATATCATGTTCTAGACTTAGTTGAATGTTCGTTGAATGAAAGGACCGTATCATGTTCTAAGACCTTAATTTGATTAGTGCTTAATATATAAGGCCCTATGGGTCACACAATAAGTGATTATACCTTCCGATTGAATTGTTAGAAGGAATTAAATATTATTAATTGGATTAAATAATATTTAATTAGTAATACTGAAAATGGATTAAATATTAATTAGATTAAACATATTTAATTCATGAAGTTGAAGGAGAGTTCTATTTGATAGAATTAATTAAGTGTGATAAATAAGATTTATTATACTTAATTCAAATGTATTTATAATTAAATAAAGTTGATATATTTTGATACACTTTTAATTCAAAGTAAAAGCCAAAATATATATAAAATATAAACATACTAAAGTTTGAATTAGGATGTGGTGTGCAGCCCATCTAATTCAACTTTGATGTTTAATATTTTATTTATTTCCTTTATTTAATTGTACATGAATGATTATTGGACCTAGTTGGACTAGAACTCACTAATTAGAAAGACTTTCATTGTGATTGGGAAATTAGTTTAGAACTAGTATAAATACATCACCCCCTTCATAACTCATAGATCAGTTTTCTAAATTCAGTATTACCAGTTTATTTCCCTGCGAAGAGATTTCCTAGCCTTTCTCTATGGGAGATCTAACCGCTCTTTTGGAAAGAAGAAATCACGCGGATACCTAATGTCAAGGATTATCACCGCTAGGCTCGAAGATCTGTAAGTTCTAACTCAGATATGTTATTATTATCATATTCGTTGTTTTGTCATAATCAGGGAAGATTGGTTTGGGAAAATTTTAAACTTCCGTTGCTGTACTTTTGAGGTACGTTACATCAAATTCCTAACACAGGGTACTGTTGGTCCCCGTTGTACTGGATACAGTCTAGAAGGGGGGGTGAATAGATTGTATTGGTTTTTAACCTTTTCAAGCTAACTACCAGATTTAACAGAATAGCCTGTTCAGCTGGCAGAACAGACTGGCAGCGGATGGGGTTCTGGTAGGGGTTCTGTCAGATTAGCCTCATAGAAGCAAAGGCAGTAGGACTTCTGTTAACTCACAAGACACGTTCTGCTGAACACAGAGACCAAGTCTTTTGAGTTAAACAGTTCAAATAAGAACGAAAAATAAGTACAGTAAGTAAATGACACCAGAGATTTTTATAGTGGTTCATGGAACAACTCGTTCCTCTAATCCATTGTTCCACTAAGCTTGTAAAAACGTCTGTTTACAATGCCTTAGTCCTAGCACTTAAGAAGCTCTCCACGTCTTCTTCAAGCCTAGATGTCTCCTGGGATGCACTTCCTGGCTTCCTTTAAGACTGGTCCTTTCGTTGAGCTTCCCAGAAGTATCACCACTTCACTGCTCAAGTTACTTGGACATCCTTCTCATTAGAGAAGAGTTCTTGAGAGAACAGAGGTTTTCCAACTAGCTTCGTTACAAAAGATTTGTAGATGAAGTGCTTGAAGTTGTTGAGGAACGATTAGAACTTTGCTCTTGTTGGGGATATGAAGATATTAAAAGTCTGTCTTCCCAACGAGCGCCTTTCTTGTTGAAGATGATGAAGTTTCGATCTCAAGAAGGCTTGTGCGTTTGAAGTGTCTTTGAATGTGTTTTTCTTGTGCACTTGATTTTCAAAGTATTGGCAAAGTTATGGAAAAGTTCTCCGGTTGTTCTTCGTAGTGTATCTTTTATACTAGGGTTGTCTTCCCGTTGGAGGAGGAGGACAATGCATTTAATGCGCGTGCAGTGAGTTGACCAGTTGGACCCACAAATTCGGCGACTTGCTATTTTGAGAAGATATTCTTTCTTATTCAGGCTCAATCATTCTCCTTAAATGTCTTCTTGTACGAATCCGCATTAAATGAGCATTTAATGCGTGTACTGTGGCTTTCCGTTGTAGTATTCTAGCCGTTAGGGGATCTTCCGTTGAAATAACCGGTTGAGATAGAATTCTGAAAACTTCTAAGTGTCAGGCCTTCTGCTATCTTCAGTAGATAGTCAACCAGAAGGGGTCATGAGCACGTAAGTCACCAGAGGGTCTTCAGTCCTTCTGTTAAGATAAGGGCCAACAGAGGACCTAAGTACTTCTGTTCTAGTGAAGTTCAACAGAGAGTCAGGAGGACTTCTGTCAGGGAACAATCATCAGAGGGCCAAAAGAGGCTTCTGTCTGGAGGTCTTCTGTCGGGCGATTATACTAAAACAATTACAAAGAAAATTCTAATACAATTTTCTAAAGGGGTACTTTCTAAAGTCCTATAGCATCATCAAAATCTAATTACATTTAATCCTTACAATTTCCCCCTTTTTGATGATGCCAAAACCCTTTAACTATTTCCAGAGAAGTGCCTTCACCATAAAAAGTTAAAGTATAAAACTTTCATTAAAATCTTGGTGGGCAACTTGGCATAGGAAAATAGTAAGTGTACAGTACATTCAGATAGCAGTTAATAATCCAAAAAGCAATTAAAAGAAAGAGACAGAATGAGAGTAATTGTCTTACAAAATGAAAGGCAGAGATGTTCTTATATTGATTGATTACAAGGGTGTTCTCTTACAAGGTTTCCCTTTCTGCTTCAGCTCGTGTCTTACTATCCAATTCCTTTAATCTCTTCAGTTCTGCATTGACAGCTAGTCTTATTCCACTCAGATTTCCAGAGAGTTGACAGGAGGCCCAAATAGGGGAGAGTTTGCAGTTCAGATAGTTGAGCACTCCTTCATGAATGTCTTTTCCTTGAAGCACTCGCTTATGATACCAATATTCAGCTTCTTCCAGGGAACCATCATGTCTAACTCTTATGTCACCATCTCTGTCAAGGTAGAGGTTCTATCTCTGGGTAGGAGTCATCTTCTGTTGAATTTGTTCGAATTGGGCTCTGTCAATTCTTTGAGAACCACCCAGTCTCCATTCAGTGAAGCTCAAAGCCTTCTTCTTTTGGAAGCTTTTCTTGGAAGGAGATGGGGGCCTAGGAATGCTAGCTGACCTCTTGTGGTGAAATGTAGCCGCAAAGTAGGGTGCATGATTAATAGTCGTACCAACAGAGGAGGATGCCCTGGCAGGGGTTCTGGTGGCGCTAGGTTTAGGGTCCTCTTCCCCCTTTTTGGCATCATCCAAGTCAGAAATCATTAGCGCTATCCTTTGGAATTCAGAGGCCTGGGAGGAGGCAATCTGCTCTAGAGCCTCGGGCAGAGTTTGGGTGACAGAGGTCAGGCCTTCAATGAGGTTCTGTTGCTTGGCCATAGCTGATTTGATCTCTTGTGTGCTGGCTTCTAGAAGAATCATCTTCTGGTACCTTTCCTTGTCAAATGATAGAAGAGTTGAAGTTTGTTCCTTGTCTTCTTTGCAGATGTTCTGAATGTCCAACAATCCTTCAGAGGCTTGAGATTCATACCATTGCATGACATCCAGAGATTCAGATAGCTCTTGCATCTTTTCATTCTGCTCGTTTAGGGTCTGTGACTGTGAGAAAAGAACAGAGTTGACACCTTCAACTTGTCTTGCAACATCCTCAATTCCGACGGAAGAGGATTCCATGAAAGTGGTCAGAATATGAGTCAAGGAATCCACCTTTCGAGAGAGTTGTTGTAGCCCATTCTCAAGATTATGATTGACTTGGGTCAGATGCTCATAATGTTTGTCATTGATGAGCACTAGCTGATTCATACCATCTATCATCTGGCCACCAAATTCCTCAGCTGCTGCAACAAACTGATTAAAAGGAATTTGAGGCTCTTCTGTTTCAAGATCAGGCATGCCTAGTCCTCTTGACCTAGGCATTGGAGGCCTTCTGGGTTTTTGTGGAGAAGGATGATGTGGAGAAGGTTCTCTGGTGGGAGTGTTTCTTCCCTTCGAGGTGAGATCTCCAGCCAAGGAGGAAGGAATCCATCATTGTCACTATCAGATGAGAGGACACGATACAGAGGCTTTCTCTTTGGAGTGGATGCTGCAGAGTGATGTGAGGAATGTGGAGAGTGTGCAGCATTGCTGGGAGATTTGGCTTTCTGTTGTGAGGGAGTTCTCTGATGAAGGGAGGTATGCTGAGGTGAAGGTGTTTTCTGATGGGGAGGCGAGGGTGGAGGGGACGGGGAGCAGTTTCTGGTAGGATTTTGCTCTTTGCAAGGGGAGGGTGATTTGGTTTTCTGTTTAGATGGAGTTTTATGGGGTGTAGGGGCAGAGGTATCATGTTGTGGAGGGGTTTTCCTGTGGAGATAAGGATTTTTGGTGAGGAGATTGAGGTGGAGTGGCAAAGGGAGTTGGGATTCTGGTGGCAGAGGGGCTCTGTTGAGGTGTGGAGAGTTTTTGCACAGAAGGAGATTTGGGAGGGGAGGGAATTTGGGATTCTGAATGCACAGAGGGGGATTCAGGGATTACCTCAATTATAGTTTCTTCGAACTGTGCATCTCTCCATTCTTTTATCAGCTTCTGCATAGCCAGAGGTAGATCATTTGCAGTGGATGGTTCTCCTTCTCCTTGACTGCTATGACGAAACTGAATCAAGGATTCTCTTTGTTTCTTCTCAATCAGCCATGCATCAAAGGCAGCCATTTCGTCTTCTGCTAGAACTCTGACATGTTCCTTCTCATCAACATGAATCAGCTTTCCCTTCCCTTTGCATTCCTTCTGCTTCTTTTCTGCCAGTACAGATAGAAGGAAATCCTTGTTGAGGCAGTGCTCGACATCTTCTGTCCCAGCCCATTTGAGGACTTCACCTTCCTCAGTGATGAAATGGGGGAGCATTCTGATCAGCTCTGAGAGAGGTCCCATTCTCCACTTCCTCCATGCTAGTACTTTAGCAAACTGCTTGTCTAGAGCAAAGGAGATCTTTTCCTGAGATTCTGAAGACTCAGGGGTTCTGTTGACAACTTGATGTTCTGGTGAGGTAATCACCAAAGATTGATCAGGTATAGTTGCAGAAGGAGATCTGTGAAATTCCCCCTGAGTAGTAGCATCCTGCACTACTACTTCATCTTTCGAGTCACTTGACTCAAAGACAATTCGCTTGCATTGCCAGGCGTTTCTGTTGACTGGTGCAGAGGTGACAGAGTCTTCAAGTTCCCCCTGACTTGTAGGAGTCACAATTTTGGCCTTCTTGGCAACTGGAGATGCAGAAGGGGTAGATTCTGTAGGTGTTCGGAAAGGCTGCTTCCTCTTTATGACAGCCTTCTTTGCCACCATCTTGTGGACTTGTGCAGGAATAGCCTTCTTGGTTGGGACCTTCTTAACCACTTTTCTGATCAAGGGCTCTTCTTCTTTAGATTCTGTTGGGGTAGGGGCTTTCTGCTGCTTCTTAACAGCTTTCTTAGACTTCACCGCCTTCTGTTGGGGCTTCTCCCGGTTGAACTCCAGAGTCCTCAACCTCTTCTATTCAGCCTTCAGTGCTACTCTCCTATCACCTGAGGTGTTGAGGAAGAGTAGTTTGGTGTAGTCAGCTTCAATAGGGTTCCTCAACCCTATTCTGGCCTTCATCAGCAATTCAGACAGAAGTAGACCATAACCCATATGGGTTTTAAAGAGGTTGGTATCCTTGGCCTTCTTCTTGATAAATTCAACAAGGGACTTGATGATTACCTGTCCCCAGTTGATGTTCATCCCATGATGAACTGCAAAGACAACCTTTGCATTCTGAACTGTCATATCATCGGTGGAGGTGCTTTTGCTCCAGACGCATCTATGGAAGACATTGACCAATTTCTCATAGTCGCTCTGTAGCAGGTTCTTCTTCATGTACAGCTTTGGAACACTTCCTACTTCAGGTCGGCAATAGAGCTGAACAAAAGCTTCAACAGAAACCGTGACACTGTCTAGGGCAATAAACCCTTCATTGTCTTCTTCTTATGGGTCCTCCACCACGCCAAAGAGGGCGTTGATAGTTTCAGAGGTGAGGATAATGTCATCACCGTTGACATGAGACTTGATGGTATCACCTTCATATGTGGCGTTGAGATAGAATTCTGCCACGTCTTTGGTGCTGTAGGAGTTGAAATGAAAGCCTACCACTTTGCTAAGTTGTGATTCCTCCATACCCTTGATGATTTTCATCATCGTTTCTTGGTTTGCGGCTAGTTCAGGGAGTGCGGAAAGGTCGCAGTTCATCCCAGTGTAAATTTTCTTGACCAGGAGGTCAATTTCAACATCAATAAGGTCGTTGATGTTGATAAACGCCATTGCAGAGATTTTGAGGTTTTGAAAAGCTTGGGGGATTTGAGAGTACGAAAGTGTGACACTCCAAAAATTTAAATAAAAATAAAAATAATTTTTATTAGTCAGATAAAATATTACGGAAATGACATTTTAATTATTAAGTGAGTCAAACAAAAATTCAACAATTGTAACATTCTAATCAGATAAAAATTTGCAAAATTTATGACGTCTTAGTCAGATAAAAATATTTCAGTAATAGGAACAACATTTTATGAAACAAGTGAACCAGACAGAAAATTAACAATTGTGACATTTTTAGTCAGATAAAAATGGTCCGATAAAAGAAGTAATATTTTATACCAAGTACCAATTATACATATGACATAAGAAGTAAAAGCTATATTTTATTTTTACAATACACTTCTATTTGACCTGCTAACCTATTATAGTAATATAAATAGATACTCCGTATATATATATATATACACACTTCTATTTGACCTGCTAACCTATTATACTTTTGCTAATACTACGCACTAATTAATACATAAAGGCTATGCAAGGAAATCCCAGCCTGCTCTTAACTCATACGGAGTACTACACACATAAACAAGGAAAGCTAGTAAATAAAAATCAATGCAAAAAGACCTCCGTAACGTACAAATCGAACGGCCAAACCTACGTATAGTAGTATATATACCTCCCTGCGCAAACCTTACTTGTATATACATACGCCGTACACACTCGCAGCCGAAGAAAAGGAAGGAGCTACCTTTAGTTTGCTATAACTGTGAAGGAGAAGTTTTGGAGGGACCAACGCTGGATGTCGCCACCAAGCTGCAGTCAACGGAGTTGGACTGTGCCGCCGACTCGCAATGTCCTGCCGTTCCCTTCGTTCTCAGCATCACCAGAGTAAGAAGATAGCCGCCGTAGGAATATCCGACGCAGATTGTCCCCTAGCTCACGCCGGAGTGCAGTAGCAATACTCGTCGGAGCTGCCGTTACCATCGCCGGGGAGGGGAAACCTGCAACTGCTTGTGGTGGATGACGGGAGTCGGGAGGAGAAGCTTCTCCGGTCATCTAAGGCTGCGCGTCCGCGTCGGAGAAACTCGTACTAACCACGCCGGAGAGGACATGTCATTGCCGCCGGACCAAACTGTTGCTGCACGAACCAGAGGAGAAGGAAACCCGCCGGAGAAGACACCCACCTACTGCACCACACTGCCGGCGCCGGACTGTCGACTCGTGGACGCCGGGTCTCTTTGCTGGGTGACCGACTCGCTGCTGCGGAAGTGAGACGAAATCCTGGAGGTTGGAGTTCGCCGTGACTGGGGCGTTCGCTGGCTGGGAGGGGAAGAAGACGTACGTCGTACGTCGTTCGTAAGTGGTAGCTCTGCCCCTCTTCTTTTATCTATTATACGCTGCTCCTCTTCTTTTATTTAAGAATGGGCTGGATTTTTTGGGCTGAATAGCTTAAATAATGAACTGGGTTACTTTAAAAATATTAGCTGGGCCGGACAGATTTGATTAAAAGTTGATCAAATCAGGCTGAAATATAAAAAGGGGAAAATTTGGATAAATTATTAAAAATAGAATAAGTGACTAATTATATCATCTTAATTAAAAAGGTGATTATTTAGAGACCGGAGTAGAGGAAGAGAATTAGGAGCATTGGATTTGAGGTAAGTTTCTCTGCCAATCCAAAAATCGTTTCCTCGTATTATATATGTATTATGTGATACGTGATTTTAAGTGTGAAGTATGATTTTTATGCATGTGATTCTGAGATGATTCGTGGAACTAAGTGCTTTTGGGGGTAAATATTTTATCTAAATATTTTTAAAGCAGTTTGAGAAGTTGAGAAATATTTTGAAGTATATTAATTCAAGATAAAAGAATGATTTCATAAGAGGTGAGCATCACGGGAGAAATCCGTGGTGTCGGTTTTCCACGTCCGGATAAATGTGGAGGGTGATTAGGTCTGCTACTACTAAGAAGTACAGTTGGAGTTTAAAGTGATATTTGGATCGATGATCCCTTTTAAGAAGAAGTTATGGTAGTAGTAGTCCCTAATCATTCAAGATATCTTATTCAGGGGTAGTTGGTAGACTGAGTCCCGACTACTTGTTACGACTTACTACTCGGAGGGCTTGGAATCCCTTTTAGGGGGTGTGCACACTTAAGGTAGTCGTTTCGTTTCCAACAGAGCAGTTGTGGTACCGGCACTTGTTCGGGGTGGCCGTCCGTAACCACGGTCCACCGGGCTCTACCGAAAGGTTGAGCACCGCCCTTCTAAATTACTAGGAAGTTAGAGAAGAAGTGATTTTTGAGGAAATCAAAGAGAAGAGTTATTATGAAGTTTTATAGAGAAGTTGAGGTTTTTTTGTAAAGAAGTAGTCTTGATAAAAATCAAAGTGAAAAGAATTTCGATGGTGTGAGTATTTTTATATATTATTATATAAAAATCTATTTTAGTCAAACATGATTATTTTACGGGGTTGGGTAGTACTTACTTAGCTCTAAAGCTAATTTTTGTTTTCTTTTCCTTGTTTTGTTTCTGCACTTTATTTGTGCAGGTGAGGATGATGTTGTCGAGTGATGATTGCTTGCATGGCCGAGAGCGAGTTAGAAGTCGCCTTAGTTATACTAGTCATGAAATAAACATTTACTTTCCAAACACTTTACTTTTATTAAATTAGTTGTTATGTTCTAGTTGCCTGTGCATCCGGTTGAGAGATGACCGGATGTGGCGGTAACACTCATTTCCCTTATTAAGACTTCCGCTGTACTTTCTTTAAATTTTCATTATCAATAAATAAAAGTTTTATTTCAATTATATCAACGTTTTGGGTGGGAAATTTGGGGGTGTTACAAATTGGTATCAGAGACTTTGGTTTTCCCGAAAGGACTAGAACACGAGGTAATAGGTCGTAGGGAGAAATTCTGTCACAAAGACGATAACAGTCTAAGCTGGTTGGTGCATAATTGAGTCTTTGCGCTCGTCCAACCAACTGGGAATTTCTCCTTGTGCTGAAACTTCGTTGTTCGAAATCTTTGACGAAAACTATGGGTTTGATGCGGGATTTTCAAAAATGTTTTCCTAAAATTTGGAGAATGAATATACTAGGAAAGAGGCCTTTTAGGAACGTGGTGAGGATGTGAGGTTTTAACGTTATGGATCTATGTTATTGTGAAGTGAAGTTCATAAAGTTGCTTGCTTATATATGAAGTGTGTGATATTAGATAGTTTCTTGAAGCTTATATGTGATAGAACTTGAGTATGACCTTAGTATAAGACTTATATGTTTAAGATAGCTTAGAGACCTTGCAACGCTTAGTACTTAAGAGAGTTGTGAGATTAGAAGTAAAGTAGTCAAAATGGTGAAAGTATTATGGTCAAATTGTTTGACTGAAAACGCCACTTGGAAGACCGAGGAAGATATGCGCAAACGCTACATTGAGTTATTTGATTAAGGTAATATTTTAGTTACGGGGACGTAACCTCTCTTTAAGGAGGGTAGAATGTAATACCAAAGAATTTTGTCATTCTATTTGAGTTAATGTTTCGGGACGAAACATCTTTTAAGGAGGGTAGAATATGACACTCCAAAAATTTAAATAAAAATAAAAATAATTTTTATTAGTCAGATAAAATATTACGGAAATGACATTTTAATTATTAAGTGAGTCAAACAAAAATTCAACAATTGTAACATTCTAATCAGATAAAAATTTGCAAAATTTATGACGTCTTAGTCAGATAAAAATGGTCCGATAAAAGAAGTAATATTTTATACCAAGTACCAATTATACATATGACATAAGAAGTAAAAGTTATATTTTATTTTTACAATACACTTCTATTTGACCTGCTAACCTATTATAGTAATATAAATAGATACTCCGTAACCAGCGCCTGAAAAAAGGGAAGTTGAGAGAGTCTCTCTAGCCAATCCGGCTACTTTTCCCCGCCAGGTCGGCACCACCACCTGCGGTGGTTGCCGCCGCCGGAGCCCTCCTGGCTCCGGCGGGTCTTTGGTTTTCAGGATGTTTGTTTGGGCTTGGTGTTTTCCTCCACTTCGGTGGTCTGGTCGGGCTTCGGATTTTGTGAAGGGCGTTTGAAGGTTTTGGCCGGAAGTTATGGAGGTCATGGAGCTGGTTTGGTGGGAGGAAGTCTTATTAGGCGTGGATTTTGTTTTGGCCGACCTGGGTCCGGTGGTCCGCCGCTGGTTTATGCTTTAGAGTTGCCGTACCTTCTTCTGTTGCAACCGGAGTGAAAACTCTCCGGCGTGAAGCAGCCTTGGTCTTTTTGACATCACGCCGGTCGGTTGTGGTTCTTGGTATTCTGAGGAAGTGGGGGGGCTTGCCAAGATGAATCGGGGCCTGGCAGCTGAAGGTCCGCTAATTCTCTGCTGTTTGGGAACGAGCGAAGTTTCCGGCGACCTCCAATAAACCTGAACCCCGTTCCGGTTTTCGTCAACCAGGTTAGCCCTGCATTTCTGTGCTTTCTTCGGTTTCTCTCCTCCAACCTGGTTTGTGCATCTTTTTTCTTCTGGACTGATGACCTGTGGACGCTTTTCGGTTTTGGGCTCCTTGTGATGGAGGAACCCGGATGGCCATTAATGTGGAATTGAAGCTTTACATCTCCAATGGCTGTTGACCTCACCGGCCAATGCTACACACCGCCGACGACAGCTAGTAACGCCGGGTTCTTGCCTTGAGGGGGGGGGGGGGCAGTGACGGAGGTGAACGGGGCCGGTTCGAGTTGTTCTTGGTGCTGGATGGTGGGGTACGCGTTCAACGGGGATGACATTGTGGAGATTCCCTGTTTTGGCTGGAAGATGTTTTGAAACGGTTGGTTTTTGCTGCACCATTGACGGAAAGCTTCGCCGGATAATACTTCACACACCACCGGACAGTTAGTAACACCGGGTACGTGCTCTGGGGGGGGGGGGGGGGGGGGGGCAGTGACGGAGGTGAACGGGTCTGGTTTGAGATGTTCTTGGTTTCGAAGGTGGGGTTTCTTTGTCATCGGTCACAGGAGTCGCCGGAGTACTACATCGCCTGGGTTCTTCTTTCTGGCGAGGGGTTGTTTTTTGGTTCTACGGGAGAAGATGACCGGAGATGGGTTGGGTTTCGCTTTTTCTTCCGGCTACTGTCTTTACCACCTCTGAAGCCATCTACCGTCGTCGTTGGAGGTCGTCGGGGTCCAACGAGGGTGGGGGGTGGAAGGGGAGTTTCGGTGGGGCTTGGGTTTCTTTCCGGCTGGGTGCTTGTCCCTCCGCCGTTGCCGCCGGGTTGGCTGTCGGAGCCTGGCGGGGGTGGGGGTGGTTACTGTCTTAGTGCGAAATCAGAATTGGTGAATGGTCGGAGCTTCGCCGGAAACATGGCCGGACCGGTCAACGGCACCTGCTCAGGCCTGACTTCGATTGGACGGCTGGTCCTGTCGTTGCACTGTAGCCATTTGAATTTGCCGCCTTCCTTGCGGCGCTGATTGTTAGCGATGGGAAGCTGGGCTTACCCTAATGCTGATGGGCTGCTGGAAGCCTGGCCCGAATGCAAGGTTGTTTGCTGATGGTCTGCTGGGATTTTGTTGTTGCTGATCTCTTTTGGGCCGTTTTCGTCTGAGGCCCGAGTTTTTGCTGGGAGTGATCTTTTGGGAAGCCTTGTGATGGGCTGCTGTTTTGCTTGTTTTTGGGCTTTTCTTTTTGCTGATGCTGATTGTTACTAAGCCGGGGGTCTGGCCCGAGCTAGTATTTGGACTTTATTTTGCATTATTTTCTCTTCCCCTGCCCCTACCACATGGTTGGGGTGGGGGGGGGGTATGATAGATGCTACATAGGTTAGTTTACTAGCTTAGGTAGTTTCCTTTTTGACACTTGTACATTCTTTTAACCCCTTTTTCTTGGGTGGTCTTTTAATATACTTACATTTCACCCAAAAAAAAAATAAATAAATAGATACTCCGTATATATATATATATATATACACTTCTATTTGACCTGCTAACCTATTATACTTTTGCTAATACTACGCACTAATTAATACGTAAAGGCTATGCAAGGAAATCCCAGCCTGCTCTTAACTCATACGGAGTACTACACACATAAACAAGGAAAGCTAGTAAATAAAAATCAATGCAAAAAGACCTCCGTAACGTACAAATCGAACGGCCAAACCTACGTATAGTAGTATATATACCTCCCTGCGCAAACCTTACTTGTATATACATACGCCGTACACACTCGCAGCCGAAGAAAAGGAAGGAGCTACCTTTAGTTCGCTATAACTGTGAAGGAGAAGTTTTGGAGGGACCAACGCTGGATGTCGCCACCAAGCTGCAGTCACCGGAGTTGGACTGTGCCGCCGGCTCGCAACGTCCTGCCGTTCCCTTCGTTCTCAGCATCACCAGAGTAAGAAGATAGCCGCCGTAGGAATATCCGACGCAGATTGTCCCCTAGCTCACGCCGGAGTGCAGTAGCAATACTCGTCGGAGCTGCCGTTACCAACGCCGGGGAGGGGAAACCTGTAACTGCTTGTGGTGGATGACGGGAGTCGGGAGGAGAAGCTTCTCCGGTCATCTAAGGCTGCGCGTCCGTGTCGGAGAAACTCGTACTAACCACGCCGGAGAGGACATGTCATTGCCGCCGGACCAAACTGTTGCTGCACGAACCAGAGGAAAAGGAAGCCCGCCGGAGAAGACACCCACCTACTGCACCACACTGCCGGCGCCGGACTGTCGACTCGTGGACGCCGGGTCTCTTTGCTGGGTGACCGACTCGCTGCTGCGGAAGTGAGACGAAATCCTGGAGGTTGGAGTTCGTCGTGACTGCGGCGTTCGCTGGCTGGGAGGGGAAGAAGACGTACGTCGTACGTCGTTCGTAAGTGGTAGCTCTGCCCCTCTTGTTTTATCTATTATACGCTGCTCCTCTTCTTTTATTTAAGAATGGGCTGGATTTTTTGGGCTGAATAGCTTAAATAATGAACTGGGTTACTTTAAAAATATTAGCTGGGCCGGACAGATTTGGTTAAAAGCTGATCAAATCAGGCTGAAATATAAAAAGGGGAAAATTTGGATAAATTATTAAAAATAGAATAAGTGACTAATTATATCATCTTAATTAAAAAGGTGATTATTTAGAGACCGGAGTAGAGGAAGAGAATTAGGAGCATTGGATTTGAGGTATGTTTCTCTGCCAATCCAAAAATCGTTTCCTCGTATTATATATGTATAATGTGATACGTGATTTTAAGTGTGAAGTATGATTTTTATGCATGTGATTCTGAGATGATTCGTGGAACTAAGTGCTTTTGGGGGTAAATATTTTATCTAAATATTTTTAAAGTAGTTTGAGAAGTTGAGAAATATTTTGAAGTATATTAATTCAAGATAAAAGAATGATTTCATAAGAGGTGAGCATCACGGGAGAAATCCGTGGTGTCGGTTTTCCACGTCCGGATAAATGTGGAGGGTGATTAGGTCTACTACTACTAAGAAGTACAGTTGGAGTTTAAAGTGATATTTGGATCGATGATCCCTTTTAAGAAGTTATGGTAGTAGTAGTCCCTAATCATTCAAGATATCTTATTCAGGGGTAGTTGGTAGACTGAGTCCCGACTACTCGTTACGACTTACTACTCGGAGGGCTTGGAATCCCTTTTAGGGGGTGTGCACACTTAAGGTAGTCGTTTCGTTTCCAACAGAGCAGTTTTGTACCGGCACTTGTTCGGGGTGGCCGTCCGTAACCACGGTCCACCGGGCTCTACCGAAAGGTTGAGCACCGCCCTTCTAAGTTACTAGGAAGTTAGAGAAGAAGTGTTTTTGAGGAAATCAAAGAGAAGAGTTATTATGAAGTTTTATAGAGAAGTTGAGGATTTTTTGTAAAGAAGTAGTCTTGATAAAAATCGAAGTGAAAAGAATTGCGATGGTGTGAGTATTTTTATATATTATTATATAAAAATCTATTTTAGTCAAACATGATTATTTTACGGGGTTGGGTAGTACTTACTTAGCTCTAAAGCTAATTTTTGTTTTCTTTTCCTTGTTTTGTTTCTGCACTTTATTTGTGCAGGTGAGGATGATGTTGTTGAGTGATGATTGCTTGCATGGCCGAGAGCGAGTTAGAAGTCGCCTTAGTTATACTAGTCATGAATTAAACATTTACTTTCCAAACACTTTACTTTTATTAAATTAGTTGTTATGTTCTAGTTGCCTGTGCATCCGGTTGAGAGATGACCGGATGTGGCGGTAACACCCATTTCCCTTATTAAGACTTCCGCTGTACTTTCTTTAAATTTTCATTATCAATAAATAAAAGTTTTATTTCAATTATATCAACGTTTTGGGTGGAAAATTTGGGGGTGTTACAGAAAGCTTGAGAGTAATGAGAGCAGTGGCGGTATAGGTTTGAGAAAAGGGTATATATGTGTTTTGATTAGTGGATGTTTGAGATTATTGGCGGTTCCGAGGTGCCAATAAATGAAAAGGGGCGCAGTAAATGTTCTACGGCTGTAATACCGTTTTAAGGGTAAAAGGGTAAACGACCTTCATTAAGTCACTAGGTCACCCGGTTTTCTCAAAATATTTCTGAGTCCATAGCCTTCTGTTAGAGGTGTGAGTTTCTAAGGATAAAAGGAGGATTTCTGTTGCTGAGGTGTTCTGTTAGGAATGGAGGTTCTCTGTTCAAGGTAGAGAACAGAAGGGGTCCTGCAACAGGTATTCTGTCAGCAGAGAATCTGTAACAGAAGATCTTCCTTTTCAACCTTCTCTTGGAATTTCATCCATCATTCCCAATTCTTCTCTCAACTAGTTGAACCTAGCCTCAAGCAAGGGCTTGGTAAGAATATCTGCAAGCTGGTCTTCTATTGACACATGCTCCATGCATATGTGCTTCTTCTAAACATGATCTCTGATGAAGTGATGTCTGATCTCAATGTGCTTTGTCGTGGAGTGAAGAACTGGATTCTGAGTGATGGCAATGGCATTGGTGTTGTCACACAGCAGCTTGATCTTCTTTTCTTGAATGCCATAATCCTTCAGTTGTAGCTTCATCCAAAGTAGCTGAGCACAGCAACTCCCAGCTGCAATGTATTCAACTTCTGTTGTGCTGGTTGAGATAGAGTTCTGCTTCTTGCTAAACCAGGAGACAAGTCTCCCACCTAGCAGTTGGCAGTGACCAGAGGTGCTCTTCCTGTCTAACCTGCAACCTGCAAAATTTGAGTCAGAGTAACCAATTAGTTCAAAGTTACCTCCCTTGGGATACCATAGGCTTGCATTTGAGTTTCCTTTGATGTATCTGATAATTCTTTTTGCAGCACTTAGATGGCTCTCCTTGGGCTTTGATTGGTATCTGGCACAGATTCCAACAGAGAATGAGATGTCTGGTCTGCTTGCAGTGAGATAGAGAAAAGATCCAATGATTCCTCTGTAGGTTGTTGCATCAACATCTTTGCCTTCATCATCCGGACCAATTCCTTGAGAAGTGTTCATGGGAATCTTTACTAAGGATTTGCCTTCTACTCCAAATTTCTTGATCAGGTCTCTGGTGTACTTCTCTTGATTGATAAAGATTCCTTCTGGAACTTGTTTGACTTGCAGTCCTAGGAAGTAGCTCAGTTCTCCCATCATACTCATTTCAAACTGACTCTGCATCACTTGAGAAAATTTCTTGCATAACTCTGCATTAGTACTTCCAAATATAATATCATCAACATATATTTGTTCTAGCAGAATATGGTTAGCAACAGAGATTTGAAATAGAGTTTTGTCAACCTTTCCCTTAGTAAACCCATGGTTTACTAGGAATAGGGACAGTGTGTCATACCTTGCTCTGGGAGCTTGCTTAAGACCATAAAAGGCCTTTCTAATCTTGTAGACACAGGAGGAGTGAGTAGGAATGACAAAACCTGGTGGTTGTTCCACATAAACTTCTTCTTCAAGATCTCCATTCAGAAATGCACTCTTGATATCCATCTGGTAGACCTTGATGTTGTTGTAGGCAGCATAGGCTAGGAATATCCTGATGGCTTCCAGTCTGGCCACTGGTGCAAAAGTCTCATCAAAATCTATTCCTTCTTCTTGGCAGTAACCCTTAGCAACCAGCCTTGCTTTATTCCTTACAATGTTGCCATCTTCATCAACTTTGTTCTTGAATACCCATTTGCTTCCAATGACATTCTGGTGCTTTGGCCTAGGAACAAGTTCCCATACTTTGTTCCTTTCAAATTGAGTAAGCTCTTCTTGCATTGCATTGATCCAGTCTGAGTTTGCTAGTGTAACACCCCGGCCCCGTAGGCCCCGAGGTAGTTACTTCTGACCTCTAGTACTGTCCTCACAAACCACCACTAGCCTTTTCCGCGCACTTTGTCCTCACTCGTGCGCGCCCTGGGAAACTTCCCAGGGGGTCACCCATCCCAAGACTACTCCCGTGCAAGCACGCTTAACTTTGGAGTTCTTGGCTAATGAGCTCCCTTAAAAGGAGATGCACCTTGTTGGTATGAGTAGTACTATTAATCCGTTTAAATTAAATCTCAAGTGTTACAATCACCCCCACTTAGGAACGCAACGTCCTCGTTGCGCCCATCAACCAATCTCAATCAAATCCCAGAATCTTTTCCCCCGCTAAGTGCCTGCCCGATATCCAACGGATCAACACACTGTCGCAGGGTTGCTCTGATACCATTTGTAACACCCCGGCCCCGTAGGCCCCGAGGTAGTTACTTCTGACCTCTAGTACTGTCCTCACAAACCGCCACTAGCCTTTTCCGCGCACTTTGTACTCACTCGTGCGCGCCCTGGGAAACTTCCCAGGGGGTCACCCATCCCAAGACTACTCCCGTGCAAGCACGCTTAACTTTGGAGTTCTTGGCTAATGAGCTCCCTTAAAAGGAGATGCACCTTGTTGGTATGAGTAGTACTATTAATCCGTTTAAATTAAATCTCAAGTGTTACAGCTAGAGCTTCTTCTACAGTCATAGGTTCCATCTGAGATATGTATCAGACAAACATTGCTTCTCTCCTTGTTGATGCTGATCTGGTCTGCACACCACTTCTGATATGTCCAATCACTTGGTTAGGAGGATGATATCTTAACCATGTCATATCAGGTTCTGTCAGTTGTTGTCTGGGTCTAACTGGTTCTTCATCTTCTGAATCTTTATCTTCATTCAACAGAAGGGGGTTTGGTGTAGGTGTTGGGAATGCATGATTATCTGCTACCTCTTCTGTTGGTTCAGGTGTTCTGTCTTCTATGTTGACTTCTTTGAGGGTCTCTGTTACTTCTTTAACAGAGATGCTATCATCAAACTTTACATGTATAGATTCTTCAACACGTAGGGTTCTTCTGTTGAGTACTCTATAGGCTTTACTCGTGCTTGAATAGCCTATGAATACACCTTCATAAGCTTTCTCTTGAAAGACTTTCAGATGCTCATTTCCATTGTTGAGAATGTAGCATTTGCATCCAAATACATGAAAGTAACTGATGTTAGGTTTTCTTCCTTTCCAAAGTTCATAAGGGGTCTTCTGGTGATTCTTGTTGATCATACTTCTGTTCTGGGTGTAGCATGCGGTGTTGATTGCTTTAGCCCAGTATCTCATCGGTAGTCCAGATTCTGCAATCATTGTTCTTGCATCTTCTTTCAACGTCCTGTTTCTCCTTTCTGCTACGCCATTCTGTTGAGGTGTTCTGGCGGCAGAGAGTTGATGAAAGATTCCATTTTCATCACAGAAGTCCTTTATGACTTTGTTTACAAATTCAGTTCCTCTGTCAGACCTGATTGTCCTGACTTTCAAATTCTTCTCAGTCTAAAGTTGCTTTAACAGAGATGGCAACTTCTGAAGAATTTCATTTTTCTTTGACAAGAAGATAGTCCATGTATATCTGGAGTAGTCATCAACCATGACTAGGGTGTACTTCTTGCCACCAACACTTGGAGTCTCAACAGGTCCAAATAAATCCATGTGGATAAGATTTAAAGGACTTGTAGAAAGATCTCCAGCAATGGGTTTGAAAGAGGTTTTCTGTTGCTTTCCCTTCTGGCATGAACTGCAGAGGGTCTCTTTCTTGTATACTATGTCTGGCAGTCCATCAACAATGTGTTCTCTTGCCAGTTTGTTGATTGTTTTGAAATTCAAATGACTAAGCTTCTTGTGCCAGTCCCAGCTTAGCTTTGAATCTCCCTTGGCTATCAGGCATACTCCATCTTTTGCAGTTTTCCAATCAACCACATAGATGTTCTTCTTCCTTATTGCTGTAAGAACCACTTCCTTTGTTGCCTCATGCTTCACATAGCAGAAGTCCTTTGTGAATTCAACAGTGTAGCCTTTGTCACAGAATTGGCTAGCACTCAGCAAGTTGAACTTCAGGCCTTTGACATATGAGACATCATCAATGACTATCTGGTTCTTGATCAGCTTCCCTCTTCCTTTTGTTTGGCCTTCTTTGTCATTACCTCCAAAGGTAACTCTAGGTCCTTTGCATTTCTGGAACTATGTTAGGCAACTTTTGTCACTTGTCATGTGCCTGGAGCATCCACTATCAATAAACCATTCTTGCTCTGAGATAGCTCCAGCACTCAGTTCCTGCATGATCAAAAGAAAGATTTAGGTACCCAAGCAATGTTGGGTCCTGGGGGTCATGGAGTCTGGGTAGTTGGTACCATTTTGGTCTCATCAGGTGAAACCTTGGTGGATGGTACCCATTGTCCACCTGGTAGTTATAGTAAACCGAAGTGTGATTCAATTTGGGCAGATGCTTGTGAGGGTCATGCTTCATGTTTACGTACTTTTGCATAGCTTTCTTTGTTGGACAGAAGTCCCATATACTATCAAGAGCAGAGGGGCGGTTAGCTTTGGGCTTCTGAAGTTGACCAGCCAACCTCTTCTACCTAAAGTTAACTCTCTCTTGATATCTGCCCTTCTGGTGATCATTTCTGGCATGGTTATCATGAGGTTGTCTGTTAATGATTTGTCTTTTATTTCTGTTATTCTTAAAGCCCTTTCTGTTGTTAGGTTTTCTGTCAGGTTCATTGATTTTCAAAAGGGGTTTCTGTTGAACCTTTATCTTCCCTTTTTCTGGTCTGACTTCTTCATGGATAACTTTGGTGCCAGATACACCAGCTTGACAGATGGGGCTAGAAATCTGTGGCACTATGACCAAATCCAATGCCAATCTGTTGATCAAGCACAATCTTTTCCATGGAAGACTGGGCCTTCTGGTAAGCTTTGTACTTAATCTCAAGAGGCTCAATTTCTCTTATTCTCTTGAGAAGAGAAACATTTTCAGCTTCCAGGTGATCTCTCTCCTTAATTAGAAGATTGATTTTGATCTCAACCTCCTTTCTTAAGTCAAGAATCTCAACCTTCAGCTTACTGTTTTCTTCTGTAATAGAAGAATAAGTGGCTTGGATGGCCTTAAACTAGAATCAGAATCAAAAGCTAAGCCTACCAAAGAAAAACTAGATGTAGAAGTAGAGGTTACCTCATCATCAGAATGAGCCATGAGGCATAGGTCTTCTGTCTCACTATCAAGGCAACAGAAGGCCTCATCAGAGTCAGAGTCAGAACTGGATTCTGTCTCGGAAAGGGGGTCTTTCTCGAGATGTTCTGTGACGAGTGCTTTCCTCCTTCTGGTACTGTCTTCAAATTTCTTCTTTTCTCCATCATGCCCTTGTCTCTTGGACACTCTTGGATGTGGACAATCTGCTTTGAAATGTCCAGGTTGTCTGCACTTGTAACAGAGGAGCTCACCACTGCTCTCTGTTGCTTTGGGTTTCTGGAATGGCTTTCTGCTGGAAGATGGACTTCTTCCATCTTTGGGATTCTTCATAAACTTCTTGAATCTCCTAGCAAAACCAGCCATATATTCGTCAGATAAAAGAATTGAAGGGTCAAAATCATTTACCTTGGATGTACTAGCTGTGAGGGCTGTAGTTGTCCTTTCTTCTGGTACATCTTCCTTTTCTTCAATCATCTCGAACTCATGAGCTTTGAGGTCTGAGATGAGCTTGTCTATTGGGTAAGTCTTTACGTCCTTGCTGGCTTGGACAACAACCACCTTCATCTTCCATGCTGAGGGCAATCCCCTCAACACTTTGAGATTGATCTCCTTGGTGGTAAGTTCCTTGCCAAGCTCAGAGATCTCTCCAGTGAGAGTGAGGAGCCTGTCATACATCTTGGAGATGCTTTCACCAGGTAGAAACTTGAAGTCATCAAACTTCTTTTTGGCTATTGTCAGCTTGTTATCCTTCTCTTGCTCATCACCAGCTCCAATGAGCTCAAGAGTATCCCAGATTTCCTTGGCAGTCTTGCACTTCTTTATCCTGTTGAAGTATCTATCATTAATGGACTTGTACAGAATGTCTTTAGCAATATCATCCAGATTGTACTTCCTTCTTTCTTCAGTAGTCCACTCAGATTTGGCCTTATTGATCATCTGAGGTCTTGTGTTGTCAATAGCATGCTCAGGGTTGACCTTCTGAAAGCTTGTGAATGGCCCAATGTCAAGTACTTCCCACATCTCATCATGCAGACCACAGAGATGTGCCTTCATTCGGATCCTCCAGTCATCAAATTAAGATCTGAGAACATAAGATTCTTGGAAAGAGAGTGATCCATTATATCAGACTAAAAATGAGGCAAACAGAGAACAAGTGGATCTTTGTTCAGAGAATAACCTAAAAGATTATTAAAACAAGGAGGCTCTGATACCACTTGTTGGTCCCGGTTGTACTGGATACAGTCTAGGGGGGTGAATAGACTGTATTAGTTTTTAACTTTTTCAAGCTAATTACCAGATTTAACAAAATAGACTGTTCTGCTGGCAGAACAGACTGGCAGCGGATGGGGTTCTGGTAGGGGTTCTGTCAGATTAGCCTCAAAGAAGCAAAGGCAGTAGGCCTTCTGTTAACTCACAAGACACGTTCTGCTAAACATAGAGACCAAGTCTTTGGAGTTAAACAGTTCAAATAAGAACGATAAATAAGTACAGTAAGTAAATGACACAAGGGATTTTTATAGTGGTTTAAGGAACATCTCGTTCCTCTAATCCACTGTTCCAATAAGCTTGTAAAAACGTCCGTTTCCAACGCCATAGTCCTAGCACTTAAGAAGCTCTCCACGTCTTCTTCAAGCCTAGATATCTCCTGGGATGCACTTCCTGGCTTCCTTTAAGATTGGTCCTTTCGCTGAGCTTCCCAGAAGTATCACCACTTCACTGCTCCAGTTACTTGGACGTCCTTCTCGTTAGAGAAGAGTTCTTGGGAGAACAGAGGTTTTCCAACTAGCTTCGTTACAAAAGATTTGTAGATGAAGTGCTTGAAGTTGTTGAGGAACGATTGGAACTTTGCTCTTGTTGGGGATATGAAGATATTAAAAGTCTGTCTTCCCAACGAGCGCCTTTCTTGTTGAAGATTATGAAGTTTCGATCTCAAGAAGGCTTGTGCGTTTGAAGTGTCTTTGAATGTGTTTTTCTTGTGCACTTGATTTTCAAAGTATTGGCAAAGTTATGGCAAAGTTCTACAGTTGTTCTTCGTAGTGTATCTTTTATACTAGGGTTGTCTTCCCGTTGGAGGAGGAGGATAATGCATTTAATGCACGTGCAGTGAGTTGACCGGTTGGACCCACAAATTCGGCGACTTGCTATTTTGAGAAGATATTCTTTCTTATTCTTGGTCAATCATTCGCCTTAAATGTCTTCTCGTACGAATCCGCATTAAATGAGCATTTAATGTGTGTATTGTGGCTTTCCGTTGTAGTATTCTAGCCGTTAGGGGATCTTCCGTTGAAATAACCGGCTCTGATAGAATTTTGAAAACTTCTAAGTGTCAGGCCTTCTGCTATCTTCAGTAGATAGTCAACCAGAAGGGGTCATGAGCACGTAACTCACCAGAGGGTCTTCAGTCCTTCTGTTAAGATAAGGGCCAACAGAGGACCTAAGTACTTCTGTTCTAGTGAAGTTCAACAGAGAGTCAGGAGGACTTCTGTCATGGAACAATCATCAGAGGGCCAAAAGAAGCTTCTGTCTGGAGGTCTTCTGTCGGTCGATTATACTAAAATAATTACAAAGAAAATTCCAATACAATTTTCTAAAGGGGTACTTTCTAAAGTCCTATAGCATCATCAAAATCTAATTACATTTATTCCTTACAGGTACCAACATCAGGACCAGACGAGGGAGAAGCCCTCTTGGATTTTTTGGAGGGCTGCAAACCAGCCTCCGTTAACTTCTTTTGGCCGTCATCCACCGGCAGTTTCTTCTTTGGCTGAGTAGGCAGTTTCTTCAGCTGATCAGAAGTAGGCTGGGCTCCACTGGACGATGCGTGCTATGCAGCCCCCCTGGGCCGCAAACTCTTCGGCCACTTTCACAGCAGCCCTCTTCATCACAGATATGCGGTCCATAACAAAGTCTGCACAATAAAAGAAAAATGTTAGCAAAGCAAGAAAACCAAATGAGACCAAGAACGCTAGGAGGGTATTACCATCGGCTTCGGCAGGCACACCCAAGAACGGTCCATCAGCCTTCTCAAATTGCGTTGTCATCTTCGGCCAAAGATCAACATCATCTTCTGCATCCCCATAGACGAAGTACCTCACAAAGCTGAGAGCAGCCATCTTGTACTCTGTGATGTACTTTTTCACGCTCCTTGGCCCAGCTTTCAAGAACGCCTCCACCTGAGCATCCAGGATTGCGCTCTTCGGCACCTCATGGAGGTTAAACTTCCCAATATGACCGACAGAAGGAAACTCGGTCCCTCCTTCACCCAACGACATGAAGACAAACTTACTCTTCCAGACGTGGATGGACGTCGGAAGATCAGTGAAGGACCTCCTGTTCTTCACCTGCTGGAGGTTGGCATAGCCGGCACAGTTCTGGCGTCCTATTTGGTACAAGTTCATGAACAGGGCCATCGTCGGTGCGAAGTTCAACTCAGCACAACGAAGCAGGAACCCGATGATCAGGGAGTAACTGATCAGGGTCAGCAAGGTCGGAGGAAGGTCCACCATGTCCAAATACTCCGTGATGAATGGATGAAGGGGGAACCTAAGCCCCTTCACAAAACTAATGGGATATACCCCAAAGTACCCAGCAGGGGATTAAGTACGTGGTCCGTCGGCTGGGGCGCCCTAACCATACCAAACGGCCCCACGTACATCTGGGCAACCAAGTACTCACCCGTGTTGCTCTGTGGTCTTATAAGATAAACGTTGGTAAGGTCCAAATAGGAGAAACCCGAGCCTTTCTTCGGCCGACGCCACCTGATGCACACTAATTAGTAGTGCATAATTGCATGTTTTTATGTTTGATTTATGTTGATTGTTTGACATTTTATTTAGTTTGTAAACATTTATGTAATTTCAGTTGTAATTGTATTTTATTCTTTATTTATAAGTTGTAAAGTATAGTTAGGATTAGTGGTATTGGAAAGGAAGACTTTGAAGAGAAGAAAACAAGAAATTTGACTGCCCAGGAGTGAAACCCGACCGGGTAGAAACCCCCACCCGGTCAGGTATGATTTAACAGACGAAATTGCCAAGAAAGTCACTGGACCCGGTCGGGTCCCCTACTTGACCCGGTCGGGTCAGATGTGACCCGGGACAAAACAACGTGCGAAGATCACCAGAACGTGGCTGATTATCTGATTTTGACCGGACCCGGTCGGGTAAGTACTATACCCGGTCGGGTACCCGGCCCAAGGTGTTGAAAAACACCTATAAATAGCACACTTTTTCTTCTCTAAAAATGATCCCTTCTTCCATACTCTTTAGCTCAGTTTAGAATAACATTTCTTTATATTTTTCTAGCTATGTTTAGTCTCCAAATGAGGAGCTAAACTTCCATTCTTGGTGTTGCTCTTGAAGCTTGTTGATTATTAAAGTTGTGAGTTATTTTCTTAACTTCTTTCCTTGAATATTAATTAATAGTTCTTTCCTTAATACCATCTCTATATTAATGTTGGGGAGTGTTGCTAAGATGACAATTAGTTAACATCTCGACATTAGTTAGAATGATATTTTCTTCCTCTATATTAATGTTGGGGAGTGTTGCTAAGATGACAATTAGTTAACATCTTGATATTAATTATAGTAGGATTCATCTTCTTTAATAATATTCTTCATTGAATATTAATTAATTCCTACTCTTATTTCATATTAATATTTTGAACATTACTTAAAGGATCGACTAGTTTTGTTTCATATATTAATTATCACTAGAAACGATCAACGAACCGATGGTTAATCGTTGATGGTTTCATAAGTAAGTAACTTCGGTTTATTAATGCACGGTCGTGGTTAATAAACTTAAGAGGGATTAATTTTGTTGGTTAAACCGAAACCGCTTGTGTTGAGGTTATCAATCTCAATTGATTTCATCAAGGAGTTAGAAAGATTAAATGCTACTATTTAATCGGTATAAGGCGTTGTTCTATATTTGATTAATAGTAAGGGTTATTAATGAACGGTCGTTATTAATAACTACCCTCGATGAAGTGGATATACTCCCCGATTGAATATTCGAGAGGGAATAAGTTCTAGATATAACAATGATCGACTAAAATATATCAACAAGTGGAAAGTAGCAATGCCAAGTCCTTTTATCTTTGAATTAAATCTCATATAGGTTGTTCATCTTAGTTCTTAATTAAATTAAATCACTCAAACCAAATCCCCCCTTTTTATTTACTAAGTATCATAAAAAGAAAATCATTCATTTCCCTGTGGATACGAACTCTACTACGCTATACTACGTATAAGTGCTAGTATTGAATTTATTTTGAGTGCACCTCACGACAAGTGCACGTCAAATTTGGCGCCGTTGCCGGGGAAAGGCAATTACTTTTCTTTTTATTTTATCTCATAAAAATAAAAAAAATAAAAAATATATATATAAAAAAAATCTTACTTTTCTATTTTCTGAGCTTGCATGAGTAAATGGATACCAACACATCATCCCTAGAGAGTCAAATTTCCGACTTGACTTCTCTAATAAAGGAGTTTATCTCATGTTCAAAATCTCAAGATGTCCATACATGCAACATTTGCATGTCACAAAGGCATCTAACGGATTTTTGCCCAGAGCTTCAAGAAGAATTCTTTGAACAAAGGAATGGTGTTGGTTTCCAAGAGAGGTATGATTCATTCTCCAACACATATAGCCCATACTCATGTTCTTATTCCAGCATGTCCACTGAAGACATGATCCGAGCTCTCACTTTCAATGTGACAAATATGCAACAAAATATGTCACAACGCTCGCAAGAAGCAGTGTCCAACAAACAGAACTTGGACAATCAGTTGAAACAAATGCCAAGCATTGTGAACCACATGGGCGAGGAGGAGGAAGAAGAGGAGCTTACGGAGAAAGCTCAACCGGAGGAGGAACCTGAAAACTCAACTCAACCACCGGCCATTCCTAAGATCATGCCACCATTTCCTGAGGCTCTAAGGGAAACACAAAGGGTGGAGAAGGACAAAGATATCTATGAAATCTTCAGCAATTGTGAGTATCATCTAGACTTCTCTTTGTTCACAAATAAGCAAGGAATAACGGTGGGATTACACAAATATTTCATACTCCCTCTTATACCACCCGGATCAAAACCCCTTCCATTGACCATGCTTAATGAAAATCATGGACCAACACTCTCACAACATGAAGCGATAGAAATCTGGATATTTGATCCCAGAAAGGTTAAAATAAAGGGTTGAAAAACTGAGTCTTTCTATAAGAGTCACCCGGGTGAAAATTTGAAGAAGATGAGTTATCACGATCCAAGCTTGAACGATTGAACACAACCATGGCATCGTGCCGCGACGTTAACTAAGACGCTTCTTGGGAGGCAACCCAAGCAAGGTACGTTTACTTGTTTTGTTTTGTTTTTACACATTTCAAAAAAAAATGACCTGGGATTGAACCCGGCCGGGTATAAAACCCCAACCGGTCGGGTTACTTCTAAAAACAAAGCACCCGACCAACCGCCCAGGCGAGGCAAGAGCAGAATAAGATTAAATCAAATACCCGACCGGGTAGACCCTTATACCCGGTCGGGCAACCCAGCGAAAATTCTCTGCCTCGGGTGAACAGCTTACACCCGACCGGGAAAAATATCTCACCCGACCGGGCGAACGGGTGAACAGACCTATACCAGGTCGGGCTCACCTCTTCCCCATTTTCTTTTCATCCCATTCGAACCACACCCCAAATTGCCTCCATTTCCAAAAGTCAAAAGCTTCATATCCCCTACATCCATCCACCAATTAAACCCATTGCATTCATCACCTCTTCACCCTTTTCATCTCCACACCCACGAATCACCAACAAAACCTCACAAAAAGTAACCTAAAAAAAACATTTATCTCAGACACAAGCACTAGGGACAGTGCTTTGATTAGCTTGGGGGGAGAGTTTTATGGAATACTCACATTCATTCTTGTAAAAAAAATCAAGTAAAAAAAAATTATAAAAGCTTGTTAAGTTGAAAACCCGAAAGGGCAACTTAAGCAAAAATAAAGCAAAAATAAGAGTGAGTTGTGAGGATTAAAAACAGAAAAATGTGGGAAGCTGGGATGAAAACCCGAAAGGGCACCTAGGCAAAATGAGAGAACGAGAGAAAGTATTTTCTTTTATTTCTACAGGATCCTAAGGGTAACGAAAAAAAAAGGTTGAGGTTGATAAAGAAATATGGAGTTGAAGACCCTCTTTACTGTTATATTTTTTGGGATATACTTTATGTGTTTCTAAAAACACTCGTGGATGTGTGTGTTGATATTCTTGTCATTTTAAGGACTTCTTGGACCGGATTTGATTTACTCGAGACAAGTAAAGGTTTAAGTGTGGGGGTGTTTGATGCACACTAATTAGTAGTGCATAATTGCATGTTTTTATGTTTGATTTATGTTGATTGTTTGACATTTTATTTAGTTTGTAAACATTTATGTAATTTCAGTTGTAATTGTATTTTATTCTTTATTTATAGGTTGTAAAGTATAGTTAGGATTAGTGGTATTGGAAAGGAAGACTTTGAATAGAAGAAAACAAGAAATTTGACTGCCCAAGAGTGAAACCCGACCGGGTAGAAACCTCCACCCGGTCGGGTATGATTTAACAGACGAAATTGCCAAGAAAGTCACTGGACCCGGTCGGGTCCCCTACTTGACCCGGTCGGGTCAGATGTGACCCGGGACAAAACGACGTGCGAAGATCACCAGAACGTGGCGGATTATCTGATTTTGACCGGACCCGGTCGGGTAAGTACTATACCCGGTCGGGTACCCGGCCCAAGGTGTTGAAAAACACCTATAAATAGCACACTTTTTCTTCTCTAAAAATGATCCCTTCTTCCATACTCTTTAGCTCAGTTTAGAATAACATTTCTTTATATTTTTCTAGCTATGTTTAGTCTCCAAATGAGGAGCTAAACTTCCATTCTTGGTGTTGCTCTTGAAGCTTGTTGATTATTAAAGTTGTGAGTTATTTTCTTAACTTCTTTCCTTGAATATTAATTAATAGTTCTTTCCTTAATACCATCTCTATATTAATGTTGGGGAGTGTTGCTAAGATGACAATTAGTTAACATCTCGACATTAGTTAGAATTGTATTTTCTTCCTCTATATTAATGTTGGGGAGTGTTGCTAAGATGACAATTAGTTAACATCTTGATATTAATTATAGTAGGATTCATCTTCTTTAATAATATTCTTCCTTGAATATTAATTAATTCCTACTCTTATTTCATATTAATATTTTGAACATTACTTAAAGGATCAACTAGTTTTGTTTCATATATTAATTATCACTAGAAACGATCAACGAACCGATGGTTAATCGTTGATGGTTTCATAAGTAAGTAACTTCGGTTTATTAATGCACGGTTGTGGTTAATAAACTTAAGAGGGATTAATTTTGT
This sequence comes from Cuscuta europaea, assembly GCA_945859875.1. Lineage (NCBI taxonomy): Eukaryota > Viridiplantae > Streptophyta > Magnoliopsida > Solanales > Convolvulaceae > Cuscuta > Cuscuta europaea. Next base: position 1,310,100 of record CAMAPE010000009.1, on the reverse strand, counting down.
TGGTTAAACCGAAACCGCTTGTGTTGAGGTTATCAATCTCAATTGATTTCATCAAGGAGTTAGAAAGATTAAATGATACTCCCTCCGTCCCGCTAACAATGGGACAAGAGGGAGTGGCACGCACATCAATAAAAAGTGATTTATGTGGTTGATATTGAATTAATAAAGTAAGAATGATTTAGAACCACACAAACTTTGCCAAATTTGGTATGGGACAATTTTAGTGGGACGGACCGATTAGGTAAAACGGGACAATCATAGCGGGACGGAGGTAGTACTATTTAATCGGTATAAGGCGTTGTTCTATATTTGATTAATAGTAAGAGTTATTAATGAACGGTCGTTGTTAATAACTACCCTCGATGAAGTGGATATACTCCCCGATTGAGTATTCGAGAGGGAATAAGTTATAGATATAACAATGATCGACTAAAATATATCAACAAGTGGAAAGTAGCAATGCCATGTCCTTTTTATCTTTGAATTAAATCTCATATAGGTTGTTCATCTTAGTTCTTAATTAAATTAAATCACTCAAACCAAATCCCCCCTTTTTATTTACTAAGTATCATAAAAAGAAAATCATTCCTTTCCCTGTGGATACGAACTCTACTACGCTATACTACGTATTAGTGCTAGTATTGAATTTATTTTGACGCACCGTGACAAAGTGCTCGTCACTACCTCTTCGGCGGAGCTGTCCCTTTGATGGAAGAAAGGGGATTAGGGCACGGTATGGCGGCCGATGTAGACACTCCGTCCACCGTGCGAGACATTCCAACGTCTTCACCCTCAGATGACGAGGCGACTTCGTCGTCCATGCTTTCTTCGTCTTCTTGCGCCCCTGATCTGAAGGGGCTCAGTTCCTCTATCTCCTCACAACACTCAACTACCACTTGGTAATCAAGGGACTTGGCGAAAACGTCATCGTCGTATGGGTAGTATTCATCGTCCAAGGGTTTCGCAATTACAACTACTCAAGCCCTAATGGGGACTATTTGGGATCTAAGTACAACTCTCCTACGAACACTAGATCTTACCCTTGGGATGCAAAATATAAGGAAAAATGTAAGAACGAGTGATGAAGTGACCTTGAAGATTTGAAGGAACCGAAGAACCCTTGAACAAGATTTCCTCTCTCTAGAAATTTGGGCAGTACTTCGATAACTCAGGATGCAAATGGGAGACTTCCCTCGAAAGGGGGGCTATTTATAGACCTCCCCCCAACGGACACTACACGAGGCACCCTCCCAGTGGCCACATGAACGGCCACCACCCCGGAGCCCAATAAGGTGCCACCGGTTCAGAAGATGGGCCAGACCCACTTCTCGCACTATCAGCCCACTTCCAAGGAAAACACAACGGTTCAAGGCACCAGCGAGCAGCACAGACATCGGCCACATTCTAACGGCCACACCAAAGCAGTCAACGACTTGCCCCATATCAGAACCCCACCTTGGCATCAAAAGCTTCAAGGAGAGACCCATATCGGCTACACATCTCCCCAACAGCGTGGCCCCTTCAACGGCCACAAAAGGAAAGTGACGTAGAACCTTATATGTAACACCGACCCCGAGCATATTTACTTTTAGTAAAGTATGTAATAAACCTTGAAAGATAATTTATGAATTTGCGTAATTGTTAAATTTCATTATTTCTTTTACGTGAATAGTAAATTGCATGTGGGGCCCACAGCGGGAACGTGGACCGCCCGATAATTCCCGAACCACATATTATATTCATCTTGGTCTAGATGACACCTATATGGGCGTGGATATTCTATTTGGGCCATAAGAAAGGCATGGAGTTGACCGGTTGGTCAAACGGGGCCCAATTACCGGTATTGGCAATTTAACGGATAACAGCCCGAAATGAGTTTCGGAGACTTCTAAATTAATGTTGGGGAATATACATCTATTCTAAAGGCCCATAATTATTAGGAACACGTGATATATTTTATTTGGCCCGATAAAATAAAATATGATTAAAACGGATCGAGAAATACAACTTTCGGGGCCGATTGTACACACCGGGACGTAATGGGATGACCTCCCACATAAGTGGGGGCCACCCCACGTTTTTATGGGTGCTGATTGATCAAATAATGGGGGAGGGGAGCAGCTAAACGTGCTGGTACGCACAAGGGAGAGGGAGGAAGTCTCCTTTGAGACAAAAACCCATGCTAGGGTCCTATCCCACACAAATCATTGTGTTGGTTGAAAAGGACCTCTCCCCTACCCTCTCTTCAATCCATTCGGCCAGCACAAGGGAGATAAGGTCCAGGGAAAAGGCTCCCAAAGTTCTGGAGCTGAAGAAACCAAGAGGAGAGAAGGATCCAAGAAGAAAAGCTAGGAGAAGAGGGTAAGAACACAATTTCTACTCTTTTAACTAGTTTTATTGTGCATGATTTTTAAAAAATCATATGGTGGATTAAATCATGAGTTCTACACGTTTAAAAGTGTAGAATATTGATATAAAGTGGTGGTAATTAACTTAGGAGGGTTGGCCAATCGATAGGAGTCGAAACCACCGGAAACCGCCACTTCAAAGGAGCTAGTCGTAGTTGCAGACCACGAAAGCCGCCCGGCTTTCGTGAAAGCCGCCCGGCTTTTGCCCAGCAGTTCAGTTTTACACCTCCCATCGGCCTAGAACGGGGATTGATCGAGGGGCTTGGCAAAGGCAACTATTTCAGCACTTCATAAGGTGAGGATGGCTGACTATATTGCTTATAATTTGGGAACTGGAATTTGATTGGAGAAATTTATGGGAGGAGAGAGCTCATGAGCGAGAATCCAAACCCTAGGGCGGCGGTGACGCCGTCTCCGGCACAGCCACCACCTGTTTTGGGGAACGTTTGGAATGGAAACAATGGCAATAAACGTTCTTTCGTTTCTGTCCTACTCAATAAAGAGGATGCTACCCTGGCAGCATCACATTCACGATTTAAAGGTATGCCAGCAGTGTCTTTTTCAGAAGATGATGTTTCAATTCTAGCAGATAAGCATAAGAGATCGTTGGTTGGATACTTTTATAAGGGGCGGCCGCCTATGAACACATTACGGAAAAGTTTTGAAATCATTGGTTTCAAAGGGAATTTTCATCTTGGATTATTGAAAAAAAACATGTTTTGATTAGATTTGATCTAGAAGAAGACTATATCCGATGTTGGAACCGCCAAACATGGGATATCCATGGTAATATCATGAGGGTTACGAAGTGGTATCCGGACTTTCGACCTAATGTTGAATCTCCTATTGTACCGGTTTGGTTGACACTAGAGGGTTTGCCAATACATCTTCATGACAAACGAGCTATGTTTGAAATAGCTAGGTTAATTGGTAACCCCCTCAAACTAGATATTGCTACTACTACGTTGGCAAGACCCTCCTTGGCTAGAGTTTGTGTGGAGTTAGACTTAACTAAAGAAATGCCAAACAAGGTTTGGATTCAATCGGGTAAAACTGGTTTTTCACAATCTATTGTTTATGAAAACAGACCCAGGTACTGTCTATCTTGCCTACATTTGGGACATGAGGCAAGTTTATGTCCCAAAAGGATGATGGAAGGAGTGCCTAAGGCTAATGCAGGTAATTCTCAAACTAAAGGCTCAGTTTGGGTCTCAAAAAATACAGGAAAAGAAGGCATTCCAGAAAGGATTAATAATGGCCATATTACAACGGGGATCCTTGAATCTAAAATTACAATAGGGGGTACTAATATAGATAAGGGCAAATCTATAGTGGTCTACCAACCACAAGCTCCTACTCAGCATTTCCAATCCACTTCTAGAGGCCATGAAACTATTCCAGAATCAGAATCAGACATAGAAGAGGTCTATCATGAGCAACCACCTGCAACAAACAACAATCTAAACAACTGTATAACTGGTGACAACAATAACTCTGCAAACAATGAACTAAAGGGGCTTACCACATCCAGGCCTTGTGGGGTTATTATTGATGATTGCTGCCTTGTCGACCAGGAGAAAGAATCGGAATTTGATATAGAACTTGCATCCAAGGAGTACAGGTCTGACTCAGAAGTTCCTCACAGAAAAGAGAGAAAAGATGAATGGTTAGTGGCCTTACCTAATCTTTCTATTAAGGTTAGAAATCTGATTAACTCTAGTAAGAGGAAGGAAGAATCTGAACTGCTGTCAGAATTAACCAAGGCTGAGACAAAAACAAGGAAGGAAAAGAAGAAGAGGGGGAATTTATTATGGTGGGAAGAAGAAGAAGGAAGAAGAATGTTGCAATCTCCTCAAAGGGAGTGGTTACAAGAAGTGCTGCTAGGAGGCAATCATTTAATATCCCCCCAGATTCTCAATGAATGGTATTATTTGGAATTTGAGAGGTCTGGCTGCCTCCGGGCCAAGACTGTCTCATTTAATTAAAAAATGGAGGATACAATTTCTAGTGGCTATTGAACCTTTGGTGGATGCAAAAAACTCTGAAAGTTTCAAAATGGAGTTTGGTTTCACACATGTCCTTACTGGCAATAATAATAAAATCTGGATTTTTTGGGATGCCAATTTCATCTGTTTATCAGACTTTAACTGGTTGAATCAGTGTGTCCATTTCAAGTTTTTTTGTACTAACATTACTGGTTGGATAACAGCTGTTTATGCTAAACACACATATTTGGAGAGAAGATGTCTTTGGGATCAGTTAGATAAGTTTGCTAACCAGATTTAGGAACCTTGGTTAGTTGGTGGAGATTTTAATACCATAATGACTCATGGTGAACATAAAGGTGATTCTACTCCTAATTTGACAGGTATGCTAGAATTCAAGGAAAGTGTTTCCCAGTGTAATCTGATTGATATACCTTATTCTGGCAACCAATATACATGGACAAGTGTTAGAAGTAGAGGAAGACTATGGAGAAGGTTGGATAGATGTCTTTTTAATGAAAAATTTCTGGATTCTTATGACCAAATTAAGGTGACCAACCTTAATCAATCTCCCTCTGACCACTGCCCTATGCTCATTCAGTGTAATAATCAGTATCAGTCTGGGCCTAAATCTTTTAGATTCCAGAATATGTGGCTATCCCATAGCACTTTTCTAGAAACTGTTTCTCAGAGTTGGAAGAAAAATGACACTGGAGGAGGCATATTTGGATTGATTGTTAAGCTTCAAAGGTTAAAAAAAGATTTAAGGAAGTGGAATCAGGAGGTTTTTGGAAATATTTTTGATGAAATTAAATTATGTGAGGAGGAGGTTGCTAATGCTGAATTAGAGTTTTTAAACTCTCCTACTGGATCTAATAGAGAGACTTGGAGTCTTAAAAAAAGCCTTCTTTTGAGCAAATACAAACTGGAAAGGAAGTTCTGGAAACAGAAAGCCAATATCAAATGGTTAAAAGATGGTGATTGCAATTCAAAATATTTTCATTCTTTTGTGAAGATAAGAAGAAGAAAACAGATGATAAATATGATTCAGGGGACTGATGGCAGGGAATTATCTACATTACCTGATATTAGCTCTGCAGCTGTGGAATACTACTCAAACCTTTATGCAGTGGAACCTGCAATTACAAATAATGACATTTTGAATAATATTCCACAACTAATCAATCAGGAGGACAATGACCAATTGACTGCTATTCCTACAGAAGAAGAGGTTAGAAAGGCTATTTGGGAATTAAATCAAAATGGGGCTCCAGGCCCTGATGGCTTTAATGGAAAATTCTTCAAAAATGTTGGCAGATTGTTGGGGTGGATGTGGTGAAGGCTGTACAAGAATTTTTCATTGGTGTTCCTCCTCCTAAAGGTCTCTCTAGTTCTATGCTTGTTCTTATTCCAAAGTGTGATTTGCCCATTTCTTTCTCTGACTTTAGGCCTATCTGTCTATCCAACTTCACCAACAAAATTTGTACTAAAGTGCTGGCCTCCAGATTATTAAAACTGTTGCCTAAAATTATTTCTGAGGAACAAGCAGGATTTGTTCAAGGAAGGGACATTTCTGACCAGATCCTAATTGCCCAAGAGATGGTTCATGCTATTGATAAGAAGACTAGAGGATCCAATGTGATTATCAAATTGGACATGGCTAAGGCTTTTGATAAACTGTCTTGGGATTATCTTTTTGGGATCTTGGGCAGATTTGGGTTTTCCAGTAAGTTCATTTCTCTTATCAGGAATAACCTACAATCTACTTATCTCTCTATTTTGATTAATGGATGTTCACAAGGGTTTTTTCAACCCAAGAGGGGAGTGAAGCAGGGGGGTCCTTTATCCCCTTTTCTTTTTATAATGGCATCTGAAGGTTTCTCTAGAAGTCTAAAGGCAAGAATGGAGCAGGGGCTTATTAAACCTTTTTGGATGGGAAATCAAGGGCTCCCTATCAGTCATCTAGGGTTTGTTGATGACTTATTGGTCTTTATTAATGGTGATGCTAGATCTTTAGCTAACTTTAAACAATTTATTAAAGATTATCAGTCTGCATCTGGACAAACTGTTAATCTGGAGAAGAGTAGCTTTATCACTGGGGAAAATGCTACTTACAGAGCTTCTGTGATGCAAAACATGCTGGGAATGAGAAAATCCAATCTGCCCATGAAGTATTTGGGAGTTAACCTGCATAAAGGAAGGAATAGGTATCAGTATTGTACTCATATAATTCACCACTTTGATTCTAAGCTTTCCTCTTGGAAGCAGAAGAACCTTTCTCAAGGGGGGAGACTAGTTCTGATCAGATATGTTTTGAATACTATTCCTAATCATATTATGGCCACAGACAAGCTTCCTAAAAAAGTTACTTCTACATTGGAGAAGAAAATGGCATCTTTTCTTTGGGGTTCTACTGTTGATAATAAAAACATTCACTGGGCTAGATGGTCTAAAATTTGCTTTCCAGTTGAGGAAGGTGGGCTGGGGGTGAGATCCCTTAATGATGTTGAAAAAGCCTTTAGTTTAAAGTTATGGTGGAAATGGAAAAATCATGAAACTCTTTGGACTGCTTTTATTAAGGCTAAATACCCTAGAGTGAATATGCTACCTAAAGTAACAGATTCTTCTGTTTGGAGGAGATTGTGTGATATTAATGAGATGGCTACTGACCTGGTCTCTTTCAATGAGGATGGTATTATGCAATGGGATCCTGGAAAACATGGCATATTTACTTTGGCCTCTGCATACAATGAAATTAGAGAGACAAGGTCAGTTACATTCACTAATCAGCATATATGGAATAAACATCAACAAATGCAGATCAAGGTTTTTATGTGGAAGCTCATGAACTCCTACTTGCCAATCCCAGACATCCTACAGAAATTCCAGATTGTAATACAACCCTCTATGTGTCCATTCTGTAGGAATTGCAGTGAAACCACCAATCATATTTTCTTTGGGTGTTCTTACACACAAAAAATCTGGAAACACTTCATGAGTATTTTTGGCATTTCTATGACTAATTTTCCTTCTAATAGACAGATTCTGATTCATTGGTGGTTAGAGGCAGGTTCTAAAACCTTGGCTGACATATTTAAACATAATTTGTCTGGCATCATTTGTTGGTATTTATGGAAGACTTATGCGGCGTATAAATGGGGTGAAAAACCTATTCCAGATTCAGAAAGGCTCATTTCTCAGATTAAGATTTTCACACAACAATGGGCAGTCAAACTTGCTATTATCAAAAGCAGGAAGGTGGACGGTTTTTTAATCCAAGAAGGTTTAATCTCAGCCAGATTCAAATTCAGAAGAACAGGTCCGCAAATAATCAAATGGAAAAGATCTAGTAGAAGTTACAAATTGAATGTTGATGCATCGTACATACCTGATAGAGCTACGGGTGGAGCCATCCTGAGAAACAAAGATGGCTATTTAGTCTGGGCGGTGAGCTTCCTTCTGAGATCGATGTCGTGTGTGGAAGCGGAGCTTGAAGCTCTGATGGTTGCTACAGAAATGGCGATGAAGGAGGGCTTTGTTGACGTCGATGTAGAAACGGATACATCTCTCTCGCTTTCGGTGCTCTATGACGATTCAGGAAAGCACACCGGGATTCGAAGGTTCAGGAGGAGAGCAACAGACAGAGGTTATCGATTTGGGCATGTTCTGAGACAAGGCAATGGGCCGGCCCATTTACTCGCAGGACAGTTGCTGGATTCGATCCAAATTGTTCGGTTTGACGGATTGGGCCAACTACCGATTAAACTAAAAAATAGCTATTATGCAGATCTTTTTGGCATCCCGAATTAGCGTGATTAATTTTTCCTTATTTCCTCTTCATTTTATACTGGGAGGTTTAGGTTTGGTCCCCCTCTCTTGTAATCTTTGATTTTTAATAACATGTTGGCAAGCGTTCCTCCGACGTTTGCCCCACCGATTTTGGTGGTTTGCCTTCCGGAGTAAAAAAAAATAGTGAGTTAATTTCATGAGATTACCGAAGGTAATTAAAAGTGTTTTTATGGATTATTAATGATTAATAATGCCTAAAAATGAAAAGACTAAATGTCTAAAGAAAAAGGGAGCATGATATACAAATTTAAGAGTAAATTTGTGTATGGTCATGTGTTATGAGTATGTTGACTTGAAAGTGGAATTTATTATGAAACATATGTTGAAATATACTTTTTCTTCATATTAGAATATATGAGTGATTAAAAGTGATATTTTGAATATTGAGATAAATGATATTTTCCAAAGGAAAATCGGTTGGAATTGTCTATAAGACTATGAGTGGAGAACTTGGTTTGTTGATATAAATTTGACTAGTATTAAGATACTAGTTGGACACTAAAATGAAATGTTGTTAAGATTGATCCTAAGGTTGGATTGTGAAATGTTAGGCCTTAAGTAGTCTTAAGAGATGCTTTAAGGTAGGAAAGTATGAACTTGAAGTTATACTAGGGGTAGGCCTTAAGGGATACCCAAGATAATGCAAATATTAAATTGATCCTAAGTATAGGATTGGCCTACGGGTGTGTTCGGTAGTCCTTGTGGATAGCCGGTTGAATTATGGAAATAGTAAGGACCATGGCCCTTCCCGACTCTAGAGAGCGGGGTTGGATAGCATGGACTTACATCGTGATCACGGGTTAGGGTGGAATCCGAATCGGAGACCTAACTAGGTTCCAGTAGCGGTAACACATAAGATAGGACCCCGAAGGGCCTTACCTTCCTACGGAATGATGGGTATGAGTCCAGGGGCGGGATGTTGGAGTCCGAACCGGGAGCCTCATGAGGTCTCGGACAGCGGTAGCAAGTCCCGTAGAAATAATAAGACCCAAGGGTTGGGTTGTGCAAATGATAAATGAAAAGGAACATATAAGAAGGGCCGTGTGCCGATGAATAAATAAATTCACTTATTATAAACGTAATAAGTGGGAAATATAAATTATTATTTATATTATGATATCACCCTATTTCGAGGGTCTTGGAGATTAAAACGTTGATTATACTTAGTATAGTTGCCATTGTACTTGTCAAATATTTCCAAGTACTGACCTCCCCTTCACGTGGGAGGCCACCTCATAGTTTCAGGTAGAACTTGAAGGTTGCTACCATTGCCCGTTGCTTCGGGAGGATCAAGGGGAGAAGACGTGGTTCGTGCTTCTTCCGTTCTGTTTTAAAAACAATTACGTTAATGCTCATGGATACTATTTTCATAATAATTACTTTGAGGGCGTGTATGCCTAGTTATGCCAAGTGTGGCTTGAACAATTGTATTAATGCTTCCGCTGTTTTAAATGAATGTTTTACATTATGTTTTTTTATGGATGTACTATGTGTGAATGATATTCATGACGCTTTGTATAGTATGGATGAGTTGGACTGCGGTTGACTATTCGTACTGTACGGCGGGTTGTTGACGTGTCCGGCTAGGTCCGGGGCGTGACAATTTAATTGGTATCAGAGACCTTAGTCCGTAAACATCATAATGAAGCTTCAAAATTTCTTTTTGAAAACGAATTTGAAAACCATGAGCATAAGGTTTTGTACTTATAGAACTTTTGGTACTTGAGTTGCAATGTCTCTAATTGTTAAGATGGTACCCTTAGCAATTGGTATGGCGGTGATTTAAGCCAAAAGATGTCTGTAAGTGCCTATCCGTCAATTGACATTTGATACGAGTCTAATGACTCATTCTAAATTTCTTTCAGAAATGGAACGTACCGGGAAAGTTACTCGACGGAACCCTTTTGGCCAGGCACCGGGAGGATCCCAACGTGGCAGTCGGGGAGGGTCGAGGGTGTCTCGGGGACGGGGCCATGCAGGCCACTCACTGACGGTGAGTGATGGTCATGTGGAGACGTATGATGAGCAATATGAGTCCGAGGAGGATTCAACTTACCAATCGGGAACCGAACCAGTGGAAACCCCATATGACGGGGAAGATGATGTGAGCGACGAGAGCGACGATAATGACGCTCTTGAAAGAATAGAGGAACTACTCCGACAGTACCACCAAGATCGCCAAAGGCGCCGGGCAAGGCGTGCTTTGGAAGGGGCTTCAAGAAGAGGAAGCCGTGTGACTCCTAGGGAGATCATAGAACCCCGAGGAGGGGGAGGTGCTGAGGTCCCTATAATAAGGATCTCAAAGTACCTCAAAGAGGCAAGAGACTTGGGATGTAAACCGTTTGATGGAACGGGGGACATCTCCGTGGCGGCCGAGTGGATCAAAAGATTCAACGAGGCGGCCCTCGACATGCAACTACCACCCCACATGAAGTTGAGAGTAGCCACGAGGCTACTAGAAGGCATGGCGTCCACGTGGTGGGATGGAACAAAAGGGAAGTACGGCGAGGCCGTCACTTGGGGGAATTTCAGACAGGAGTTCTTCAGCCAATACTACTCCGACTTCGAGGTGAACTTGAAGAGGAGGGAGTACACGAATCTGACCCAAGGAGGTGAATGTACGGTGAAGGAACTTGAGCACAAATTCAGAAAGCTTGCTGAGTTCATACCGGAGTACATTTGTGATGAAAACCGGATGGTGAACCACTTCTGGGATGCCTTGACATACGCGAGAGGGCAACACAATTGCCTAATATGACGTTTAGTCAAGTGGTTGAACAAGGCTTGAAGGGGGAGAAAGAGTGGGAGGAAAGGAAACGAAGGAATGCCGAGGAGGCAAAGAAAAGAAAATGGGAGAACCATGGCCCTCAAGGTTCCAACAAGAAGGGGAACCACGGGGGAGGCGGATCCTTCAAAACCCCTGCACCACCGGTAAGGGGAAATCAAGGCCCGAGCGGGCAAAGCTCTGTGTCACAAGGCTCAGGCGTGAAGAAGTGCAACAACTGCAAGAAGAACCACTTTGGCAAGTGCCGCGATCCCCCGAGGTGCTATCAATGCGGGGAGGTCGGGCATTTGAAGGTGAGTTGCCCACAACTTGGGCGAGCCATGGGGGCCGGACCAAGCAGTGGAACGACGGTGAGCAGGAACCGAACCGGAGCACCAAATGCTAGCGGTGGGCACGGTGGGGCGAGTGCCAGCAACGCGCCATCCGTAAATCAAGGAAGGACCCAAGCTCGGGTCTATGCTATGACGGAGGCGGATGCTCGTGCCAACCCGGACTCCGTTGCGGGTAATTCCTTAAACTCACGTATTAATTTTCATAAACAATAGGAGTGTGGAACTTGTAAAATTATAACCCCGACGAGTTTGGTCGGGTTTGAGGGGGAGAAGGGGAGGAGAATCCTCGCCCTGGGCGGATGCCGCCCGGCATTGACGAAAGCCGCCCGGCTTTCGTCTTGATTTATTGGAACAAAAACTACGGCAACGAATGCCGGCCGGCTTCCACCAAGAGCCGCCCGACTTTCATATATATTAAATCAGCAATTTTCCTCGCAAACGAAAACCGGCCGGCTTTCACAGAAACCGGCCGGCATTTGGAACATTTATTCCGGAATAACCTGCGGCGCTCAAAGGCGCCTGGCTTTCGCTAGGCCTAGGGATTCCTGCGCTGCTGAAACCCGGCCGGGTTTCGTAGAAACCGGCCGACCCTGAAATCCATTCCCCGAGTAAAGCTACGGCGACGAAAATCGGCCGGCTTTCGTGAAAGCCGCCCGGCTTTCGTGATTCTCATACAGGGATTTTTCTCGCAGATGAAAACCGGCCGGCTTTCGTGAAAAGCGGCCGGCTTTCACCTAGTTGGGTCCTAGAACAGTCCTAAAGGCTAGAAACCGGGAAATTTCGGAAGGGTATCGAACGGACTCCACTCGAAACACGACCAACATACTCTACGACTTAAGAAACAAGCCTATTGATTAGATAGTGTGTCTTACATTACTTCTGAATGTAGGAACACTAAAGATAAACGGGAGAGACGCAAGGATCCTTATTGATACCGGGGCGCAACGATCATTTGTGAGTGAGGCGTTCGCCAGCGGATTCAACGGACCACTTGTACCGATGACTCAAACCCTATTGGTATCCACGCCTCTAGGGGATGATATCGAAAGGGATAGCCACTATCCATCGTGTGAGGTGGAGGTGGAGGGACAGAACTTGACGTGTGACTTCGTACCGCTGAGCATGATCGAGTTCGACGCGATCCTCGGGATGGATTGGCTAGAGAAGCATCATGCTAGGGTTGATTGTTATACGAAGGTTCTCGAACTCGAAAGCGGTGAAGGTTGGACCTTACTCTTCGAGGGAGATAGAGGCAAATCAAACAATTGTATCATATCAGCCGTGAGAGCGAGGAATATGATGAGAAAAGGATGCCACGCATATCTAGCTTATGTGGTGGACAAAACCAAAGAAGAGGTAGACATCAACGATGTGAGAGTTGTGTGCAAGTATCCGGATGTCTTCCCAGAAGACTTGCCGGGGCTTCCACCCGATAGGGAGATTGAGTTCATGATCGAGGTTGAACCCGACACCAAACAAATCTCTATACCGCCATACAGAATGGCACCCGCTGAACTTAACGAGTTGAAAACCCAATTGCAAGAGCTATTGGAAAACGGTTTCATAAAGCCGAGTCACTCTCCGTGGGGAGCACCGGTCCTTTTCGTGAAAAAGAAAGATGGAACACTTCGAATGTGCATTGACTATCGTCAACCGAACAAGGTCACAATCAAGAATAGGTATCCCTTGCCTAGGATTGATGACTTGTTTGATCAGCTCCGAGGGGCGACGGTATTTTCGAAGATTGACTTGAGGTCGGGGTACCACCAACTGAAAATAAAGGAGGATGACATACCGAAGAGTGCATTCCGCACAAGGTATGGTCATTTCGAGTTCCTAGTTATGTCGTTCGGGCTAACCAACGCCCCGACGGCATTTATGGACTTGATGAACCGGGTATTTCATAAATACTTGGACCGGTTTGTGCTTGTGTTCATAGATGATATCTTGATTTACTCGAAGAGTGAAGAAGAGCATGAGGAGCACTTGATACTTGTTCTTGAGACACTACGGGAGAAGCAACTCTATGCCAAGTTTTCCAAATGTGAATTTTGGCTAAGGGAGATTGGCTTACTCGGGCATAAGGTTTCGGGATCAGGGATTGCCGTAGATAACAAGAAGATTGAGGCCATTACTGAATGGGAGAGGCCAAAGAACGTCAAGGAAATTCGTAGCTTCCTTGGATTGGCAGGGTACTACCGAAAATTTGTGGAGAAGTTCTCAGTTTTGGCATCGCCATTGACAAGGCTCACTCGAAAGGGGGCCAAGTTTGTATGGGATGACCGATGTGAGAAGGGATTCCTTGAACTGAAGAAGAGATTGACAAAGGCACCAGTACTCGCACTACCCAAACAGGGTGTGGGGTACGATGTCTACAGCGACGCAAGCATCCAAGGGATTGGATGTGTCTTGATGCAGAATGGGAGGGTGATTGCATATGCTTCACGACAGTTGAAGAAGCATGAGGTAAATTATCCCACTCATGACTTAGAGCTGGGGGTGGTGGTGTTCGCATTGAAGATTTGGAGACATTATCTCTACGGGGAAACATGTCATATATACACCGACCACAAAAGCCTGAAGTACGTGTTTACTCAGAAAGAGTTAAACATGAGACAGAGACGGTGGATGGAGTTGATAAAAGACTACCATCTAGTTATCGAGTACCACCCCGGTAAAGCCAACGTGGTAGCGGATGCCTTGAGCCGAAAGAATTCATCTGGGGCATTATTGACTAGCTTGAGGACATTGAGAGCCCAATTGGAGGTATCTAGCGATGGTGCTTTGTTAGCTAGATTCGAGGTGAGACCTACATTACTTGATGAAATCAAGAAGGGTCAAGAAATCGACGAAGAACTTATGAAGATCCGTGAACGCATGCTAGCGGGACCGGTTGAGGATTTCAGAGAGAGAGACGATGGTCTCTTATTATTTTGTGACCGAGTGTGTGTACCGTTGGATGATGAGCTCCGAAAGTCCATCTTAGAGGAGGCTCATTCATCGGCATATGCCATGCACCCGGGAGGAACGAAGATGTACCGTGATTTGAAGAAAAGTTACCGGTGGTCAGGTATGAAGAGGGAAATAGCCGAGTACATCAGTAGGTGTCTTACTTGTCAGCAAGTTAAGGCAGAACATCAGCATCCGGTCGGGTTACTACAGCCACTTTCCATTCCTGAATGGAAGTGGGAGCACGTGACTATGGATTTCGTGGTGGGGCTGCCACGGACAATTAAGAACTATGATGTTGTATGGGTTGTGGTCGATAGGCTCACAAAGAGTGCACACTTTCTACCTATCAACACCACCTATGCACTAGAGAGGTTAGCCAAGTTGTATGTGGATGAGATCGTGAGGCTACATGGGGTTCCTATAACCATTGTATCCGATAGAGATCCGCGATTCACATCACGATTTTGGCCGAAATTCCAAGAATCTATGGGGACAAAGTTGAAATTCAGTACAGCTTTTCATCCACAAACGGATGGGCAATCTGAACGGGTTATACAGATAATAGAGGATATGCTGAGAGCCTGTGCATTGGAGTTCCAAGGTAGTTGGGACAACCATTTGTCACTTGTGGAGTTTGCCTATAACAACAGTTATCAGGCAAGTATGGCATGCCTCCATACGAGGCATTGTATGGGAGGAGATGTCGTACACCATTGTGTTGGGATGAGGTTGGCATGGCCAAACTCGAGAGCACGGAATTGGTGGAGATCACCAAGTCTAAGGTGAAGATGATTCGTGAGAGACTTAAGGCGGCCCAGAATAGACAGAAAAGTTATGCCGATAAGCGCCGAAGAGCCTTGGAGTTTAAGGTGGGAGATGAAGTATTTCTGAAAGTTTCCCCTTGGAAGGGAATCATCTGATTTCAGAGCCGAGGGAAACTTAACCCACGATACATAGGGACATTCGTGGTTCTTGAGAGGATTGGGGCCATGGCATACCGATTACAGTTGACTCCAGAATTGGAGAAGATACATAACATATTCCACGTGTCCATGCTTAAGAAGTATATGCCGGATCCATCTCATGTATTAGAAAAACCACCCGTGGAAATACGGGAAGACTTGAATTATGCCGTGCAACCGGTGAAGATACTTGACAGGCAAGTCAAGAAATTGAGAAGCAAGAAAGTTCCAATGGTTAAAATCCTTTGGAAAAGTGACCGAGTTGAGGAGGAAACTTGGGAGACGGAAGCTTTGATGAAAGAGCAATACGCGTTTTTGTTTGAATGAGCATTGTGAATTTCGGGGACGAAATTCCCGTTAAGGGGGGTGAACTTGTAACACCGACCCCGAGCATATTTACTTTTAGTAAAGTATGTAATAAACCTTGAAAGATGATTTATGAATTTGCGTAATTGTTAAATTTCATTATTTCTTTTACGTGAATAGTAAATTGCATGTGGGGCCCACAGCGGGATTGTGGACCGCCCGATAATTCCCGAACCACATATTATATTCATCTTGGTCTAGATGACACCTATATGGGGGTGGATATTCTATTTTGGCCATAAGAAAGGCATGGAGTTGACCGGTTGGTCAAACGGGGCCCAATTACCGGTATTGGCAATTTAACGGATAACAGCCCGAAATGAGTTTCGGAGACTCCTAAATTAATGTTGGGGAATATACATCTATTCTAAAGGCCCATAATTATTAGGAACACGTGATATATTTTATTTGGCCCGATAAAATAAAATATGATTAAAACGGACCGAGAAATACAACTTTCGGGGCCGATTGTACACACCGGGACGTAATGGGATGACCTCCCACATAAGTGGGGGCCACCCCACGTTTTTATGGGTGCTGATTGATCAAATAATGGGGGAGGGGAGCAGCTAAACGTGCTGGTACGCACAAGGGAGAGGGAGGAAGTCTCCTTTGAGACAAAAACCCATGCTAGGGTCCTATCCCACACAAATCATTGTGTTGTTTGAAAAGGACCTCTCCCCTACCCTCTCTTCAATCCATTCGGCCAGCACAAGGGAGATAAGGTCCAGGGAAAAGGCTCTCAAAGTTCTGGAGCTGAAGAAACCAAGAGGAGAGAAGGATCCAAGAAGAAAAGCTAGGAGAAGAGGGTAAGAACACAATTTCTACTCTTTTAACTAGTTTTATTGTGCATGATTTTTAAGAAATCATATGGTGGATTAAATCATGAGTTCTACACGTTTAAAAGTGTAGAATATTGATATAAAGTGGTGGTAAATAATTTAGGAGGGTTGGCCAATCGATAGGAGTCGAAACCGCTGGAAACCGCCACTTCAAAGGAGCTTGTCGTAGTTGCAGACCACGAAAGCCGCCCGGCTTTTGCCCAGCAGTTCAGTTTTACACCTCCAATCGGCCTAGAACGGGGATTGATCGAGGGGCTTGGCAAAGGCAACTATTTCAACAATTCATAAGGTGAGGATGGCTGACTATATTGCTTATAATTAGTGAGTTAATTTCATGAGATTACCGAAGGTAATTAAAAGTGTTTTTATGGATTATTAATGATTAATAATGCCTAAAAATGAATAGATTAAATGTCTAAAGAAAAAGGGAGCATGATATAGAAATTTAAGAGTAAATTTGTGTATGGTCATGTGTTATGAGTATGTTGACTTGAAAGTGGAATTTATTATGAAACATATGTTGAAATATACTTTTTCTTCATATTAGAATATATGAGTGATTAAAAGTGATATTTTGAATATTGAGATAAATGATATTTTCCAAACGAAAATCGGTTGGATTTGTCTATAAGACTATGAGTGGAGAACTTGGTTTGTTGATATAAATTTGACTAGTATTAAGATACTAGTTGGACACTAAAATGAAATGTTGTTAAGATTGATCCTAAGGTTGGATTGTGAAATGTTAGGCCTTAAGTAGTCTTAAGAGATGCTTTAAGGTAGGAAAGTATGAACTTGAAGTTATACTAGGGGTAGGCCTTAAGGGATACCCAAGATAATGCAAATATTAAATTGATCCTAAGTATAGGATTGACCTACGGGTGTGTTCGGTAGTCCTTGTGGATAACCGGTTGAATTATGGAAATAGTAAGGACCATGGCCCTTCCCAACTCTAGAGAGCGGGGTTGGATAGCATGGACTTACATCGTGATCACGGGTTAGGGTGGAATCCGAATCGGAGACCTAACTAGGTTCCGGTAGCGGTAACACATAAGATAGGACCCCGAAGGGCCTTACCTTGCTACGGGATGATGGGTATGAGTCCAGGGGCGGGATGTTGGAGTCCGAACCGGGAGCCTCATGAGGTCTCGGACAGCGGTAGCAAGTCCCGTAGAAATAATAAGACCCAAGGGTTGGGTTGTGCGAATGATAAATGAAAAGGAACATATAAGAAGGGCCGTGTGCCGACGAATAAATAAATTCACTTATTATAAAGGTAATAAGTGGGAAATATAAATTATTATTTATATTATGATATCACCCTATTTCGAGGGTCTTGGAGATTAAAACGTTGATTATACTTAGTATAGTTGCCATTGTACTTGTCAAATATTTCCAAGTACTGACCTCCCCTTCACGGGGGAGGCCACCTCACAGTTTCAGGTAGAACTTGAAGGTTTCTACCATTGCCCGTTGCTTCGGGAGGATCAAGGGGAGAAGACGTGGTTCGTGCTTCTTCCGTTCTGTCTTAAAAACAATTACGTTAATGCTCATGGATACTATTTTCATAATAATTACTTTGGGGGCTTGTATGTCTAGTTATGCCAAGTGTGGCTTGAACAATTGTATTAATGCTTCCGCTGTTTTAAATGAATGTTTTACATTATGTTTGTTTATGGATGTACTATGTGTGAATGATATTCATGACGCCTTGTATAGTATGGATGAGTTGGACTGCGGTTGACTATTCGTACTGTACGGCGGGTTGTTGACGTGTCCGGCTAGGTCCGGGGCGTGACATAATAGCCATCGGCCCTCGTATAAAACCTACTGTTGATAACCTCTTGAAAGCAACCTGCGTCCAAGGGTTCTCCTATAGGGTTATCTTGGTCAGGAATTGCCAAGGGGTTGGATTCAGGGGAAATACGAGGATCCCGCTTCAGCCTGAAGAAGTGGGGGACTGGGGGGACTACACCGGCCTCTAAATGCAAGGATGAAACTGAAAATCCAAAAATGCACAAGTATACAACTGCAACAACGTCGTATCGTCTATGCACCATAACGTAAGCAAACAAGGAAGCAACAAAGTGGCGCACCCTCGGCCGCAACAAAGTAAGCAAACAAGGAAGCAAAGCTCACCTCCCAGAACGTGACATGTGTCGTCCCTCGACACGTGGCGCTCAACGACCTTGGGTCACGTACTCCATCCTCAGCCAAGGTAAGTAAATAGCACCCCAACGTCCACAAAACCAAGGACACACAACGTCCTCTGGTTGAGTGCCATTATCATCCTCAAAGCCATGGACACCAAACTACGAATAATATCGCTTCGCCCTGGAGCACTAAAAGCAACCATGGCGCCTCATCGGCCAAAAACGCAAAAGGCAACCAACAACAGCCAAAGAGAGGTCATGTCACCCTCAAAACTGAGACCGCTCATCGGGTACTCAGGCCATGACACTCATCGTCCTAGAGCACAAAAGCGCGCACCACCCTCAGAACAAGGACGTCCTTCAACCACAGCAGAGGCCACACAACGGCCAAAATAGAGGCCACACAACGGCCAAAACAGAGAATGCACACAATGGCTAAAACAAGGGACGTCCACAGTGGCCAAAAACAGAGGATGTCCGCAATAGTGCCACATCGGCCAAAGAACATCAAGACCACGGGAATCTACTCTCTTTCACTTCGCCTATGTCTCAGCTCAGAGAGTGGGGGACTCCTGATGGAGTATATGGGTCCAGACCCCATGACGCACATACTCACAAGATTAAGAAGTGCAGCTGGCACCCAGCGGGTCCTCCGTCGGCCAAAAAGATGTCAACTCAGAACATGATCCAGAAGTCAGGAGAATCAGGTGTCTCCGTCGGCCGGGTCTCCATTGGCCATGGCTCCGTCGGCCAGACCTTCGTCGGCCACAGAGAGCTCACATAGCCCGAATTTATACTTAGCCATTTTTGCATACTTTGTACTTGGCCTAGTAGAGGCCCCATTGTAAATGAGCCTCCCAAGCCCAAGACTTGGGAGCCCAGCCCACATTTCCTCTATAAATACTCCCCTTGGGAGTAGTTGCAGGGGTCGACAAAATTCATTTATTGTAGTATTAATTGCACTTCTCTCTATAGCTCTCACTTCTCTCTAGAACATATACTCTATCATGGAGTTTTATCTTCTTATAAGTGATTTACATCTTTACGTGCACATGTTATATCAGCTTATGCGCGATTTAAATCTGCATGTGCGTAAATTAAATTTTCATTTGCGTGAGTTACATTCGGAGGCGCCTCATCAAATTACATTTGTAATAGCGTGATTTGTGCTGAAAAACAAAACCCCGATATTGAAATAAATAAAAATACTCTTCACGGGTGTTTTAGGTGCGAGGGTATGATATTTTTAAATATATCATATTTTATAGCCCTGATGTTAAAAAATATGTAGACTATTTACGTAAGGTAATTGGGCAATTAGCTTAGACTCCATTTTTCATTATTTACATTGAACTCAATGTTTTATTCCTTATACTTCGTATAAGACAACGTACATTTTGACTTGGCTCAAGTTACATTTTCTATGAAGGTGTTACATTATTTAAACGTGAGTTACACCACTCTGAAAATGAAATAATACAATTATTGTTCATGCGCGTGTTTTAGCCCTGGGAGCATGATGATGTTCACAATGAGTCGCTTCCACGGTATAATAACTAGAATTTTTCGCATTAATGATATGAGTGTTCATGATATTGTTTAAATCTTTCTGATTTATCTTGAATCTTTTTATCTAATCTAAAACATTCTAAATATACCTTCTAATATGAACCTTTTTCAGTCAGATGTGGTCAATTGTGTGGTCATTCATCATTATCTCTAATACATCTTGGGAAGTTATGACCGAGGCTGAAGATGACGCTTCCATCGCATAGATCTCAAATCAAAGCTTCTTCTCAAATGTTGATCGAGGACTCCCGCGCGTTGCTAACGAGGAAGGAAGGAAGGAAGTTAATTGGTAAAGTAAAGAAACATAAAAACAAAAAGTAGCATCCACGTTGGTTGTCACGTGTGTAGGCAATCGGAAAACATGTTATTTACCTGTAAAAACGCCCAATTTTTAAGTTGGAGTGTTTATTAGGTGTTTTCAGATTAACTTTTTAAAGAGAGTACGAGTGTCGATTTAATAGTTTTCCCTAAATGTCATGATCGGTTAAGTAAAAATTGAACATAATTTAGTATCTCTAAAATCGATCATTACATTTAGGCCAGGAGGTCGCGTGGCTTTATTTTACTTAATACGTAATACATATGGTAGTAGTTGGAGAACATAAAATATACGGAGTAACGAATAGTTTGTGTAGTGTAGCAGAAATAAATTGAAGCTAAGGTGCAGTCACGTAATTAATTAATTAGTGCTTCAAATCGATTAGGCTCTTAATAAATAATTCATTAGCGTGCGCTGCTCCGATCCGCATTAATTGTGTGGATGCATCTTTACGGAAGGGGAAAGTTGTTGGATAAATGGATCTTCCATGAGCTTGAAAGCTTCATTCTTCGGCAACGTAAGCATAACCGTCCGGCTGAATGGTCCGGTTCCCGACGGCGGTGATGGAAGGATGATAAGCTTGTCGCCGCAACCAGCATCCGCCGGTTCGATATAATAAGACACATGCATCGGCTGCAGGCTGTCCCCAAAACAAGCTGAATACGAGTCCAGGTTTTCTAGATTAGCACAAACCAAATAATCGCCGTCAATTAGGCCGTCGTCGGGGTTTTGTTCTAGCCATTCCATCACCTCTGTGATGCTCTCTCTGTCCATCTCTTTCACTGAATTCCTTATTTTCGTACACGCTTGGCTTACCAAATCTATGTCACCCATTTTCATACTTTCTTTATTCCACGCAACCTGCACACACATGTTTACAAATATTTTGTCATTTGTATTTATAAATTGACAATTTTAACATTTAAAACCCGTTTGGTAACTTCATTCATTCTCTTCAAATTTATGAAGTTTTGTCTGGATCGACTGAAGCCGTTGATTTATAAAAAAATTATACTCCGTATTTAAAATATATTTTATTTATACACTAAAGAAAAAATACATGAAAATACCTAAAATGATCTTTTATAGTAATTTCAGCCAATACAATCAGAAAAGTAACGTCAACCATACTTTTCTTATAATTATTACACAACTCAGCGCACGAAATTAAAATTTACGTGTTTGGTGAAAAAATGGCTAATAATCATAATAATTCGAAAAACATGATCCCCAAATGAGCTCTTAATCTCATTTTATATTCATTTTCTCTCTCTCAAGCTGCTTTCTCATACACAATATGTAACTTTGGAGGTGTTTGGAACTGATTCTACTTCTACTTCTTTTTTTAAAGCAGAAGCAGAATCAAATTTCAGAAGCTGTTCTCCCCCAACTTCTAAAAAACACTTATTCTAGGAGTTAAAGTATCATAAGCACTTCTGCACTTCCACCCAAACACTTCAACTTCTTCTGCTCTCTGAAGGAGCACAAACAATTTTAAAAAGCAGATTCAAACACCACCTTTGACTACCACAACAATTCTCAATTTCACTTCAGTCAAACTCGCTTAATTATTCAAAATTCACATAACTTTATCAAATAAAATTGAATTCATATACGAAGTATTTCATTGCATCGATCATACATTATTCAAATGTTAATTTATTATACTCCCCCGTCCTGTTGAATTTTGGATAAGGAAAAAGTACAAAATCAACGCTCAAACTAACACCAATACTGCAAATCACCCCTGAATTAAAAACATATTCAACCAAATCCTCCAAGTCAGTGATAAAGTGCAAATCACTCCTTCAATTAAGAAAAACCACAACCTAATTTTCCAACTCGTTGTATAGCTTAAATGGCATTCCTAAGTTGTCATTTACTGGTTAAAGCTGATGTATGTCATTTATTTAAAAAAAAATATGCCACATAAGATTCATTTATCCACGTTACTATATCCAACTTAAACCTTTTATTGAGTGACCGCTTACAGAATGAGGTTGAGCACACAATTTCTTGAGATGCTCAAGTGTTTGCATGATTGGGTGAAGACCCACTCACGAACTCAAGAACTAAACATAGCACCGCCCCATCACCAAAGATGGATTTAGGGGGGCGGTTGCCCTCCCCCGGACTTTCAAATAATATGTAATATTTGCATAAAATCTTCATACATTAATTAGATATATATGTGCCCCTAACTTTTAATTGACAAAGTTAATATAGTCTTACATAACTAGTACTTAAATGGAGATTTAAATGAAGAAACATCTAAAATAATTTATCATTATTTAGACAAATAAACAAGAGAACAATTCATTGTTTAAGACTTAGGATACTTATTATACAAAAAATCATAGTTTTGTAACAGTTAATTATCTTTATCAGATAATTAGTACTCAATTTTGTAAAATATCAAACATTATGAAATACCAGACACAATAATTAAAAAAAATTAGATCATGTGAAGTGAATCCAAAACACAAATGTTTGATGACATTAAATTACACAATTCATTTACTTCTTACTTTAATTTCTAAAAACAATTTATTTCACATGTAATAACCTTTAACTAACTTTACCATTAATATAAATATAATACGCACCATCTATATGAATTAGCAATATAATAGTATTCCAAAAATTAATAATTTATACATATTATTGTAGTATTAAGAAAGTCATCATGAATCACAAACACTCTCATTGGTAGGCAAAAATTGCAATTCAAAAATCAATTCTTTATTTCGATAAGATTCATGTGGTTACACAAGACAAAATCTTCATCTATAAAAAACAAGACAAAAGTTATTTGAAAGTATTGTGAGTATACCTTTTACACTCTTTAGCTTCAAATTATTTGATAAAATCTTATATATTCTTTTTCATTTTCAAATAATCGATTTGCCATTTCATACATTTTAATGTATCAATATTTTTCTAAAGCACTTCAATTATAAAATCAAGACTTAAATACGCTTTTAGTCCCTGCAAATGTGATGCGCTTTGTTTCAGGTCCCTGTAAAATATTTTCCTTGTTTTCATCCCTGCAATATACATTATTTTGTTTTTAGTCCATATCTAATTCTGAAACTACTCTACTTACAAAATAGGTATTGTCGGTTACATAAATCTACTACGAATATTTAAATTTGTCCGTTTATAAATTTTTTGAGGCTAATATGCGAGTTAAAACAATACAAAACTAAGTATTCACATTTTTCAAATATATATAAAAAACCTTCCAAAAATAAAATTATATACTTTTTGAACAACAAAACAAAAAATTAGAGGAAATCTATTAGTCAGGATTATTTTGAGGTCAAATGGAGGTTGTTATCATCAATGATGGACTAAAAAGAAAATTAACATAAATTACAAGGATGAAAAACAAAAAAAAAATTGCAAGGATGTAAAACAAAATATACTATATTTGGAGGGACTAAAAACATATTTAAACCTAAAATCAAAGTTATTTTTTCGTTGTCCAAATGTTGAATATACTCATTAATAAATTTAAATGTCACCGTGTACATATTAATGGATTTGTTTTTGAATATATAAGATGCATGGTAGGAGTCTGTGGATGACATACATGGAATAATAATAAATATATCAACTATTAATGGATCGGTTATTAAGAAGGATGATATGGTAATTTGGAAAACAGAAGTGGCCAGCGAGTATAACTACTTATAAAAATAGTTTAATGACTAAATTCATGATTAAAAAGATGAGCCACATACGGAAGGTTATCCCAAAAGTTCAGCTAACCTACACCATTAAAATTTTAACCATCCATGTTTAACAAATAAAAAAAGGAAAGATGCAAGGATTAAGGTTGGAAGTTTTAGCCACCAACGAAGGTTGCAATAACAAATTTGATTATTCTTTATTTTGGAAATTATTCGTTTGTCAGTTTTGTGAATTAATCAAAATTTCACAAAAGTTAAAGTGACGGTACACACTTTGAATTTGCTTTTGGGAATTATTCACTTCTGTAAGGAATGAATTGTATTTAGATTTTGATGATGCTAAGCTAATTAGGATATTAGAGTACCCCCTTTAGTTAATTTGTATTATAATTTTTCTGAGTGTAAGTTATAGCATAGTCGACGGACCAGAGAAGTTCAAGGGTTTCTGTCATGGTCAGAGATGCACCAGAAAACTGTGGACTGTGACTCCAACAAAGTTGGTACCAGAGAACATCATCAGAACTGCTCACACTTAGAATTTTTCAAAGAACTTCGAATAATCGTTACAACTAACAGGAAATTCCCTAACGGCTAGGAGCCTCTCAATGGAAAATATACAGGATGCGCATCAAATGCTCATTTAATGAGCTTCACTCGTTGGGATATTTAAAGCTGATTATTGACCAGGCGAATATCTTCTCGCCCCCAAAATAGCAAGTCAGCTACTTTTTGGAAACCAACCAGTCAAATCAATAGTACATGCATTAAATGAAGATGTCCTCTACACTCCGACGGGAAGACATCTTTCAGTATATATGATACATCTCGAATGATTGCAAAGGTAATTATTCTCTCTTTAAGTTCAAACATCCAAAAACTCTTGAGACTACAACTTCATCAACTCAACAAGAGAAAGTTTACGTTGGAAAAAGATTATGTTGGGTGTGGGTGTGTTTCAAAAAACAAAGAAAATTAATTAATAAAATTAATTAATAAAATGACTTAAAGGAAAAAGAAAAACAAGAAATGAGATGAAGCAGAATAAGCCAAAGCTCGTGCTACGCACGATTTCCTTAAAACATATTCGTTGCCTCCCAGGGTGCTAGGAGCGTTGCAACGATCGTTTCCCAAGATACGATGACTTCGAACAATAGTTTAGCACTCAAACTAAAGTTCCAACGAACATGAACAAAGGTCAAAACACAGAAGAGTTTGTAAGGAATGCTAGAGGTGGTTTTAGCTCTGAAAATATGTGTACGAAGTGTATGAAGCTTGTGTGTTTGCAAAGCACCTGCTAGCCTTTTATAGTGGTGGATTATGGTGTGTTAATGGCTGTTTAAGGCTTGTGAACGTTGGACATCAATGTCCTAATCGTCGGGCATTGATTCCAGCCAATAAACAGCTCAAAACGTTCATATGAACATTGGGACTTCAATGGCAACGTTGAGCATTTATGCTGCAACAACGTTCATATGAACGTTGGTACTTCAATGGCAGCGTTGGGCATTTATGCTGCAACGTTCCAGTTCAGCATGGAGCAAAAATAAAATAGGAACGCACCGGAAGAACAAAAATTAACGTTATCTTTAGAAGATAGATTTTCGGATGGCATTTGTGTGTGCAGGTCGCCCGCACACGCAAGTCGCGCTTTTTGTTCTTCGGTTTAGGGATTTGATTCGCACCACCTCCACCTGCGCGCGTGAGAGAGCCTTTCCCTTTAGGAAGCTTAACTCCTTAGGGGGGGTTTCCCTTTCTAAAGGGTTCAAATTCCCTTGTGATTTTCGGTGCGGGAAAAAACCCACAATAAAACCCACATTTTCCTAGTTTGTTTTACCCCGGAAGGCCAACCACCATAATCAGTGGGGTAAATGCCGGGGGACATTTACCGAATTTATTAGAAATAAAATATTACAAAATAAAATCCGGGGCGGACCACACCTGACCCAGATAAGAATTAAAACCTAAATGTCGGAATGCCCAAAAAATCCATCCAAAAGGACCTGCGAACAAAAATAGGAAGCTGATCCATATCTGAGTACTGTATTAATCGATCCACGGGGCCCATAGCCAAATGGTGCGCAGCCCAATTACCTTCACGCATCGTATGCCCAAATACCACTCCTTTCCTAAAAGCCATCCGTATGGTTTCCTGATGTTCCTCCTTCCACATCCTCGACTTCCTGCCCTGAAAAAACTCCAACGCCAATGAAGAAACCATTTCAACATGAAACCGCTCATATCCTTCTGCAATAGCCCACCAAAAACCAAGGAAGACTGCACGAATCTCAGCCTCTAATGGGGAAGAAGTTTTGATCGGAAAGCTTATAGCAGCAGCGAACTCTCCATTTTTTCCTCGCATGATGGCTCCTCCAGCTGCCCTTTCAGGTAAGAAACTAGCGTCTATGTTGAATTTCCGTTTTAGCTTCGGCCTTCTCCACCTTACAATGTGAATCGATACTCTTTGGATATGAAAATTGATAGGAATCAGGTTTTCTTCAAATAAGATATTCCCAATGTTGTGCAGCATACTTTTCGTCAAGCTAAAAGCCCACTACTGAGTATAAATTTTAATTTGATGTATGAACTGCTCCAAAGTAGGAAAAGAACCCCCAGATCCCCAAATTTGAGCCGTATATAATTTCCAAATGTACCAACATATGATTCCAGGTAAATTATGCTTAAAGATCAAAACCAAACATTTCCTTTTAGAACTGGACCACCAATCTCTAAAGGAATTGCCCACATTTTCCTAGTTTTCTCCATTCCAACGGGTAAACTTCGAAAAGCGATTTCTCATTCACCCGTTATCCGTTTTGAGTGTACCATATATCGAATTGTAGCCCTTAGCAAGGAAAATCCGAAACCACTTTGACCCGACCCAAATCGGAAGTGGACCCCACTCAAATAATTGCCATAAAATGACCATTTAATGCAAATTTAACACACTTTTTCCAACAATCCCCCACATGAATGAAAATTGATTTTCGAGACGTCAAAAAGAGACACCAAGATAGGAGGACACGTTGTGTTCACCGGATGATCCCTGAACACGGAGAGGTCGGTTTAATCCTTTGAACCTTCCGCTGTAAAGACATGTTTATTTACTGGCTGTCTAGTAGACTCGATGTCCTTGAACTATACTGACGTCGTGTAAACATTGACTTGTCTTTACACAGGAACCTTCCAACTTTGTTCCGTTTTCATGGATGTGCCCGTTTTGGCCATGGGTCACCGTACTGGTTCTGCAAGAGTTTTTAAAGAACTGAGCCTTTACAGTTCTCCTTTGAAGCGGCCCTCTTCTCTCTCACATAGGTGATTCTTTCATGAGTATCCCACATACTCTTCCAATGTTATCGAGTAGATCAACATTTTAGAATCATTAAAGCAAACTTTTTTGCTAACCTCGTGCGGGAGTCACTGTTTCAACGAGGAGTGGGTAGGAGTCCGGGACCCCACAGTGACCATCCTTCGCTCTATAATTTAGTTGTCCCTTTTGAACCTAGGACCAACTAGGTTTGGTATCCACTATAGAACTTTTCAATTTATGGGCTTTAGCCCCATTCCCCGTGACAACTTCTCCAACAATTCTCTATCCAATGCCTTGGTGACCAAGGCTTGGTCAGCGGATCCGCTATGTTATCCTTTGACTTCACGTAGTCAACAGTGATAACACCCGTTGTGAGGAGTTGTTTAATGGTGTTATGTCTATGACGAACGTGTCTAGACTTAGCATTGTACATATTGCTTTGTACCCTTCTAACTGCCGCTTGACAATCTCAATGTATGTATATTGGAGGGACAGGCTTTTCCCAACTTGGAATATCCTCGAGAAAATGGCGTAGCCATTCAACCTCTTCAGTGCACTTATCCAAGGCTATTAGCTCAGACTCCATCGTGGATCTAGCTATTAACGTTTGTTTTGAGGATTTCCATGACACGGCTGCACCTCCCAAAGTGAAAACATATCCACTTGTGGACTTAGAGTTCTTTATGTCGGATATCCAACTAGCGTCGCTATACCCTTCAAGTACAGCTGGATATCTTCCATAGTGCAGTCCAAGGTTTTGGGTTTTGCGTAAATACCTGAAACCCCATACTATTGCCTTCCAGTGTTCATCATCGGGGTTACTAGTATATCTACTTAGCTTGCTAACCACAAAGGCAATATCAGGCCTGGTACAACTTATTAGATACATCAAGCTTCCAATGATCCTAGCGTATTCTACTTGAGAAATACACTCTCCACAATTTTTGGTAAGTTGTACGTTTTTATCTAATGGAGTCCTTGCCTCTTGATAATCATCCTTATTAAATTTCGTAAGAATTTTATCAACGTAGTGGGATTGGCTTAGCGTAAGACCGTCAGGTCCTCTAATTATTTTAATCCCAAGGATTAAATCGGCCAGCCCCATATCCTTCATGTCAAATTTAGAATTTAACATGCTTTTGGTAGAATTAATCATTAGATTATTGCTACCCACAATGAGTATATCATCCACGTATAAACACAAAATGACATAGCCGTCAGCCGTGCTTTTCACATAGACGCATTTGTCACTTTCGTTTATTTTAAACCCATTAATTAACATTGCATGGTCGAATTTTTTGTGCCACTGTTTAGGGGCTTGTTACAATCCATACAATGATTTAATTAATTTACACACTTTCCTTTCTTGGCCAGGAACACGAAAGCCCTCGGGCTGTTCCATATAGATTTCTTCGTCTATATCGCCATTTAGAAAAGCGGTTTTTACATCCATTTGATGAACTTCCAATTTCTATCCTCACAAACCGCCACTAGCCTTTTCCGCGCACTTTGTCCTCCCTCGTGCGCGCCCTGAGAAACTTCCCAGAGGGTCACCCATCCCAAGACTACTCTCGTGCAAGCACGCTTAACTTTGGAGTTCTTGGCTAATGAGCTCCCTTAAAAGGAGATGCACCTTGTTGGTATGAGTAGTACTATTAATCCATTTAAATTAAATCTCAAGTATTACATTATCGGTACCATATATTATATTAATCTTGGCCTAGATAATATGTATATGGTGGTGGATATCCTAATTGGGCCATGGCAGTGGCATAGCGTTGACCGGTTGGTCAAACGGGGCCAAATTATCAGTATCGGCAATTTATCAGATAAAAGCCCGAAAAGAGATTTCAGAGACTTCTAACTTAAAGTTGAGGAATACATATTCCCTCTAAGGTCCAATAAGGATTGGGAACGAGTGTTATATTTTATTTGACCCGATAAAATAAAATATAATTAAAACACTCCTGAAAATACAACTTCGGGACCGATTCTACACTCCGGGACACAAAGGGTTGACCTCCCACATAAGTGAGGGCCAACCCACGTTTTTAGCTCTGCAAGGAGGTCAAGGGAGCCGCACAAGATAATGGGAAAGAAGCAAGAATTGATTGAAGGCCAAACAAATATAAAGAAATGGGACCCCTCTCTCACATTATTGTGAGAAATGCCAAAAAGGCATTCTCAATCATCCCCATATCCCTTATGCTCGACCCAAGCCACCAAGGAAAGAGAGGAAAATCTCTGTAAACCCCCATCTCCATTGTTGAAGGGAGATCAAACAAGCTAGAAGCTAAATCAAGAAGAAAGAGTTGCAAAAGTAGAGGAAAACCTTGAGAATAAAGGTGAGAAGCTTCTTGCTAACTTTTCTCCAATCCTTTTTATCATATGACTTTCATTTCACATGAAGGACCCCTAGAATTGTTCTACATATTTAGAAGTGTAGTATGAGGGGTTGGAAGGTAGTTCTAAGTCCAAGAATGGACTTAGAAGCCAAAGTGACCGGTTCGCCGGAAAATTACCTTTTAGAGGTTATTTGTATTAATATGGGTTGTATGATGGTGAAACCTTGGTAGGAACTTTCCTAAGGTGTTCCTAGCATTTCCACGGAGTTGAAATACTTCGCCGGAGTTTCTCCGGAGTTCAACAAAAGTCGCCGGAGTTTCACCGGAGTTCAACCAAGAAGGGTAGAACGCATTAAAGCTTCGTTTAAAGTGAGAAGACGGCTTTATGCTTTATAACTTTTGCGTGAGGCATGAGATTACCTAAATTAATCAAGAATATGTTTTATGGATTGATTAATGGTATTAAAGCATGTGTTATGTTATGTTAAAGAATATAACAGTTGGAAAACATGATTTGGAGGTTTGATTTGTGAAATTATCATAAATTGATATGTATTATGTTTCAAGGACCCAAATAGGTATTTTTGGATTAAGGACGTCAAAGAATACTTGCATGTAAAATTTCACGTTAATCGGACTCCGTTTGGGCAGTCAAACAGGCGTTGACCGCCAAGTCAACTGCTATACCCGATCGGGTATGGGCAAGTACCCGACCGGGTATTTGCTGCAAATTGTGCCAGGGGCTACTGTATCCTATACCTGATGGGGTATGGGTAGGTACTCGATCGGGTATGCATTTAAAATTCGCCCCAGGGGGCTACTGTCTCCTATATTCGACCGAGTATAGGTAGATACTCGATCGAGTATTGGGTTTCACACCCAACGGTAAGTTTGAATGAGTATAACGACGGGCATTCGGGTGAGAACTGTCCACGTTGATTACTAAGGAATATTATACGACTATAGGGCTAGGTATTGTCCATAGTCGAAGGAATGAGACGTTAGCCACATCCAGGTTAGGATTTGGTAGAGCATAGACCGGGGATTGAGTACCCTTGGACGGTGAATGATCCAGAATACTCCAGATGGGGTCGAGTACCCTTGGACGGTAAATGATCCAGAATACTCCAGGTGGGATTGAGTACCCTTGGATGGTAAATGATCCAAAATACTCCAGGTGGGGTCGAGTACCCTTGGACGGTAAATGATCCAGAATACTCCAGGTGGGGTGTGGTACCCTTGGACGGTAAATGATCCTAAATACTCCAGATTGGGTTGAGTGCCTTGGACGGTAAATGATCCTAAAACACTCAGTAGTATGAATCGAAGGTAGACCATAGCTTGTGAGCTAGGCATCCGGGAAAGGAGTGAGTAAAGTCAGGTAAGAACTTTATCTCTAAAGGACTCTTTAAAGGAAATAACCTACGGGTTGAGTATTTTACAAATATATATATATACAGTATGTATCATCGGGTGGATGAGTCACATCTAAATATATGTATCACCCTATTTTTGTGTCTGAAACATTAGTTATTCCCCATATAGCCAGCTTGTCACTAGTACTGACCCCTTCGGGGGCCCTCACATTTTTTCAGGTTAAGGCTAGGGTCCTTCTACCTGCACCTTTGCCTAGGGTGATTGATCAAGGAGGAAGTCGTGGTTCGTGCTTCCATTCTTATTTGAAATTTATAAACTTCTCATGGATATTTTTAAACAATGCTTTCTATTAACGCATTTGGGGGCCTGCGAGCCCGTGTTTGCCACGTGTGGCTAAGTATCAAACATTCTACTTCTGCATTTGTTTGATTATGATATTGATTTTGATTGTATGTGTTTACTAATCGGTTTGGCAATAGAATATGTTGGTCCCGGTTATACTGGATACAGTCTAGAGGGGGGGTGAATAGACTGTATTGGTTTTTAGCTTTTTAAACTAAGTACCAGATTTACAGAATAGCCTGTTCTGTTGGAAGAACAGACTGGCAGCGGATGGGGTTCTGGCAAGGAGTTCTGTTAGCCTCAGAGAAGCAATAGGCAGTAGGCCTTCTGTTAACTCGTAGAACAAGTTCTGCTGAACACAGATACCAAGTCCAAGGAGTTATACAGTTCTAACTAAGTGCAAGTATTAAAAGCAGTAAGTAAACGACACCAGGGATTTTTATAGTGGTTCAAGGAACAACTCGTTCCTCTAATCCACTGTTCCACTAAGCTGTAAAAACTGCCGTTTACAAAGCCTTAGTCCTAGTACTTAAGAAGCACTCCACGTCTTCTTCAAGCCTAGATGTGTCCTGGGATGCACTGCCTGGCTTCCTTTAACACTGGTCCTTTCACTGAGTTTCCTTGAAGTATCACCACTTCACTACTCCAGTTATTTGGACGTCCTTCTTGTAGCAAGAAGAGTTTCTGTTGAAACTGGGGTTCCTCCAACTAGCTTCGTTACAAAAGATTTGTATGTGATGAGCTTGAAGAGTTGAAGAACACTTGGAACTTTGCTTGAGTTGGAAAGAGTATATTTCCAACTTCTGCCTTCTCTTGTAGAAGATAATGAGTTTGAATCTCAAGGAGGCTTTTTGCTTTTCAGAGTTTGAATATCTTGCTTGAAGAGTTGTAGCAAAGGTTAGCAAAAGTTGCAAAGTTATCCGGTTGTTCTTCGTAGTGTATCTTTTATACTGAGGTTGTCTTCCCGTTGGAGGAGTAGGAGGACAACTGCATTTAATGCGCGATCAGTTGACTTGACTTGTAGAGCCCGATAAAGTTGGCGGGTTACTATTTTGGGATAAAGTATTCCTGACATTCCGGCCAATCATCTGCAATTACTCTACGTAGCATGGGGTGCATTAAATGAGCATTTAATGCATGCACTGTAGCTTTTCCGTTTTATACTCCTAGCCGTTGAAGGAATCTTTTAGTTGACTTCCCGGTTCTTTGAAAATCTTCTAAGTGTCAGACCTTCTGGTGTCTTTGTCTGAGAGTAGAACAGAGGAGGTCTGGAGCACTTTTGTTGGGAGTATCCAACAGAGACCCAGAAGGGTTTCTGTCAGAGTCAAGACTAACAGAGATCCTGAGGACTTCTGTTCTGGTGCAGAGAACCAAAGGTCCTCTGTTTCAATAAAGCCTTACGAGGGTCTTCTGCTCTGGGAGCCCTTCTGCTCTTGAAGCCCTTCTGCTCTTGAAGGTCTTCTGTCAAGTCGAATACATCTAAGAACTTTACAAGGAAAATTCTAATACATAAATCTAGCATCATCAAAATCTAGCATCATCAAAATCTAATTACAATTATTCCTTACAATTTCCCCCTTTTTGATGATGCCAAAACCCTTTAACTATTTCCAGAGAAGTGCCTTCACCAAAAAAAATTAAGTTTAAAAACTTCCATTAAAATCTTGGTGGGCAACTTGGCATAGGAAAATAGTAAGAGTACGATACATTCAGATAGCAGAATATAACAGAAATAAACAAACACAAACAGAAGGCAAAAAGACAAGAATTTGAGGAAAAGCACTTCAAAGTAAGAAGGCAGAGATGTGATTTTATTAGATAGGTTTTACAGAGTTTAAACCTTACACATTCTCCAGATTAGCTGCCTGTAGAGCTTCTTCCTCCAGTCTTTGAAGCCTGAGCAGTTCTTCATTTATTTCAACTCTGATTTTGAACAGATTGCCAGACCTTTGATAAGATGCCCATATTGGAGAAAGCTTGCAGTCCAAATAGTTGAGGACACCTTCATGTATGGTCTTTCCTGGGACAATGTTCTTCTTGTACCATTCTTCTGCTTCTTCAAGAGATCCTCCATACCTAACTCTGACAACACCATCTTTGTCCAGATAGAGGTGTTGTTGTTGGGTAGGAGTCATTTTAGCCTTCATCTCCTCAAATTGAGCTCTGTCAATGTTCTGAGAGCCACCCAATCTCCACTCAGTGAAGTTGAAAACTTTCTTCTTCTTGGTGCTCTTCTTTACTGGAGATGGGGGTCTAGGTATGCCTGCTGCTCTCTTCTTTTGTAGGGCAGCTTCAAAATAGGGAGCCGGATCTACTGCAGGCTCACCAGAGGAGGGTGCTCTGGTAGGGGTTCTGTGAGACCTAGGCCTGGTCTGTTGAGGGTCCTCTTCCCCCTTTTTGGCATCATGCAGATCTTCAATCATAAGACTGATCTTCTGGAATTCTGAGGCCTGGGTTGAGGCTATCTGCTCCAGGGCCTCTGGTAGTGTCTGGGTGACAGAAGTAAGGCCTTCAATCAGACCTTGTTGCTTCTGTATTGCAGAGAAGATGTCCTTGTTATTGGCTTCAAGGAGCACCATCTTCTGATACCGGTCTCTGTCAGTGGACAGAAGGGCTTGAGCCTGTTCTTGATGAGTTCTGCACATTTGCTCAATAGAGGTCAGGTGCCTCTCTGTTCTGGCATCAGATGTCTTCAGAGCCTCAAGGTGCTCTGAGATAGTGTGGATTGCTTGTCCTTGACTCAGGAGAGTCTGTTGAAAGATAGAGAGGGTTTTTTGGATGCCTACCACTTCTGTTGACAGGACATCTGTTCTGGCAGAGGAGGAGGCGATGAAGTTGTTGAGTGTCCCAGTGAGGTTCTCAAAGCGGTCAGAGATGAACTGCATACCTGAATTCAGATTGTCATTCACATGAGCAAGATGCCCATAGTGTTTATCATTTATCTCTATCAGCTTGTTCAAGCCTTGGAGGATCTGCCCTCCAAATTCTTCAGCAGATTCAACAAATTTGTCGAAGGGAATGTTATTCTGTTGTCCATCTGCTTGAGGCATCTCTAGACCTCTTCCCCTAGGTAGTGGGTGATGTTCTTGGACAGATGATAGAGAATGGACAAGCTGTTCATGTTCCAGTTGAGTCAGAGGAGGGGTCTTCTGTCTCTTGGATGTGGCCTTGTAGGATTTGCTGATCATGAATCCATCCATGTCAGAGGAAATCTCATAAGGAGAGTAGATAGGTTTTCTGTTGCGAACCACCTTCTTTTTCTTTCTCAGAGAGGGATTGGGGGCAACAGAGTCCCTAGAATACCCTTTGGGTGCAGAGATGGGAGAGACAGTTGTAGGATCTGAGTCTCTGAGAAACCATACAGGTTTAAGGTTTTCTGCAGGTTGTTGCGGAGGTGAAGATTCTGGAGGAGGAGATTGATGATCAGTTTCAGAGGATGAGGAGGATATCTGTTGGGGTGAGGGGTTCTGGTGCTGGGGTGAAGAGTGAACAGGTGAGGCATTCTGTTGAGGGGGTGATGGAGGAGGTGAGGGTGAACGGTTTCTGTAGGGAACAATTGCTCTGCAGGGTGATGCAGTTTTCTGTTTGGGTGATTGAGGAGGGGTGGGGGTATTCTGTTCAGGAGATTTAGGTTGAGGGTGTTCTGATGGAGGGGTTTCTGTGCTGGTGGTAGGTGAGGGAATGAGGGGTTCTGTTGGGATAATAACAGAAGGGGTTGGAGAGTTTACCTCAATGATGTTATCCACGAGCAAGGAAGTCCTCCACTCCTTGATATGCTCCATCATAGCTTGTCCTTCTGACTTGAGTACAGAGGACTCTCCTGGGTTGAAGTTGGGCTGTACAGAGTCAGTTGCCATTTTGGTGAACAACCATTCTTCAAAGGCTGCAATTTCTCCATCTTCTAGAGGTTTGACAGCTTCCTCCGAGGGTGAAGAAATGAGAATAGCCTTTCCCTTGTAGCTTGCCTTCTTCTTCTCAAGGACAGAGTGAAGAAAGTTGAGGGCAAAGCACTTTGAGACATCATCAGTCCCAACCCAATTCAGGATGGCTTCTTCTTCTGCCTCATAGTGATCAAAAAACTGAATTATTTTGTGGAGGGGTCCCATTCTCCATCTTCTCCATTCAAGGACCCGGGTAAACTGTCTGTCAAGCAAGGACAGATACCCATCTTTGATAGGACTAGGGTGCTCTGGTGTAGTTGGCACCATGTTCTGTTCAGGAGATGCAGCAGAGGTGGGGATCTCTGGTTCCCCCTGAGTGTCTGCCACTCCCTCAGACACAGAAACCACAGGTTTAGCAACCTTCTTCTTGGGTTTGGTGGTCCTCTTCCTCTTCTGTCCGGCCTTAGGGGGGCAACATGTGCTTCCCCTTCAGTCTTCTTCTTCTTCTTTTCAGCCTTTGGAGGAGCAACAGGTGCTTCCCCTTCGGTCTTCTTCTTCTTCTTTTCAGCAGAAGGGGCTACAGAGAGAGGTTTCTGTACCTTCTCTCCTTGTTGTCTTTTAGCCTCAAGTTGAAGCTGTCTCTTCAGTTCTGCCTTGATGGCTTTTTCCCTATTTCGAGAGGCAGTCAGGAAGATTACCTTGGTGTGATCCAAAGCTGAAGCCTTCCTCAAGTTTACCCCTTGTTTGAGGAGCACTTCTGAAATGAGCAGTCCATGCCCTAGCTTCCCAGAATAGAGGCTAGTCTTTGGATTCTTCTTCTTGATCACTTCAATCAGGGACTTCACCATGACTTGTCCCCAATTGATGTTTACCCCATGATGCACTGCATAAAGGGCCTTTGCATTGGCAGTTGTGACATCATCTGTGGAGGTGTACTTGCACCATAAACATTTGTGGAAGATGTTTATGAGCAGCTCAAATTCCCTCTTGAGCAGGTTCTTCTTGATGTTGACCTTCTCTACCTCTTCACCTTTTCTGCAGAACTTCTTCTTGAATTCTGGCAGAGGGATGTCAGTATCCTCCAAATCAAGTAGAGAGGTCCTGTCTTCCTCTACTTGGATATTGAAGATGTTGTTGATGACGTCAGCATTAATCAAAACTTCTTCTCCTTGATGTGGATCTGGTTTGAACTCCACTTCTGATTTGACCAATCACTTGGTTAGGAGGATGGTCTCTTAACCATGTTAGGTCAGGTTCTGTCAGCTGCTGTCTTGGTCTCTCTGGTTCCTCATCTTAAAAGTCTTCATCTTCATTCAACAGAAGGGGGTTTGGTGCAGGTGTTGGAAATGCAGGGTTGTCTGCCACCTCTTCTGTTGGTTCTGGTGTTCTGTCTTCTATGCTGACTTCCTTGAGAATCTCTGTTACCTCTTTAACAGAGATGCTTTCATCAAACTTCACATGTATGGATTCTTCAACATGTAGGGTCCTTCTGTTGAGTACTCTATAGGCTTTACTGGTGTTTGAATAGCCTATAAAGACTCTTTCATCAGCCTTTTCTTGAAATACTTTCAGATGCTCCTTTCCATTGTTGAGAATGTAGCACTTGCATCCATATACATGAAAGTAGCTGAAGTTTGGCTTTCTTCCCTTCCAGAGTTCAAAAGGGGTCTTCTGGTGATTCTTGTTGATCATGCTTCTGTTCTGAGTATAGCATGCAGTGTTGATTGCTTCAGCCCAATATCTCATAGGCAATCCAGATTCTGCAATCATTGTTCTTGCAGCTTCTTTTAACGTTCTGTTCCTTCTTCCTGCTACGCCATTCTGTTGAGGGGTTCTGGCGGCAGAAAGTTGATGAAAAGTTCCATTCTGATCACAGAAGTCCTTTATGACTTGGTTGACAAATTCAGTTCCTCTGTCTGATCTGATTGTCTTCACTTTCAAGTTCTTCTCAGTCTGAAGTTGCTTTAACAGAGATGGCAACTTCTGAAGAGTTTCATTTTTCTTTGACAGAAAAACAGTCCATGTGTATCTGGAGTAGTCATCAACCATGACTAGGGTGTATTTCTTGCCACCAACGCTTGGAGTCTCAACAGGTCCAAATAAATCCATGTGAATCAGATTTAGAGGACTTGTAGAAAGATCTCCAGCAATGGGTTTGAAGGAATTCTTCACTTGTTTGCCTTTCTGACATGCACTGCAGAGGGTCTCCTTCTTGTATACAATGTCTGGTAGCCCTTCTACAATGTGTTCTCTGGCCAGTTTGTTGATTGTTTTGAAATTCAAGTGGTTGAGCTTTTTGTGCCAGTCCCAGCTCAGTTTTGAATCTCCCTTGGCTATCAGGCAAACTCCATCTTTTGCAGTGTTCCAATCAACTACATAGATGTTCTTCTTCCTTGATGCTGTAAGAACCACTTCCTTTGTTGTCTCATGCTTCACATAGCAGAAGTCCTTTGTGAATTCAACAGTGTAGCCTTTGTCACAGAATTGGCTAGCACTTAGCAAGTTGAACTTCAGTCCTTTGACATATGAGACATCATCAATGATTATCTGGTTCTTGATCAGCTTTCCTCTTCCTTTTGTTTGACCTTCTTTGTCATTACCTCCAAAGGTAACTCTAGGTCCTTTGCATTTCTGGAACTCTGTTAGGCAACTTCTATCACTTGTCATGTGCCTGGAGCATCCACTATCAATAAACCATTCTTGTTCAGAGATGGCTCCAGCACACAGTTCCTGCAAGATCAAAAAAAAGATTTAGGTACCCAAGCAATGCTGGGTCCTGGGGGGTCATGGAGTCTGGGTAGTTGGTACCATTTTGGTCTCATCAAGTGAAACCTTGGTGGGTGGTACCCATTGTCCACCTGGTAGTTATAGTAAACTGAAGTGTGATTCACTTTGGGCAGATGCTTGTGAGGGTCATGCTTCCTGTTTACATACTTTTGCATAGCTTTCTTTGTTGGAAAGAAGTCCCATATACTATCAAGAGCAGAGGGACGGTTAACCTTGGGCTTCTGAAGTTGACCAGCCAACCTCTTCTGCCTGAAGTTAACTTTCTCTTGATATTTGCCCTTCTGGTGATCATTTCTGGCACGATTGACATGAGGTTGTCTGTCAATGAATGGTCTTTTATTTTTGTTATTTTGAAAACCTCTTCTGTTGTTAGGTTTTCTGCCAGGTTCATTATTTTTCAAAAAAGGTTTCTGTTGAACCTTTATCTTACCATTTTCTGGTCTGACTTCCTCATGAACAACCTTGGTGCCAGATACACCAGCTTGACAGATGGGGCTAGTAATCAGTGGCTCTATGACCTTGTCTGCCTTAGAACCTCTGGTGCTAGGCATTACGGAAGGCTCACCTGATTCTGTTGAGCCATAACCGAGACCAAAACCAGTGCCAATCTATTGATCAAGCACAATCTTTTCCATGGAAGACTGGGCCTTCTGGTAAGCTTTGTACTTAATCTCGAGAGGCTCTATTTCTCTTATTCTCTTAAGAAGAGAAACATTTTCAGTTTCCAGTTGATCTCTTTCCTCAATTAGAAGATTGATTTTGATCTCAACCTCCTTCTTTAAGTCAAGAATTTCAGCTTTCAACTTACTGTTTTCTTCTGTTACAGAAGAATAAGTGGCTTGTATGGCCTTAAACTCTTCCCAAAATTCTGACATTGAATCAGAATCAAAAGCTAAGCCTACCGAAGAAAAACTAGATTCAGAAGTAGAGGTTACCTCATCATCAGA
Source organism: Cuscuta europaea (assembly GCA_945859875.1). NCBI lineage: Eukaryota > Viridiplantae > Streptophyta > Magnoliopsida > Solanales > Convolvulaceae > Cuscuta > Cuscuta europaea. Next base: position 1,270,897 of record CAMAPE010000009.1, on the reverse strand, counting down.
ATGAGCCATCAGGAAAAGGTCTTCTGTCTCAGTATCCAGGCAACAGAAGGCCTCATCAGAATCTGAGTCAGAACTGGATTCTGTTTCTGACAGAGGGTCTTTCTCCAGCTGTTCTGTCACAAGTGCCTTTCTTCTTCTGGAGTTGTCCTCGTACTTCTTCTTTTCTCCATCCTGTCCTTGCTTCTTGGACACTCTAGGATGGGGACAATCAGCCTTGAAGTGACCAGGTTGTCTGCAGTTGTAACAGAGAAGCTCTCCACTGCTTTCTGTTGATTTGACCTTCTGGTATGGCTTTCTGTTGAAAGATGGACTCCTTCCATCTTTGGGATTCTTCATGAACTTTTTGAATCTCCTGGCAAAGGCAGCCATATATTCATCAGATAAGAGTACTGAAGGGTCAAAATCATTTACCTTAGATGTGCTGGCAGTGAGGGCTGTAGTGGTCCTCTCTTCTGGTACATCTTCCTTCTCTTCAATCATTTCAAACTCATGAGCTTTGAGATCTGAAATGAGCTTATCAGTGGGATAAGTCTTTACATCCTTGCTGGCTTGGACAGCAACTACCTTCATCTTCCATGCTGAGGGCAGTCCCCTCAACACCTTCAGGTTGATTTCCTTGGTTGTGAGATCCTTGCCAAGCTCAGAGATCTCTCCAGTGAGAGTGAGGAGCCTGTCATACATCTTGAAGATGCTTTCACCAAGGAGAAGTTTGAAATCATCAAACTTCTTGTTGGCTATGGTTAGTTTGTTGTCCTTCTCTTGCTCATCACCAGCTCCAATGAGCTCAAGAGTATCCCAGATTTCCTTAGCAGTCTTGCACTTCTTGATTCTGTTGAAGTACCTATCATCAATGGACTTGTAGAGGATGTCCTTGGCAATATTGTCTAGGTTGTACTTTCTCCTCTCTTCAGTGGTCCATTCTGACTTGGCTTTGTTGATCATCTGGGGTCTGGTGTTGTCTATGGCATGTTCAGGGTTGACCTTCTGGAAGCTTGTGAAGGGGCCAATATCTAGAACTTCCCACATCTCATCATGCAGGGCACAGAGATGTGCTTTCATCCGGATCCTCCAGTCATCAAACTTAAGATCTGAAAACATAAGATTCTTGGACAAGGAGTGATCCATTATATCAGATAGAAATGAGATAAAACAGAAAAACAAGTGGATCTTTGTTCAACAAATAACCTAAGAGATTATTAGAACAAGGAGGCTCTGATACCACTTGTTGGTCCCGGTTATACTGGATACAGTCTAGAGGGGGGGTGAATAGACTGTATTGGTTTTTAGCTTTTTAAACTAAGTACCAGATTTACAGAATAGCCTGTACTGTTGGAAGAACAGACTGGCAGCGGATGGGGTTCTGGCAGGGAGTTCTGTTAGCCTCAGAGAAGCAATAGGCAGTAGGCCTTCTGTTAACTCGTAGAACAAGTTCTGCTGAACACAGATACCAAGTCCAAGGAGTTATACAGTTCTAACTAAGTGCAAGTATTAAAAGCAGTAAGTAAACGACACCAGGGATTTTTATAGTGGTTCAAGGAACAACTCGTTCCTCTAATCCACTGTTCCACTAAGCTGTAAAAAATGCCGTTTACAAAGCCTTAGTCCTAGTACTTAAGAAGCACTCCACGTCTTCTTCAAGCCTAGATGTGTCCTGGGATGCACTGCCTGGCTTCCTTTAACACTGGTCCTTTCACTGAGTTTCCTTGAAGTATCACCACTTCACTACTCTAGTTATTTGGACGTCCTTCTTGTAGCAAGAAGAGTTTCTGTTGAAACTGGGGTTCCTCCAACTAGCTTCGTTACAAAAGATTTGTATGTGATGAGCTTGAAGAGTTGAAGAACACTTGGAACTTTGCTTGAGTTGGAAAGAGTATATTTCCAACTTCTGCCTTCTCTTGTAGAAGATAATGAGTTTGAATCTCAAGGAGGCTTTTTGCTTTTCAGAGTTTGAATATCTTGCTTGAAGAGTTGTAGCAAAGGTTAGCAAAAGTTGCAACGTTATCCGGTTGTTCTTCGTAGTGTATCTTTTATACTGAGGTTGTCTTCCCGTTGGAGGAGTAGGAGGACAACTGCATTTAATGCGCGATCAGTTGACTTGACTTGTAGAGCCCGATAAAGTTGGCGGGTTACTATTTTGGGATAAAGTATTCCTGACATTCCGGCCAATCATCTGCAATTACTCTACGTAGCATGGGGTGCATTAAATGAGCATTTAATGCATGCACTGTAGCTTTTCCGTTTTATACTCCTAGCCGTTGAAGGAATCTTTTAGTTGACTTCCCGGTTCTTTGAAAATCTTCTAAGTGTCAGACCTTCTGGTGTCTTTGTCTGAGAGTAGAACAGAGGAGGTCTGGAGCACTTCTGTTGGGAGTATCCAACAGAGACCCAGAAGGGTTTCTGTCAGAGTCAAGACTAACAGAGATCCTGAGGACTTCTGTTCTGGAGCAGAGAACCAAAGGTCCTCTGTTTCAATAAAGCCTTACGAGGGTCTTCTGCCCTGGGAGCCCTTCTGCTCTTGAAGCCCTTCTGCTCTTGAAGGTCTTCTGTCAAGTCGAATACATCTAAGAACTTTACAAGGAAAATTCTAATACATAAATTCTAAAGGGGTACTTCTAAAGTCCTAATAAATCTAGCATCATCAAAATCTAATTACAATTATTCCTTACAGAATATATTGGACTCCTTGTATGATTCAATAAGGATGAACTAAGGTCATTCTTATCGGGTTGTACAGCGGTTGTCTACGTGGCTCGGATGCGGTCCGGGGCGTGACAATTCAATGGTATCAGAGCCATCGATTTCTAAACTATATAATTAACCTCTCAATAGTCTTATTGTTAAAAAGTTTTAAGCAAAACCATGAGCAAAAGTTTTTGTACTTAAGGGACCGTTGGAAACCAAGTTAGTGACCTCTTATTGTTAAGACGGTACCCTTAACAATTTGTTGGTCATAATGTTGGACCAAGTGGTATCTTTTGTACTATTCCATCAATCGACATTGAAACGAATCTAACGGCTCATTCCTGAGTTTCTTTCAGAAATGGAGGGTGGGCGCAGAATTACTAGGAGAAACCCAATGGGTCGTGTACCGGGGGTCACCGGGCACGATACACGGGCTGAATCACGAACCTCTAGGGGTAGAGGCTGGAGCCAAGGCTGAGGAGGAGGCCGAGGCAGGGGTCGTGGGCGTTCCACAACGCCAACGGCAATTAGCACGCGTGTCCGTTCGGTGCACCCGTCTTGGGCCACCGAACCGGATGACTTCACCTATGCTCCAAGCACGGAGCAAGAGGAGACCCCGTACAATGGGGAGGACTTTGAAGAAGAAGATGAGGATGATGATCCTCATTATGACCGTATGAGTGAGGTACTAGAATGATACCTCGAGAGCAAGGCAAAGAGAGAACAGCGGCGCCAAGCTAGACAAGCTAGACAGGCCACGGGACAGGGAAGTCGGGGAGCTTCTAGTGCTCCATCTGGAGCATTCGGAGGAGACACGATGGTATGTATCTCCAAGTACCTCAAGGAGGCTAGGGCCTTGGGGTGCAAATCGTTTGATGGCAAGGGCGACATATCTGAGGCCGCCGACTGGATTAAGAAGCTGAATGATGCTTCTAGGGATATGCAGATTGGACTCGACGTGAAGTTGAGGGTTGCCACCAGGCTACTAGACGGGGTAGCTGCCGTATGGTGGGAAGGCGTGGAAGGAAAGTTCCACGGCGAAGCCACTTGGGAGAAATTCGAAGTGGAATTCTATAATCAGTACTACTCCGAATTTGAAATAAACCTCAAAAGAAGAGAGTACACAAATTTGAAATAGGAGGATGGTTGCTCAGTGAGGCAATTGGAACAGAGGTTCTGGGACTTGGCACGATTCATACCAGAATACTCTTTGGATGAAAATCGTATGGCCAATCATTTTTGGGATGCTCTACAGTTGGACATCCGTGACTGGGCTACTTATCATCATAACATGACATTTAGCCAAATCATTGATCAAGGGCTCCTTGGGGAAACCGAATGGAACGAAAGACATGTGAGAGATGCCGAGGAGGCGAAGAAGAGGAGATGGGGAAATTCTGGACCCGAAGACCACTCTCGGAAGAATCACGCCGGAGGTGGCAATATATTCAGGGCACTGGCACCACCTGTGAAAAAGAATAAGGGCCTAGGAGGGCAAGGGGCCAAACCAGGGAGTACGTGGTCACCGAGGTGCGCAAATTGCGGCAAGAACCATGCGGGGAAGTGCAATGAACCACCCTGGTGTTACAAATGTGGTAGCACGAGCCACCTCAAATCCTTTTGCCCAATGTTGAATGAAGGGGACCATCGGGGGATATGGAAGGACCCACGACTAGTAGGGGATGTGCGGGGCCGTCTCAGGGCGGCACAGGAAGGGGCGAACCCACGGCTAGCAACGCCGCGTCCGTTAACCAAGGGAGGACCCAAGCACGGGTGTATGCAATGACCGAGGCAGATGCTCAGGCCAACCCGGACTCCATTGCGTGTAATCTCTTGATTTCACATGCATTTTTTTCATTTACTAGAAGTAAAACCTTCAGAAAATATGTATGACCCGATCGGGTACCCCTATAGACCCGACCGGGTATGGACTATGTTTCAGTTTTGATGTGTGTACTCGTTCGGGCGAGCATGGCAGGATCTTTCACTTTTGGCATTTCCAACAATACCCGATCGGGTATGGTTATATACTCGATCGGGTATAAATAATTTTTTTTCGAAGTGTGTACTCGATCGAGCATTGTTGGCAGGAAGCTTTTAGTTGAAATTTTCGAGTGATACCCGACCGGGTATAGACATATACCCGACCGGGTATTGACAATTTGTTCGAGTTCGAGGCATGTACTCGACCGGGCAAGGATAATAGGAAGTCTCTTCCGTAGGGGTTCGAGTAATACCTGGCCGGGTATGGGGTCTTACCCGACCGGGTATAGAGTAGTCCTAGGCTGAAAAATTTTCGTTCAGTCCTTTTCAGTCGGGATGTTGAGTAGTGTGTCTTACATGACTTATATATGTAGGAACACTAAAGATCAACGATAGAGATGCGAGAATTCTCATCGATACCGGGGCACAACGTTCATTCATGAGCGAAGCGTTTGCCAAGGGATTGGACATGCCTTTAGTAGCAATGGTGCAACCTTTGTTGGTCTCTACACCATTGGGAGATGACGTGGAGAGGAAACACTACTATCCCTCATGTAATGTAGGGATAGAGGAGCACCGTCTAACGTGTGACTTTGTGCCTTTAGACATGCTCGAGTTTGATGATATACTTGGCATGGATTGGCTTGAAAAACACCACGCGAAGGTAGATTGTTACACCAAGGTGTTAGAACTAAAAGATGGTGAGGGAAATAATCTATGCTTCGAGGGAGATAGAGGGAAATTCAATCCTTGTATCATATCGGCCATAAGGGCAAGGCGTATGATAAGGAAAGGGTGTCAAGCTTACTTTGCCTCTATCATAGGCAATGAAGGCAAGGGAAAGAGCCTCACAAAAGTGAGGGTGGTGAGTGAGTACCCAGAAGTTTTCCCTGAAGAACTCCCGGGACTCCCACCAGATCGAGAAATTGAGTTTGCAATTGAAGTAGAACCCGACACAAAACCCATCTCGATTCCTCCATATCGAATGGCACCGGCTGAACTTCAGGAGCTAAAGGTTCAATTAGAGGAATTACTGGATAATGGGTTCATTAGACCAAGTCATTCGCCATGGGGGCACCAGTTCTTTTTGTAAAGAAGAAGGATGGTTCACTTAGAATGTGCATTGATTACCGTCAGTTGAACAGGGTCACGATAAAGAACAAATACCCTTTACCAAGGATTGACGACTTGTTTGATCAACTACGGGGGGTCACCGTGTTCTCTAAAATCGACTTGAGGTCGGGCTACCATCAACTGAAGATCAAGGAGAGTGACATACCCAAAAGTGCATTCCGTACAAGGTATGGTCACTATGAGTTTCTAGTAATGTCTTTTGGGCTTACGAATGCCCCCGCAGCATTCATGGACCTCATGAACCGAGTATTTCACCAATACTTGGACCAGTTCGTCATTGTATTCATAGATGATATCTTGATATACTCCATGAATGAAGAAGAACACGAGAAACGTCTAAGGCTTGTGCTTGAAACACTGCGGGAGAAGCAACTCTTTGCCAAATTCTCTAAATGTGAATTTTGGTTTGGGGAGATCGGCTTCCTCGGGAATGTGGTATCAGGCTCGGGAACTTCAGTTGATAACTCGAAGATTGAAGCAGTCACTAATTGGGAGAGGCCCAAGAATGTGAAGGAAATAAGGAGTTTTCTCGGTCTAGCGGGGTATTACCGCAAATTCGTGGAGAAGTTCTCGGTGATAGCATCTCCACTCACAAAGCTCACTAAAAAGGGGGCTAAGTTTGTGTGGGATGACAAGTGTGAGAAGGGTTTTCTTGAGCTAAAGAAACGTTCGACTGAAGCACCAGTGCTTGCCCTACCCGTGTAAGGGTTAGGGTATGACATCTACAGCGATGCTAGCATCCAGGGGCTGGGATGCGTATTGATGCAATCGGGGAAGGTAATTGATTACGCTTCTCGGCAATTGAGAAAGTATGAAGTAAATTACCCCACACACGATCTGGAGCTAAGAGCGGTGGTGTTTGCTTTGAAGATTTGGAGGCACTACCTCTACGGAGAGTTGTGTCACATCTATACCGATCACTAGAGTTTGACTTATGTGTTCACTCAGAAAGAGTTGATCAAGGATTACAACTTGATTATCGAATATCATCCAGGGAAGGCTAACGTGGTGGCCGATGCTCTTAGTAGGAAGAGTTCATCGGGGGCTTTACTCACATGCTTACAAGCATTGAGGGCACACGTGGAGGCATCCACAGATGGGGCGTTATTGGCCAGATTTGAGGTGAGACCCACCTTATTAGACGAAATCATAACATGTCAACACAATGACGGGGAGTTTCAGAAGATCCGGGAACGGATGCTTATGGAACTCGTCGAGGGTTTCCGAGAGAGAGAAGATGGACTCTTGCTATTCAAAGAACGAGTGTGTGTACCGTCAGATGAGGAGCTCCGAATGTCTATCCTTGAGGAGGCTCACTCATCTGCTTATGCCATGCACCCGGGCGGTACAAAGATGTATCGGGACTTGAAGGAAAGTTACTGGTGGTCGGGGATGAAAAGAGAGATTGCTGAATATGTGAGCCATTGCCTTACCTACCAGCAGGTTAAGCCAGGACATCAACACCCAGCAGGATTATTACAACCACTTACCATTCCAGAATGGAAGTGGGATCATGTTACCATGGACTTCGTGGTGGGTCTGCCACGAACGGTTAGGAACTACAACACGGTATGGGTGGTAGTTGATAGGTTGACCAAGAGTGCTCATTTCCTACCGATCAACACTACTTATACGCTTGAACGACTGGCCAAGTTGTACACAGATGAGATTGTGAGACTGCATGGGGTTCCGGTTACTATAGTATCGGATAGAGACCCACGGTTCACATCACGGTTTTGGCCTAAGTTCTAGGAATCCATGGGTACGAAATTGAGGTTTAGCACCGCATTTCATCCTCAAACGGATGGGCAATCTGAACGGGTGATTCAGATTTTGGAGGACATGTTGAGGGCATGTGCCTTGGAGTTCCAGGGAAGCTGGGACAATCAGTTGGCTTTAGTGGAATTCCCCTATAACAACAGTTATCAGGCGAGTATAGGCATGCCTCCATACGAAGCATTGTATGGGAGGAAATGTCGGACACCTTTGTGCTGGGACGAGGTCGGCGAAGCTAAGCTTGAGGGCACTGAGCTAGTTGAGATCACCAAAGAAAAGGTAAAGGTTATTCAGGATAGACTCAAGGCTGCCCAAGACCGGCAGAAGAGCTATGCAGATAAACGTCGGAGGGCGTTGGAGTTTGAGGTCGGTGATGAAGTATTTCTGAGGGTGTCACCTTGGAAAGGGATCATCAGGTTCCTCAGTCGAGGTAAGCTTAACCCACGTTATATAGGTCCGTTCAAAATCCTTGAAAGAATTGGGGTTGTAGCATACCGACTTCAGTTAACTCCAGAACTAGAAAAAATTCACAATGTATTTCATGTATCTATGCTCAAGAAGTATGTACGGGACCCGTCACATATTCTTGAAAAACCGCCAGTGGAAATACGAGAAGATCTGCACTACGAGGTGCAACCGGTAAAGATCATGGACCGACAGCTAAAGAAGCTAAGGAGCAAAGAGGTATCGATGGTGAAAGTACTTTAGGAGAGTGATCGCGTCGAGGAGCAAACTTGGGAAGTGGAGACCGTGATGAGGGAACAATATCCATTTCTGTTTGATTAGACACGTGGATTTCGGGGACGAAATCCCAAATAAGGGGGGTAGAACTTGTAACACCGCCCCCAAGTATTTGTACTTTATCAAATTATGTATTGAATCCTAAGAAATGAATAAACACATTTTATGTGATTGTAAATTTTTATCATTTCTTTTACGTGAATAGTAAAATTCATGTGGGGCCCGCACCAGAAATGGGGGCCGCCTGATATTATCGGGACCACATATTATATTAATCTTGGCCTAGATAATATTTATATGGTGGTGGATATCCTAATTGGGTCATGGCAATGGCATAGGGTTGACCGGTTGGTCAAACGAGACCAAATTATCAGTATCGGCAATTTATCAGATAACATCCCGAAAAGGAATTTCGGAGACTTCTAACTTAAAGTTGAGGAATACATATTCACTCTAAGGTCCAATAAGGATTGGGAACAAGTGTTATATTTTATTTGACCCGATAAAATAAAATATAAGTAAAAGAGTCCAGAAAATACAACTTCGGGACCGGTTGTACACAACGCCTCCGGGACACAAAGGTTGACCTCCCACATAAGTGGGGGCCAACCCACGTTTTTAGCTCTGCAAGGAGGTCAAGGTAGCCGCACAAGATATTGGGAAACAAGCAAGAATTGATTGGAGGCCAAACAAATATAAAGAAATGGGACCCCTCTCTCACATTATTGTGAGAAATGCCAAAAAAGGCATTCTCCATCACCCCCATAACCCTTATGCTCGACCCAAGCCACCAAGGAAAGATAGGAAAAGCTCTGCAAACACCCATCTCCATTGTTGAAGGGAGATCAAATGAGCAAGAAGCTAAATGAAGAAGAAAGAGTTGCAAAAGCAGAGGAAAACCTTGAGAATAAAGGTGAGAAGCTTCTTGCTAACTTTTCTCCAATCCTTTTTATCATATGACTTTCATATCACATGAAGGACCCCTACAATTGTTCTACATGTTTAGAAGTGTAGTATGAGGGGTTGGAAGGTAGTTCTAAGTCCAAGAATGGACTTAGAAGTCAAAGTGACCGATTCGCCGGAAAATAACCTTTTAGAGGTTATTTGTATTGATATGGGTTGTATGATGATGAAACATTGTTAGGAACTTGCCTAAGGTGTTCCTAGCATTTCCATGGAGTTGGAATACTTCACCGGAGTTTCACCGGAGTTCAACAAAACTCGTCGGAGTTTCACCGGAGTTCAACCAAGAAGGGTAGAACGCATTAAAGCTTCGTTTAAGGTGGGAAGACGGCTTTATGCTTTATAACCTTTGCGTGAGCCATGAGATTACCTAAATTAATCAAGAATATGTTTCATGGATTGATTAATGGTATTAAAGCATGCGTTATGTTATGTTAAAGAATATAACATAGTTGGAAAACATGATTTGGAGGTTTGATTAGTGAAATTATCATAAATTGATATGTATGATGTTCCAAGGACCCAAATAGGTATTTTTTGATTAAGGACGCCAAAGAATACTTGCATGTAAAATTTCACGTTAATCGGACTCCGTTTAGGCGGTCAAACAGGCGTTGACCGCCAAGTCAACTACTATACCCGATCGGGTATGGGCAAGTACCTGACCGGGTATTTGTTGCAAATTGTACCAGGGGCTACTGTCTTCTATACTCGATCGGGTATGGGTAGGTACTAGATCGGGTATGCATTGAAAATTAGCCCCAGGGGGCTACTGTCTCCTATACTCGACCGAGTATAGGTAGATACTCGATCGAGTATTGGGTTTCACACCCAACGGTCAGTTTGAATGAGAATAATGAGGGCTATAGGGCTGTCCACGTTGGTTACTAAGGAATATTATACGACTATAGGGCTTGGTATTGTCCATAGTCGAAGGAATGAGACGTTAGCCACATCCAGGTTAGGATTTGGTAGAGCATACACCGGGGATTGAGTACCCTTGGACGGTAAATGATCCAGAATACTCCAGGTGGGGTCGAGTACCCTTGGACGGTAAATGATCCAGAATACTCCAGGTGGGGTTGAGTACCCTTGGACGGTAAATGATCCAAAATACTCCAGGTGGGGTCGAGTACCCTTGGACGGTAAATGATCCAGAATACTCCAAGTGAGGTTGGGTACCCTTGGACGGTAAATGATCCTAAATACTCCAGATTGGGTTGAGTGTCTTGGACGGTAAATGATCCTAAAACACTCAGTAGTATGAATCGCAGGTAGACTATAGCTTGTGAGCTAGGCATCCGGGAAAGGAGTGAGTAAAGTCAGGTAAGAACTTTATCTCTGAAGGACTCTTTAAAGGAAATAACCTACGGGTTGAGTATTTTACAAATATATATATACAGTATGTATCATCGGGTGGATGAGTCACATCTAAATATATGTATCACCCTATTTTTGGGTCTCGTGTCTGAAACATTAGTTATTCTCCATATAGCCTGCTTGTCACTAGTACTTATATGGAGTACTGACCCCTTCGGGGGCCCTCACAATTTTTCAGGTTAAGGCTAGGGTCCTTCTACCTGCACCTTTGCCTAGGGTGATTGATTAAGGAGGAAGACGTGATTCATGCTTCCATTTTTATTTGAAATTTATAAACTGCTCATGGATATTTTTAAACAATGCTTTCAATTAACGCATTTGGGAGCCTGCGAGCCCGTGTTTGCCACGTCTGGCTAAGTATCAAACATTCTACTTCTGCATTTGTTTTATTATGATATTGATGTTGATTGTATGTGTTACTAATCGGTTTGGCAATAGAATCTATCGGATGCCTTGTATGATTCAATAAGGATGAACTAAGGTCGTTCTTATCGGGTTGTACGGCGATTGTATACGTGTCTCGGATGCGATCCGGGGCGTGACAAAAGTAATCATGGCTCTCACATTGCTTGTATCCCTTGATTACAAGTCTAGCCTTGTACTTATTGATGGTGCCGTCAGGTTTCATTTTTCGTTTAAAAATCGACTTAGATCCCAAAGGTTTATTTCCCGGAGGAAGATCAACCAATTCCCATGTGTGATTTTGTAGGATAGAATCCACCTCGCTTTTGATGGCTTCTTTCCACATAGGACCTTTGGTAGACGTCACGGCTTCCGTATAAGTCCGTGGCTCATTTTCTACCAAACATGTTAGAAAATCCGGTTCATTTTCTACCACACATGATAGAATATCCGAGTCAAATTCTACCAAGTAGGTGAGAAAATCCGGTCCGAAGGATTTTTCAACTCTAGCACGTTTGCTACGTCTGGGTTCGGCTTCTTCTCCGGACCCCTCGCTAGTATTTTCCATAGCTACGTCAAATGTTCGTTTTGACATGCTTGGTCCTTCGTTGGACTTGCATGGAAATACGTCTTCAAAGAATGATGCATTCCTTGATTCAATTATTGTGTTTTTATGTAAATCCGGATTATTTGAATCGTACACTAAAAACCGATAAGCACTACTATTTTGTGCATATCCAATAAAAATACAATCCACCGTTTTTGGACCTATTTTTATTTTCTTAGGTGTTCGTACAAGCAGTTTTGCAAGACACCCCCACACTTTTAAATATTGATAGGAAGGCCTTCTACCTTTCAACAACTCGTATGGAGTTTTGTCATACTTTTTCTGGGGAACCTTATTTAAAAGGTAATTGCTTGACAAGACTGCTTCGCCCCACATATTTTGTGGTAGGCCCGAAATTACTAGCATCGCATTCGTCATATCTTTCGATGTGTGATTCTTTCGTTCGGCAACACCATTTGATTGAGGTGAATAGGGTGTGGTATGTTCATGTACTATACCCACACTCGCGCAAAATTCTCTAATTGGTGCTTCATACTCACCACATCGATCACTTCTAACCGTTTTAATCTGTCGATTAAGTTGGTTTTCCACTTCATTCTTATAAAGAATGAATTTATCGATTGCTTCGTGTTTATTTTTTAATAAATAAACATAGTTATAGCGAGTGCTATCATCGATAAAAGTAATAAAATATTTATTACCGCCACGTGTTTGTATTGATTTAAAATCACAAACGTCAATATGAATTAATTCAAGTGATTCCGTTTTTCTTTCCATCGATTTGAAAGACGTTTTCGTTAGCTTTGCCTCTACACAAACTTCACATTTGTGATTCACATCAATTGTGAATTTAGGAATGTGTTCCATGTTAATTAATCTACGTATAGAATTAAAATTAACATGTCCTAGTCTACCATGCCACACATTGGAAGACTCAAGCAAGTAAGCAGAAGAGATTTTATTATTATTATTATTATTATTATTATTATTATTATTATTATTAGTCATTACATTGACCTTAAACAGCCCATCAACTGCATACCCCTTCCCCACATACATTCCCGATTTAGACAAAACTAGTTTGTCCGACTCAAAGACCATGCGGAAGCCATGCTTGTTCAACAAAGAGCCCGAGATCAGGTTTTTGCGTATCTCCGGGACGTACAACACATTGTTGAGAGTCAGCTCCTTGCCCGAAGTCATCTTCAGGACCACTTTGCCCACGCCTTCAACCTCGGAATGAGCAGAATTCCCCATCCACACCTTCTCACCATTTGATGGCTCAAAGGTTGTGAATACCTCGCGGTTAGAGCAAATATGCCGGGTTGCACCAGTGTCCACGAACCACTCCTTGGAATTGGATCCAACGAGGTTGACCTCGGTCACCACGGCCGCAAGAATAATGTCTTCATCCTTTTGCCCACCTTGCACCATGTTGACTTGAGAGTCTTTCTTTTTCCTTGGTGCATTGCAATCCAAGGACTTGTGTCCATTTTCGTTGCAATTGAAAAATTTTCCATTAAATTTGGGTTTGGAAACGCCTCCCTTGGGACCGAGCTTGCTCTTCCCATTATTTTTTATTTTTGGAGCCTTTTTCATGCTCCACCACGTTGGCCTTGGCACCGTTAACGATTGGGAGTTTCCCATCGTTCTTCCGATTATCCTCTTCAATCCGCAGACGGAGGATCAACTGCTCCAAGTTCATTTCCTTTCGCTTATGCTTAAGGTAGTTCTTGAAATCCTTTCAAGCCGGCGGCAACAAATGTATAATTGACGCCACTTGGAAAGACTCACTAACTGTCATTCCTTCATCTCGAATTTCGTTGAATATCATTTGCATTTCTTCAACTTGACTCAAGACCGTCTTCGAATCCACCATTTTAAACTCAAGGAATCGACCGACAACAAATTTCTTTGCACCGACATCCTTGGTCTTATATTTGTGGTCCAAAGCATTCCATAGCTCCTTAGCCGTAGCTAAATTGCTATACACATCGTACAAAGCATCATGCAGCCCGTTCAACACGTAGTTTCGGCAAAGGAAGTCAGAATGCTTCCATGCTTCAACCGCATTGAAAGATTGTGCATCCACCTCACCCCCGGTTACAACCGGAGCGTCCTCTTTTGCTGCCACCTCTTGAAGTTTAACCCATTAAATTTTTCGGGTTTCTCCACAGACTTGCTCGGCACGGTCACCATAGGGATAGCCCTTTGGTTAACCAAAGCAGATGCACCGCATTGTGAACTATTGTTCACCGGAGCTCCGCTTTCAGAGTGATTATCGTTCAAACCGTTCAAAGCATTCTGCCCAACAACATTTTCATTTTCTTGAGAAGTTATTTTCCGTTTCTTACGTTATTCGAAAACACAAAAAACAAGTTCGTTCACCAAGGTGACAAACTACAAGTTTAAGATTGTTTACTGTAGTAGAAAAATCACCGAATACGTTTTAAGTTTGTTGGGTGTGTTTCGAAAAACAAAGAAAATTAATTAATAAAATTAATTAATAAAATGACTTAAAGGAAAAAGAAAAACAAGAAATGAGATGAAGCAGAATAAGTTAAAGCTCGTGCTACGCACGATTTCCTTAAAACGTATTTGTTGCCTCCCGGGGTGGTAGGAGCGTTGCACCCCGGGAATGCTTGAGGTGGTTTTAGCTCTGAAAATATGTGTACGAAGTGTATGAAGCTTGTGTGTTTGCAAAGCACCGGCTAGCCTTTTATAGGGGTGGATTATGGTGTGTTAATGGCTGTTTAAGGCTTGTGAACGTTGGACATCAATGTTAACGTTATGTTTAGAAGATAGATTTTCGGACGGCATTCGTGTGTGCAGGTCGCCCGCACACGCAAGTCACGCTTTTTGTTCTTCAGTTTCGGGATTTGATTCGCACCCCCCTGCGCGCGTGAGAGAGCCTTTACCTTTAGGAAGCTTAACTCCTTAGGGGGGGGGTTCCCTTTATAAAGGGTTCAAATTCCCTTGTGATTTTCGGTGTGGCAAAAAATCCACACTAAAACCCACCTTTTCCTAGTGTTCTCCATTCCAACGGGTAAATTTCGAAAAGTGATTTCTCATTCACCCATTATCTGTTTTGAGTGTACCTTATATCGAATTGTAGCCCTTAGCAAGACAATCCGAAACCACTTTGAGCTGACCCAAATTGGAAGTGGACCCCACTCAAATAATTGCCCCAAAATGACCATTTAATGCAATTTTAACACACTTTTTCTAACAGATTATACACTCAATATCCAAACCTTCCAACATAGAGAGAATTGTTCCTCCAGTTCTTCAACACTTCTAAAGCTTCAACTACACATCCTTTGTAATGAAGATACGTTGGAGAAACTCTTTTGATACAAACATTTCTTGCAAAAGAAGGGACGTCTCGAAGAAGCTCGGTAAAAAGAGATCAGTCATCAGGAAGCTAGGAAGAGCATCCCGGGTGACAACTAGACTTCAAGAAAACGTGGAGTGCTTCTTAAGTGCTAGGACTAAGGTTGTGTAACTTGATCTCTTACAAGCTTAGTGGAACAGTGGACTAGAGGAACACATTGTTCCTTGAACCACTATAAAAATCTCTGGTGTCATTTACTTACTGCACTTTATTTGCTTTAGATTCTCACTCATTGACTCTCAAAGACTTGGACTTTGTATTCAGTAAATCTTGTCTTAAGAGTTAACAGCAAGGCATTTGCCTTAGTCTGTTTTGAAGGCTACCTAACCAAGAAACCTATCTGTTGCCAATCAGTTCTTCTAAGAACTGACTATTCTGTTAAGTCTGGTACTTAAACATGAAAAAGCAAAAAGACCAGAACAGTCTATTCACCCGCCAGACCGTTCCTTGTGTAAATGGGACCAACAACTTCCTAATTAACAGTTCATTTTTAAGCCTAAAATATTAAGGTTATGGAATGTGCATTATATATTGATAACGTTTGCATGGTTTATATTAGAACTTCTAACACATTAAGTTTGTAAGAAGTCAACCCAGGTAGAAGTGACTGCATATTAAGGTTATTGGATGTACATAGTAACATTACCGAATGTGCATATATTAAGGTTACGGGATATGCGTTATATATTGATAATGTGTCCATAACTTATATTAGAACAACATAGTGATATCTTGCAATTTATCATTATAACATGTACATTTTAGAAGTTTGTGTATTGCGCTCTATTAAAAAGTTGATTACACTTTGAAAGTTCATACTGCATCTTATGCCCCATAGCTTCTTCATTTTAGAAGGTCATATGTTACATTTTAGTATCATTATGACATGTGCATTTTAGAAGATCATATATTGCACTTAATAGTTCAAATTGGTGCATTCTGTTAGTTCATATGTTGCATTTTATGATTATGACATGTGCATTTTAGAAGTTCGTATATTGAACTTTAGTAGGATTATATTTGGACTTTAGTAGTTCATATTGCATCTTATCATTATGGTAGATGAAGACTCATGTAGAAAGGTAGATGAAGATGGTGATGCTTTGATTCAGGTGAGAAGTCTTGTCGAACGTGCAGGAAAGAGAATAACCGAATGGGATCAGTTATGTGAGGAACCGTGATTTTATTTCCAAATATAAAATAAACCTAAAAGACTAGCCCTCAATTGTCCAATTTAATTAAGATGAAAGACACGAATCATCCACAAAAATAGAGGGTTGGGATTAGTTTATAGGTTAGTAAATTAATGAGGTTTTGTACCTGATCTCTAACACACACACACATAAGATGACAATGATTTTATAAGGTATGCCTAAGAGTTACAATTTTAGGTCTTTTTCATTTGAGTTGTTTCGAGGTCGAATTTTTCAATGAAATTTTGTGAGCATATTTTCCATCAAGTGTAGATTATATCCACCAAAGTTCAACTTAAAATTCAATCAGGAAATAAGTTAAAAAAATATTTTAAAAAATGTATTACATATATACAATTATGCAATTTTCAATAATTTATTTAAGTGAGTTGTTGATTGAATTTTAAGCGGATAGTATATAGATAGATACCTTGTTATAAACCATGCAGTTTCCGAAGAAGCCTTTGTCCAAACCCAACACTTTCCTGACGTCCAATCCAACAATCAAGTCCATTGATTGTCCTACATTCTTGACCTTGCTTATGCGTGTCCAGAAGAGCCCGACAAGTGCCTCAAACACGCCCCCACCGTGGGCCTCCGGTACTATTTGTGCCATTTGCATGCACTTGATCACCATTTCGTCCGAGAAGAGCAGAGTGATCGTCGTCGTTCGTTTGGCCGGATATATTTCACACCTTTGTTTCTGGGTACAGAATTTGTAATGTTTAATCAGGGAGTTATTATTATAAGTACAAACTTGTTTGTTAACTGATGTCGGTCTTCTCAATGCCGATAAGGGATGGAAGTGAGGCGGACACATCATTTTTCCATCCAAGGAAATGTCTGCCCATGCTTTCATGAACATTGTGCCGGCAACGGGATCAGCAAGGAGATGTGTGCAGCTTAGCCCAATAGCTACTCCGCCTTCTTCAAACTCGGTTATCTGCAATAACATCCATCGTCACAAAATTAGGAGTTAGAGTTGAAGTTCCGTAAGTAAGAATTGAAAGAGAGAGGATTGAATATATAGATTTGTTTTATTTTATGATCGAGCTAGCTTCCTAACCTATTATACGTAGTAGCATCTATTCTATTTTAAAGGTCAATATCCTTGATCTCAAATGTCATAATAAGCCATGCATTTTGAAAGAAACAATAGTGCCTCTTGTAAAGAAAATTTCATCAAAGTGGTATTATATTACAATTTCAGACTCAAATCAAATAGGTGTGGACAGAAGAAGGTCCAACCTCCTCTGCCTTCTCCTCAGCTATTCCTCCTTCACCCACCATGCCTCTTCAGTAGCCCTTTGGGCAACTTCAGAGCCACTAAGCTTCTTTTGCACCTACCCAGCTTCCTTCACAACAGCAACCCTAGCTATTTCCACCGAGGCCAACCTAGCCTCGATGTCTGCCACCGTCTTCTTGTGCTCAAAAGACAGGCCTTGGGCTTCCTTCTGCTATTGGTCTAAACGTCGGAAGCTTGAAGCAGCAAGTATGAAGGCCTAGGATAGTTGGGACAACATATCAGGAGGAATGTAACTAACTAATAGGACAGATCATGACAACAAAAACCAAGTGCAAAAAAAAGGAACAACGAATACCTTGGAGATTGCATGGATAGCGCGCTTTAAGGGTGACCTCAGAGTTAGGTCGCCAATCTTCCCACGTCAACAGGATGAGTAACAGTGATAGCCTAAGAAATGGGTTCACGCTGCCGTGAAGAAGGGATGCCGAGCTCGATCGCATGGTCAGGAGAATAGTGTGAAAAGGTGCCAGAGCATTCTCTTGACCGCCACCTTCCCTAGATAGAGCCTCAGAATCAGACTCCACTTCGACAACTAAGTGGGGAGGGTTATTCTCTTCAACCTTCCCATTCTTCTTTCTGGGCACAGGGATGGGCAGGGATGCCAGCCTCTTCCTGGTCCCCTAGTTTGGGGAGGTCGGAGGTCGGCAACTTTTGGCAAGAGTCACTGCCTCATCCCTGTGGGCGGTCCCACCTCATCCTTTCCAGGTGGACCCCCCTATGGCTCCCCGTCTGTACTCTCCTGGACGGAACCAAGGAGCTCGAGGGTACAATATGCCTTAGGAAAGGCAAAACAACGGTCAGATTCAACCAATAAACTATGAAATACAAAGAATAACTGAAAAATCATGCGTAGCCAACCTTAGTTAAATTCAAGGACAACCACACCGTCCTCACCTACACAATGGCTCATCAGAAAGGGTGCACTATCAACAATGAGTTTGGCGGCGTGCTCATTTCCCTTGGTCAGGATTGACATAGTCCACCTCCAGATCAACTCTCCCTTCTTGTTTACAGATGCTAGTTTGCTCTCCTCAGGGGTGACTCATACCCACTTATACATCCAACATTTAAAAAATCAGGGTAAGACTTGGCAGCGAACATACGGTGACCTGTCCTCTAGGAAACAGAGAAGAAACCTTTGGTATTGGAAGTGCTAGATCTCAAGGAGTGAATGAAAGTTAAGAACATATCTATGGTGCGCCTAATCCGCAAGAAGAGACATCAGGCTATAAACCCAATGATGAACAAGTGTTTTGTAGGGGTGACTTGAACAAGAATGACCCCATAATGGGGCAGTTATTCAAGAGAGACGGGTGGAGGGAAAATCGAAGACCTACTTCAATTCTTTTTTTGGATGAAATGTAAGTATATATTAACACCCAAAGAAATAACAAGTCAATGTTACAAGCAAAGTGCATATCCCTAAAGGAGGAATACCACAACATCAAGATAGAAATCATCAAAAGTCAATACTTTGAACCTAGAACCACATAGGAACAAATAAAAGCTCAACAAACTAGTTCACCAAAATATTAGGAATCCCTAGTTTAACAACCAAAGAAAACATGGAAAGGATTAGTAAACTTTGCGCCAAAGCAAACCTCTCCTTTCTTCTTGGTAAACCCCGGCAACTTCTCAATACAATGATCAGTGAAAGTAACGCCCCTCTTATCCAAGTCATCCGTAAGCCGAAGAAATCTGTCCACTCTAATGACACTAGCTTGGACGTGTCTAATGGGGAGGGGGGTCCATGATGTTTTCCCCCGAAGTAGGGCGAGAATAAAGGACGTTAGGACCGGCGAGGCCTACCACCTCATTAAACTCCAAATCCGAGATTGCGGCCCCTGTGACCCCACGAGCAAAATTAGCAGACAAATAGAAATGGGTTTCAACATCATTGGAATCCACAGGGATCCGGGGGCTAATGGAACTAGCCCCCTCATCATCACGAAAAACAGTGTGAAGGGGTACAGAACTAGATGAAGACATAGAGACTGACCTGAAGAATGAAAGAGACATGCGGTGCTGAGGTCTCCCTTCGTCTAGGTTTCATGACCGGAATTATAGGCTTACGAGGAGAGAATTTAGCAGAAGGTTTGCACAAAGAGGAAGTGTGCCTTTTATAGCAAAGATTGGGGTGCCTTTCAAACCACTTGGGAACCGCTACCAAGGCACTCAAGTGCTAAAGTTGGCAAGGAAAGATCGGGAACCGTGATATCACTGGCACATGTCACATTACAGCCGCATTAAATGTGAGACAACGTTACAGTTCGTGAGGAGAAATTCAAAATTTGAAGCTCGTTACTTTTATAAAATCAAGCCTGACTTATTTTACAGAGTAGGGGGCTCGTGATGGAACCATGGACTATAACAATGGCCCAATTGAAGATCACACACGTGAGCAGCCCATTGCACAAGATTAATAAGCGGAGCCCATTAATCGAGGTTAATTAATTAATGAGATCCACTGGACCTAGCTTTTGACACCGCTCCCGGATGTACTTGGATTTGAAATTCGATTTGTATTTGAATTTTCTATCGAATAAAAATCGTGTAACAGATTGGTATATTTGATTAATGCGTGATTAATTAAATTATTTATCGGGTCCATTATATTGAGAATGGGCTACCAAATAATTAGTTGGATCATCATAATAATTATAGAAGCCCAATAAAATGTCAGCTAAAGTTAAGAAAAATGTTTGGACAACCCAAGTGTTATTTTGACCCAACCTGCCAGAAATAGCGGGAATAATTGGGAGGAACTTCCTACACCCATTTGAGACTTTCCCTACATGTGTTGGACACTCTAATTAATCAAATGGGACATCAAGGGATGGGGTGGTGCGGACGAGAGAAGGAGGAAGCCTCTTAGAGACAAAACCACACCCACCATGACCCTACCCCTTTGTTTTATGGGTTGACTTAGATGAATGAAGATGCTCTCCTATCTTGGCATTCATCTGAACCACACAAGAGAGAAAGAGCTCCAGGAAGTTATCTCAACAAAGCCATAGTGTAGGGGGAGCATCAAGAAAGAAAACCGAACAAGAAAGAGCTAGAAGAGAGGAAAGAACACAACTTCTACTCTTTTAACTAGTTTATGTTGTATGATTTTTAAGAAATCATATGGTGGATTAAACATGAAGTTCTACACGTTTAAAAGTGTAGAATATTGATATAAAGTGGTGTTAATTAACTTAGAAGAGTTGGTGAATCGATAGGAGTCGAAATCGCCGGAAACCGCCACTTAATAGGAGCTGCCCGAAATTGCAGACTGACGAACACCGGGCGGCTTTTGTGAAAGCCGGACGGATTTTGCCCGACAGTCCTATTTTCCACTTTCAGTCGGTCAAAAACGGGGATTTATCGAGGGGTTTAACAAAGGCAACTATCGTAGCACATCACAAGGTGAGGATGACTGACTATATATTGCTTATAATTAGTGAGTTAATTTCATGAGATTACCTAAGGTAATTAATAATGTTTTTCGTGGACTATTAATGATTAATAATGCCAAAAATGAGAAGATTATGATCTATAATGAAAAGGTGCATGATATACATATTTAGAATAAATTATGTATGTTTATGTGTTGTAGGTATAATGACATGATGGTTGGATAATTATGAAGCTTATTGATAAAATATAATTTTACTTCATATAAGGATTATATGCATGTGAAAAGTGATATTTTGTATTATTGAATAAATTGTGTTTTGATTGGAAAATCAGTGTGGAACTGTCTCTATGACTATGAATGGAAAACCTTGTTGGTTGGGATTAATCCGACTAGTATTAATATACTAGTCGGGCATTAAAGTGAATATTGCTAGAATTGATCCTAGAGTTGGGTTGTGAAATATTACGCCTTAAGTAGTCCTAAGAAATGCTTTAAGCTAGGAAGGTATGAACTTTAAGTTATACTAGGGGTAGGCCTTAAGGGATACCCAAGATAAATTGAATAATAAATTGATCCTAGATATAGGATTGCCTACGGGTGTGTTCGGTAGTCTTTGAGGATAGCCGGTTGAATTATGGTAAATAAGTAAGGACCATGGCCCTTCCCGACTCAGAGAGCGGGGTTGGATAGCATGGACTTGCAACGTGATCACGGGTTAAGATGGAATCCGAATCGGAGATCTAACTAGGCTCTGACAGCGGTAACACATAAGATAGGACCGCGAAGGGCCTTACCTTCCTACGGCCAGGATGATGGGTATGAGTCCAGGGGCAGGATGTTGGAATCTGAACCGATGACTTTATGAATCCTCGGACAGCGGTAGCAAGTCCCGTAGAAATAATAAGACCTACGGGTTGTGTCGTGGAAATGATGATGAAATGGAAAGTAAGAAAGGGCCGCGTGCTGACCAATTAATGAATCAACTTATTATGAAGATAATAAGGGAGAAATATAAATTGTTATTTATATTATGATATCACCCTATTTTGAAGGTCATGGAAATTAAAAACATTGATTATATTGAGTGTAGTTGTCATTGTACTTTTCAAATGCTTCAAAGTACTGTCCTCCCCTTCACGGGGGAGGCCACCTCACAGTTTCAGGTAGAACTTGAAGGTTGCTACCACCGCCCGTTGCTTCAGGGAGATTGAAGGGAGAAGACTTGGTTCATGCTTCTTCCGTTTATGTTTGAAAATAATATAAACAATTCTCATCGATATTATTTTCTGAATAATTATTTGGGGGCGTGTATGCCTAATTACGCCAAGTGTGGCTTGAACACTTGTATTAATGTTTCCGCTGCTTTAAATGAATATTTTACATTATGTTTGTTTATGGATGTACTATGTGTGAATAGTGTTCAAGACGCCTTGTATAGTATGGATGTGTTGGACTGCGGTTGACTATTTGTACTGTACGGCGGATTGTTGACGTGTCCGGGTAGGTCCAGGGCGTGACAATTTAATTGGTATCAGAGCCTTAGTCCATAAACATCATAATGAAGCTTCAAAATTCTTTTTGAAAATGAATTTGAAAACCATAAGCATAAGAAGTTTTGTACTTATAGAACTTTTGGTACTTAAGTTGCAATGTCTCCAATTGTTAAGATGGTACCCTTAACAATTGGTATGGCGGTGACTTGAGCCAAAAGATGTCTTTAAGTGTGTCTATCCGTCAATTGACATTTGATATGAGTCTAATGACTCATTCTCAATTTCTTTCAGAAATGGAACGTACCGGTAAAGTCACTCGAAGAAACCCGGCTGGCCAGGCACCGGGGAGGTCCCAACATGGCAGTCGAGGGGCATCGAGGGTGTCTCGAGGGCAGGGCCGTGCAGGCCACTCACTGACGGTGAGTGACGGTCATGTGGAGACGATTGATGAACAGTATGAATCCGAGGAGGATTCAACCTACCAACCGGGAACTGAACCAGTCGAGACCCCATATGATGGGGAAGATGATGATGTGAGTGAAGGGAGCGATGACAATGACGCTCTAGAAAGGATTGAGGAGTTACTTCGTCAATACCAACGAGATCGCCAAAGGCGCCGGGCAAGGCGTGCTTTGGAAGGGGCTTCGAGGAGAGGAAGCCGTGTGACTCCTAGGGAGAGCATAGAACCCCGAGGAGGGCGAGTTGCCGAGCTTCCTATAATAAGGATCTCGAAGTACCTCAAAGAGGCAAGAGATTTGGGATGCAAACCGTTTGATGGAACGGGAGACATCTCCGTTGCGGCCGAATGGATCAAGAGATTCAATGAAGCGCCCCTTGATATGCGGCTGCCACCCAACATGAAGTTGAGAGTGGCAACGAGATTGCTAGAAGGAATGACATCCACATGGTGGGACGGAGTTAAGGGGAAGTACGACGAGGCCGTTACTTGGGAGAATTTCCGGTATGAATTCTTTATCCAATAGTACTCCGACTTCGAGGTGAACTTGAAGAGGAGGGAGTACACAAACTTGACCCAAGGAGGTGAATGCATGGTGAAGGAACTTGAGCACAAGTTTAGAAAACTTGATGAGTTCATACCGGAATACATTTGTGACGAGAACCGGATGGTGAACCACTTCGGGGATGCTTTGGACCTTGACATACGTGAGAGGGCAACACAATTGCCTAATATGACGCTTAGTCAAGTGGTTGAACAAGGTTTGAAGGGGGAGAAAGAGTGGGAAGAAAGAAAACGAAGAAATGCCGAGGAGACCAGGAAAAGAAAATGGGAGAACCAAGGCCCTCAAGGTTCTAACAAAAAGGGGAACCACGAGGGAGGCGGATCTTTTAGAACCCCTGCACCCCCGGCGAGAGGAAATCAAAGCTCAAACGGGCAAAGCTCAATTTCACAAGGCTCGGACATGAAAAGGTGTAGCAACTGTAAGAAGTGCCACCTAGGCAAGTGTCGTGATCCCCCCAAGATGTTATCAATGCGGGGAGGTTGGGAATTTGAAGGTGAGCTGCCCACAACTCGGACGAACCATGGGTGCCGGGCCGAGTAGTGGAACAACAGTGAGTAGGAACCGAACAGGAGTACCCAATGCAAGCATGGGGCATGGTGGAGCGAGTGCAAGCAACGTGCCATCCGTAAAGCAAGGGAAGACCCAGACTAGGGTCTATGCAATGACGGAGGCGGATGCTCGTGCTAACCCGGACTCCGTTGCGGGTAATTCTTTATACTCATGATATTTACTCTATGGTAATCAATACGAGTGTTTGAACTTGTAGTTGGAATTAAACTTCATCATTAGCAAATGATGGAAATATGAAATTCTATGCTTTAAGAATTGGATTGAACCACTGGGTCGTACATTTATCGGGGCAATCTATTATTTTAATTGAGGGCAAATGTGTGAGAGTTTTCTTCTAAGGGTTTATGTGGCACTATGAGACTTTTATTGGGGGTAGTTAAGGAATAACACTTCTATTTTTTAAATTTAAAACATGTACTTCTATTTTCAAATTAGTTTCCTTAAGTTTCAATTTTCTAGGCTTATTTCTTTATTAGAAGTGAGCAAGTCCTATTTTAAAGCTAAACTAAAAGTATATTAATATAATAATGTTATACACTTTAATCATATTTTACTCTTATTAACAATATATGTTTTTTTGTAATATCCCTGAACTCATGTGTTTTTACTTTTTATTCCCGCATCAAATGTTTTTGTATCAAATAAATTATATTTAAATTCATATGGAGATCGAATAATAAGTACACTTATGTATTGATATCTTATGAAATAAAATATTTAAACTAAATTTCTTTGTCTGTTTAACTTTGGTCTGATAAATGTTAATTATTATGATCATTTATTATTAATTAATTAATTAACTAACTAAGTATTTATTTATTTATTTATTTATTTATTTATTTATTTATTTATTTATTTATTTGTTTGTTTATTTGTAACAGTAACACTCACGAGACAGACGAGTGTTACGTCTCAAAGAAATACGTGAAAAGACTCATTTGAGATGGACGATTGGACCAGTTCATGAAAAAGAACCGGTAAGGGCCACCCCTCAGAAGAAGAGCGTCTTGATCAAGGGAAAAAACGAGAAGGCCTCAACCTCCAAGAAGAGGTAGGTCGGAGCCTAGTTCAAGGACGATAATGAAGGGGAAGAGTCTGGCCGGTAGAAGCACCCATACGTCAATCAAATATATGGCGGACCGGAGAAAGGATACACCGCTAGGAAAGGAAGATGTGGAGCCATCAATTGTTCATTGGAGAGATCAACCTTTTTCCGGAAGATAAGAAACAGAAGCGAAGTTCCATTATTTTCACTGACGAGGACTTGCCACTTTACCTTCCCCCACACAAGGATGCCCTGGTAATGAAGATGGAAGTTAGAGACACGATTATCCATATAGTCTTGGTAAACAATGGCAGTTCTGTGAATATCTTATACCTGAATACCTATCTAGAGATCGGCCTCCAGAAGGAAGCCCTGAAGCCGGTAAAACTACCTTGCTTGGTTTCACAGGAGATGTTATCGAACTAAAGGGGGTGATAACCCTCACGGTTCAGCTCATATTAGAGCCATGCGTACAATCAGTTGAGGATGCTTTCGTGGTGGTACATTTTCCAAATGTACAACAGGCCATTCTGAGACGACCTCTATTACAAGATTTGGGAGCAATCACTTTGCAAGCTCATCTTTGCATAAAGTTCTACACGCTGACAGAATAGGCACGATAAGAGGAGACCAGAAGATGGTCAGGAGCTGCTATATAAGGGCATGCAAGGCCCATAGAAAGAACTGCGCGAGAGTCAACACCATCGAGCAAGACTTGTCAAAGTATGAAGAAGGGCAGTTTAGAGCCTAGTCCGTCTCAAACCTTGAGGAGGTCAACGTCGATCCCTTCAGGACAGAATGCCAGATCAAAATTAGGCGAGACTACTGACTGACATGCGAGCAAAGATAGTAAAAGTCCTGGTAGATTTCAAGGTAATCTTGCTTGGAGACCCGAGGTTAATCTCGGACTCAACCAAAGCATAGTCGTGCACAGGCTGAATGTGGATCCGAAGGCAACTCCCGTAAAACAGAAGAGAAGATATATATCCCTCGACAGAAAAGAGTTCGTGAAGGGAGAGGTAAGCATGCTACTTGGGATCAAGCATATCAGGGAAATACAATGCCGGAGTGGCTTGCCAACGTAGTGTTGACACCAAAGCCGTCAACCTAGAGGATGTGTGTGGATTACACCGACCTGAACAAAGCTTGCCCAATGGATCCCTTCCCTTTGTCGAGCATAGATCAACTAGTGGATTACACCGTTAGATGCGAGTTGCTCTCATTCATGGATGCTTTTCGAGGATATCACCTGATCTCGATGCATGATGATGATCCAGAAAAAACACCTTTATAACCCCAGAAGGTGTGTTCTATTATCTCGTGATGGCTTTTGTACTGTGAAATTCAGGGGCGACATACACCAGGATGGTCGCCAAGGTCTTCAGAACCATCCTAGGCCAAAATATGGAGGCCTGTGTGGATGATATGATTGTCAAAATTCAGAAGGCGAGAGATCATGCAGAGGACAAAAGGGAAGTGTTCGGGATCATGGAGAAAGTCAATATGAGGCTTAACCCCAAGAAGCGCACTTTCGCCATTCAGGGTGACAAGTTCTTAGGATTCATGGTAATGCACAGGGGGATAAAACTCAACCCTGAAAAAGTCAAGGCAATTTTGGAGATGGAACCATCCGTAAATGTAAATGAAGTTCAAATCCTAACAGGGAGACTCAGAGTACTGAGGAGATTCATGTCCAGGTCGGCTTAGAAGTCGTTACCATTCTTCCAAGTCTTGAAGAAAAGGAATGGCTTTGAGTGGTCCGAGGAATGTCTGATTGCCTTTGAATACCCCAAGAAGTACTAACAGTCAGAGCTCCTGCTCAGCAAACCCGAAGCAAATGAGACACTCATCATATACCTTGGGGTGCCTCAAAGTGCGGTCAGTTTCGTCCTAATGCGTGAGGAGGGGAGCGTGCAAAATACCCGTGTATTACACCAGCAAGGTTCTGCACAAAGCTGAGCTCAGGTACGCTGCCTTAGAGAAAACAGTCTTGACAATTTATGTGCCATCTAAAAAGCTTTCCCATTACTTCCAGGCTCCCCCAATTAAGGTCTTGTCATACCTGGGGGTGGGAACTCTATTAAGGACAACCAAAACAACACAAGAAGTGAAGTCGTCCTTGTTGATCAGTCAATATCAAATAAGTTTCCAGCCAAGGACAACAATCAAGGGCCAAACTCTGGCAGATTTTGTAATACAATGCACGGCGCGAGACATGGCAGATGAGATACGTCGTGACAAGGAAGATTGATGGACCCGCATGGCTGACGGGTCGTCATCAGGATCCAACGTTTACGGGGGAGGGGTGGTTCTCACCACCCAGAGGGTTTCAAAACATACTACAACCTCAATTACCTATTCCCTTTATCGAACAATGAGGCAGAATATGAGGCCCTTGCTTTCCGGACTCATGATAGCGAGTTATTTCGAATTCCAAAATTTGAGAGTTAAAAGTGACTCCAAGCTTGTAATCAAACAACTTAAAGAATATATGAAGCCAAAGAAAAGAGAATGCAGAAGTACATGGATCATGGATGTAGCCCTGGAGCCCAATAAGAATTTTGAGCTGTCTGATCTTGTATGTGTTCCACGAGCCCAAAACGGGGAGGCAGGCACCCTGTCAAAACTAACACATGATGCACCCGAGCACCTCACTCGCATTGCCAAAATACAAGAACTGGATAAACCAAGCATAGAAATCACGAAAGGGCAAGAGATATTGCTTATCGGGCCTGCACCAAGGTGCTGAATTTAAGATTTTGTAAGGTACAAGGAAGATGTAACACTGCCCAAAGATGAGGAAAAGGCAAGGGTGGTCAAAAGACGAGCTCCAAGCTAAGTAATCCAAGACGGAAAGCTTTATGAGCGAAGATATAATGGTGTGTTATCGAAATGACTAAGGCCGGAACAAGTCCAACAGGTAGCAAAAGAGTTGCATGCTCGAATTTGCTCATCTCATCATGGTGCATTCACCTTAGGTAGGAAGATCACAGGGGTATTTCGGCCAACAATTATGAAAGACTATGCCGACTTTGCGCAAAAGTGTTAGGTCTTTCAGAAGTTTCAAATAAGCCCTGGGAGGCCTGCCACCCTGTACACTGCGATTAGCACAGAAATTCCCTTCTCCAGGTGGGGAATCGACCTCGTAGGACTCGTTCCGCAAGACTTGGAAGGTCGGAAGTTTGTTGTTGTGGCAATTGATTATTTTACTAAGTGGGTGGAGGCAGAGCCAATGACCACGATCACTGCGGAGCAATGCAAGAGGTTCATATAAAGGAACATATTCTGCCGATTCAGAGTCCCTGTCAAATCGTTACAGATAATGGGAAGCATTTCACCTCTGAACCCTTCAAGGACTTTTTCAAGCAGTGGGGAGTTGAGGCTAGCGGAGCGTCCGTTTTCTACCCTGAGTGTAATGGACAGATGGAGAATGCAAATAGAATGATCGTAAGTGGTTTAAAAAGAAACTACAACCCATGGGAACAACTTGGGTGGACGAGTTGAACAATATAACCTAGGCGTATCAGATGACCCCAGAAAAGCTACAAGAGAGACTCCGTTCACATTAACCTATGGGTTTGACGCATGAGCTCCGTTCGAGGCGATAGTGCAAAGCAAGAGGGTGGGAGATTATGACCCTAAGAATAATGAAGAGTTAGAAAGAGCCGAGATCCACCTAATTGAGGAAAGGAGGGATCTAGCGTTCATCAGGCTTGAAAATTATGGATGTCGGGTGAAAGAGTACCATGATGATATGATCAGATCAAGACGCTTCGATATTGGGGACTTAGTCCTCAGAAGGAAAACTACCAACCGACCTCTAGAAGGAGGAAAGTTTGCCAAAAATTGGGAAGGGCTTTATAAAGTAAAAGGAATTGTTGGGCGTGGAATCTACAAATTGTGTACTCTTAGAGGAAAGCTGGTAGACAAGGTTTGGAACTCTGAACATTTGTTGAAATTCTACAGTAAGTTTGTATTTCTTTCCTAAGGGAATTTTGAATAAAATTAAGTTTTGATTCACAACGTCCTTTACACTTGACAAAACTTGCGAAGGTTTCTTAACCAGCCAGGGCCTAAAAAACGAAAACCCCATGCCAAACCGGTGCTCGCAAATAGACGAAGTATAATTCCGAACTGATCTAAATTCTAAAAGCTCAAAACGATCTTCCTTAAATATAAGAGCGAGAATTGACAACCTTTTTCAAGGTTGGTAACCTTCACGAACAAAATCAGAGTTCCTTAAACGGGAAAAATGACTTTTTCAAGTTTAAAATGATTTTACCAGGCTAATGATCAATTAGTGGAATTAATTTTGCATCGGTGAGTTTCACAACAAAACTCCTCCAATAAAAGAGGCTCATTACGTGGTCAAAACAACCAGATTGACAACCCGACCAATCTGACTCAAGTTTAAGAGCCTAAAGGATGCAAATTGGTGAAAGTCTCCCCAGGTCGGGAGAGACGACCTCGACTGAAAATCTGAGGCAAACCCCAAGCGAGGATGTATTGTGATAAGATTTCTTAGAAACCTAAGGCATAAAAAATCCACTAAGAAGGACTGGAGGAAGTTCCTAAATTGAGAACGTACAAGCCTACAGTGACTAAGGTGATGGACTACCCAAGCTACCAAATAACCAAAGGGAGGCTAATCGGCCAAAGGTTAGGCCGGAAAGCTCGGGAAAGCCCTAAGTTCCAAAGACAGGACTAGAACAAGAAAAAGAAGCAACAATTGAAATGAAGATAGATTAGAATAAAGCAGTAAAATATGTGCAGAGAGTAAAGACGTTTGGTTACACACCGCCCCAGGGGCGAAAAACGACATCAGGCACGGATGCTTGTTAATAGCGTTTGTTATAATGTTTTGGATTGTTTGGGGACATGAATCAGTTACCCATGGGAGGAGGATCAAAAGCTTTTGGAGCAAGGCCAACCTGGGAAGTGGGGGGCTTCTGAATTTTCCATCTATGCAGGCAACCCCCAGGCTTTAGAGGAGAGGGAAGGGTCCCGTTAATTCAAAAATTGGTAAACAAGCTGCTCCATGGCGAATTTTCCCAACACATAGCAAAGGGCTCCCTCCTCGTCCAGCAAACAGGCTGCTGCATGGCGAGTCAGCAACAATTCTTGTGCAATCTCAGCTGGGTGGGAAGTCATGACCTTCTCCACCTTGGCCTCTCCGCCCAGATATGCCTAAACGATAGCAACTTCGGTCTCCTCCATCTTCTTCAGCAAGTCCTCCTCCTTGGCCCTCCTAGAACCCTCTATGGCTTTGTGAGCAACAACAACATCCAGTCTCTTTTGCAGCTCCACTGCCTCCTTCACAGAGGCAACCCTGACAACCTCCATTGCCTCCAGCCTGGCCTCCGAGTCTGCCACCGCTTTCTTATGATCGGCGGACAGACCTTGGGTCTCCTGTTCTCCTCATCCAAACGGCGGGAGCTGGAGACAGCAAGCACAAAGGCCTTAAATGGAGCAAACAATATTACATGAAGAACTGACATATAAGGTCATGAAATCAAAATAAACACTAAAGTCAGAAGGATTTTACCTCAGAAATGGCATGTACGGCGCGCCGGATGGCTGACCATGGGGTCAGGTTCCTGAGCTCCTCTGTGTTAGCAGGAGGGGTGATAGCCAGGGCCAGAGAGATAGGATTGACTGTTCCATGGAGCAAGGAAGTCGAGCTCGAGCGCATAGTCAGACATATAGTGTGGAGAGGTGCTGAGGCATCCCCTAATTGCAACCCTCCAGCGACTGGCCCCGGAGTCAGACTCAACATCAATAGCAGAGCTGGAAGGGTTCTTCTCAGGTTTACTCTTCTTTCCATTGGGCATAGAGATGGTCTGGGATGCAAGCCTCTTCCTAACCCCCTAGTAGTGGGAGGCCAGAGGTCTGCAGCCGGCGTTGCAAGAGTCACAACGCTATCTCCATGGGTTGACCCTCAAGACTTCTCCAGAGTGGACTCAATAACACCCTGGGTTTGAATCCTCCTAGACAAAGCCAAGGAACCTGGAGTGGATCCAGACTTTGCAGCAAGATTGTCCAGTCTAGACACTAGCTTCTCACTCTCTGAACCAAGGCAAAGTGACACTTAGAATCAATCAAAAAATTGAAAAGAAAGAAAACAACTGCGAAATCAGGCATAGCCGACCTGATCTAAATTCAAACATAACCACCCCATCCTCACCTACATAATGGCCCATCAAGAAGAGCGCACCTTCAGCGACGAGTTTGGCCACATGCTCATTCCCCTTGGTCAGAATAAACATAGTCCACCACCGGATCAACTACCCCCAATTGTTGGTAAATGGAAGCTTACCATCCACCGGAGTAACCCATGTCCATTTGTAACTCCAATTCTTGAAAGAATCGGGGTAAGATTTGGCAGCGAACGTGTGATGGTCTGCCCTCTGGAAATAAAAAAGAAACCATGGGTCTCGGAGGTGTTAGAACGGACAGAATGGAAGAACCTTAAGAAAAAGTCGAAGGTTGGCCTAATTCAAAGAGACATCGAGCTATGAACCCGACTATGAACAAATGAGTGGTAAAGGTGAGTTGATCGGGGATGATCCCATAATAGTCCAAATGTTAAGAAGAGCAGGGTGAAGAGGGAATCGAAGACGAAGGAGGCTCTACAATATTTTGTCCGAGAGTGGGGCGAGAACAGATGACGCTAGGGCCAAAAAAGGACATTGTTTCGTTAAATTCAGAATCAGAAATAGCGGCAGTCGGAACCCCACGGGCGAAGTCAGCAGAAAGATAAAAATGGGTCTCAATCCCCTAAGAGCCTACTAGAATTTTGGGGTGGTTAGAACTAGCCCCGTCGTCAGGGAAAATAGTATGAAGGGGAACATAGCTAGAAGAAGACATAGGAACTGACATGTGAAAGAAAGTTGAAACCACATGGAGGTACCTTTTATAGCAGACGAAGTGGCACCTCTTAAACCACTTGGGAACCGCTACCGAAACAGTCGAGTGGTGAAGATGGTAGGGTGAGATCGGAAACTGTGTAACCGCAGGCACATGTAACATTGCAAACCACATTAAATGTGAAACACGCTACAGTTCAAAATTGGAAATTCAAATTCGTGGCTTCTTACTCTTTTAAAATCAAGCCCGGTTTATTTTAGAGAGCAGGGAGAGTCGTGATGGTACCATGGATCGCAGCCGTGGTCCAATAATAAATTAAATGAAGCATATCACACGGGAACAACAAACCAAGCCTTCTAATCGGGATTAATTAATTAATAATAGACACTGGGCCTAACATGACCGCGACCCGTGACAGGAACCCACAACCAGGCCAGGCTCGGACAGCAGACCTCGATCCCGGGCATGATTCTAGCGAGATCGGACTTACCCTAGGGCTTACGTGGTAGGCTATCCATTGTGCATAACTATTTGGCAGCGGCAGGACACTAACGGAAGAAACGTGGACCAAAAGGAGTAATGATTGTGAAATAATTGGAGAAGTTACAAGAGTCCAATCGTGACTAAATATATTAAATGTATTGGTTTTGTCTCCTTAGGCTACTGTAGCTCTCGGTCTATAAATACTTCATGTACTTACCTTAAAAGGGATCCGCCTCCGGATAATAAAACCGCTTAACTGCCTAAATTTCTCTGCTCTCGTAGATTAGCTCTCGTAGTAGGAATTAAACCTCATCATTGACTTTTACTTAATATATATATATATATATATATGTGTGTGTGTGTGTGTGTGTGTGTGTGTGTGTGTGTGTTTTAGTTCAAATAAGAACATGATCTTAGGAGAGAAATGAGAATGAATCTGGACTGTTAGATTTGTTTTATGTGAAATTAAATGTGCATTAGATGAAACTGTAATGTGCATTAGGTGAAATTGAAATGTGCAACACAAATGATACGATATAGTGGCATTATGTGAAGTTGAATTGTGCATTAGTTGACATTGAAATGTGCACTGCGTGACACTGAAATGTGTAGAATAAAATGTACGGTGTGATGTTATTTTTGTACCTTTTATTCCGCACATTTAAGTTTCATCTAATGCACATTTGAGTTTAAATTTGTATTCCGCACATTTCAATATCATTTAATGCACATTTCAATTTCACGAAATGCACAATTCAGTTCCACATGATACAATCCAACGGTCCAGATTCATTCTCATTTCTCTCCTGGGAGTCCGTTCTTACCGGAACCGCTCCCTGTATATATATAGGGAGTGGATCATGTGAGAAGTGCTCTTAGGCTGAGAACTGCGAATTTTAACTAATAGACTAAAAACACGAACTTTTAACCAATAAATCATAACTTATAGACCCCGTCGAAAATAATTACGAAAATCTCACCGCAAAAAATAAGCCTGAAAACCTTGAAATTTTTTGGACGCGGTGACATTTTCGTAATTATGATGGAGAGCTTTAGAAGTTATGATTTATTGGTTATAAGTTCCCATATTTAGTGTATAAGTTTACTGTGTTGTAAGATTAGATGCAAATCCAAAGGCTGAGATTGCTTCTCACTTCTCATTTTAAGAGGGACTTCTCACCTGATCTTTTCTATATATATATATATATATATATATATATATATATATATATATATATATATATATATATATATATATATATATATATATATATATATTAATAAAAATTAAATCTATATATTCAAAAGTTGTGCTAGAAGTTGCAGAAGATTCGAATTCAAATATAATAAAAAAAAAGGATGACACCCCATCCCTGAGGGCCCCCCAACCCCGACCGGACAGTACGTTGGGAGGATGTAATTTGAACTATAATCTCAATCTGACAGATAGAGAGTGGGGCTCTGTCCCCGGTACTTGCAGAGGCCCTATGCATTTTTTAGCATAGTAACCCCTCATCGCAGTTGCCGGGATTCGAACCCGGGACCTAACACTTGTGGCACTCCCTTCCTACCAGTTGAGCTACGCCCACCGGTCGAATTCAAATATAATAAATATTATATTATGTAATCTAAGATATTAAAATAGAGGTACATTCCTTGAAGTGCGTATGTAAGTTCAAGCCCATCTAAGAAGTGCGTATTACATAGTATATGGGAGCAGCGTTCTCGTTGGGCGGGCCTCTAAGGAATGATGTCAAGCCAACTCCTTTTTTAAATAGAAATAAAATCTATGCGTGATTCCAATGGTGAATGTTAATTTAGGGAATTTTTAAGTTATGGCCTTATTTTGTCAATTAAAATTTTATTTAGTCGTATTTGTATTCATTAGAGTTAAGCGCACTTGTTCACCTGTAAGGCTTATCCGATGGTTAATGTTAATTTATGATGAAAACATATTTAAGGTCGGGAAAATTTAATTATATTTTTGTTGTTGATGTAAGTACGTACCTGAATATAGAAGGGCGAAGAGAAATAGGGGTCGGGTAAGATAGGGTCCCAATGGGCAAGCTGAAGCTCCTTCTCCCGATCCACATTTTGTAACCACTGAGTCACCGTAATCCCTTTGACTTTGGCCTCTACGAGTCGCAGCCCAGCGTCATTGCATTTCATCAACCACTTCTCATCTCCCGCTGATGATCTCATCAGTCTTCCCGTCATTCTTTCATAAGCATTCAAAGTCTCACAAATTGACTCACCCAACTTCACCTTTTTATCAATTTTTCTGATCCATATGTGATAATGAAAAACATATATACGCATCAGATTACGTGCCTAGTAGGGGCATCTCCAGCCCCGACTTAATTAATGAAGTCTATATATACTACGTATCTACTTAATTTTTTGATGTTTTCTTTTGGATTGAAATTTACTGGTCTATTTAAGTCTGGTCTGGTCTGAACTGGTCTGGTAAACGTCTGGTCTCTATGTATTTTATAATTGTCCAAGTCTGGTATGGTCTGTTTAAGTCTGCTTTTGGTCTGGTCTGGTCTGGTCTAGTGTGTTTAAGTCTAGTCTGATCTGATCTGGTGTAGGACTGAAAATAGTCCAAACGAAAACATCCTTCAGCCCAGTCCAACTAAAGTTTCTAGATCCGTCCATGTCGGGTACGTAATACAGGTTCGGGGCATGCTAGGTTTTGGTCAAAATTCTAAAAAACTCAAATGGGATACCTGACCCTGTAAAATAAGAATTTAGTAAACACTATTATATTTATAGAAATTACCCTGAATATGAGTAAAAACGTTTTGAAATTTCAAAATAAGATCTTCATGTTTTTATTCACAAAATATGAGTAATTTCTGCTAAGTTCGGAAAAAACATAGTAGAAAAGATAGTTGGGTATAACTAGAGAAATGTAATGTTTTAGTGGATCCTAGCTATTATATTATTGTTGGTTGCGCAAATTAAAAAGTTTGATTGAGTGGCGTGGGAATTTGCGTTTGAGATGTGTACATAGGTACGTACCTGTAATAGAAAACAAGACGTATGAGGTAGTGTTGCATAGCGCGATCGAGAACGGATAAAGGGGAGAACTTCCCTGCAGGTTGTACAGGTTTGGTGCTAACAACGGTTCTTTTGGAGACGGATGAAACTGCTA
This sequence comes from Cuscuta europaea, assembly GCA_945859875.1. Lineage (NCBI taxonomy): Eukaryota > Viridiplantae > Streptophyta > Magnoliopsida > Solanales > Convolvulaceae > Cuscuta > Cuscuta europaea. The sequence goes on along the minus strand of CAMAPE010000009.1, from coordinate 1,235,335 downwards.
ATTCAGACGTGCTCATCCTAGCTATCGATCGATCTGATCTCTTAATACAATCAACGTACAACGTATGTATATATAGTACCTAAGATATCTGTAGCCTATGATATGTATCCATAAGATAGAAATTAAAGAGTCACACGCCCGCCCTCTATGCATAATTAACATGGTGGTACGGTACCATATATACATGAGTAACACAAAAACCGTACCATGCATGCCGCGCTTCTTAGCTTTAATTTTGGGGAAATGTTTTTGGCGTGTCAAAAGCTAGCGAACCCCAACACTCATGAATACTCGCAGAATTTCGTTTCTCAACTCTTCACAAGACTTTAATGATATGCATGCTCATCATCGGTGGCGGATCCACACAATTAGAGCCATGGGGCACCTCTTGGAGATATTTAATTGTGAATCAAGTTTGTCATAGATTAGCTTTATAATTAATCCTTGTATTTAATTAGTGCATGAATTAGATAGCACTTGGGCCAAGTGTTAGGCCCACATAATCAGGCTAAAAGCCTTGTACGCCTAACCTAAACCTCGCCTATAAAAAGGGAGCCGAGAGTTTAGGATTAGGTTAACGTCGTACTTATTCTTCATAGCCTTACGCGCATACTTTTGTGTTGTACGAGTTCACGGTCTATCAAAGAGGGTTTTACATTGATTCAATCTGTGTTCATCCTTACGTTTAATCCTCTCTGTTAGATTGTTATTCATTGCTGTTACAGAAACAGGGACTATCAATTGGTATCAGAGCCGATCGAGAGCCGATCAGAAGAACGCCTGCAGAAGACTCTGTTTTTCTTTACGTTGTTCTTACTGTCGATATTTCACTCTGTAATTTTGTTTCTTGTTCAAAAGTTGTAAAAGTTACACCCTTAGAATCGTCTTTTCAAAGCGATCAAGGGGTATACTTCAGATTTTGTTTTACGCATATTCTGTACTCGAGATATCTCGAGTAGGGCTTGTCGACATCTTAGTTTTTCACAGGTTCTGCTACGTTTTTCGAGCTGAAAAATTTACCTGAGGATCTCGACATTCTACTCTACAGGAAACTACCTTCAGATTTTGCTTATCTGATTTTTACAGTTTGCAGGATTTCGACATTGAGGATTTCGACATCTAGGATTTCGAGATCTTGATTTCGAGTTAAGGTTTCGACATCTGGTCTCGACATTTTACTTCTCAGAATTAAGATTTCGATTTTTAACTTCTCGACATTTCAAATCTCGAGATCCTCTTCTCGAAATTTGAAATCTCGAGATCCTTAATCTCGAGCTCAAATCTCGATACCGGGCCTCCTTTATCGAAATCTGAGATTTCGATATTCAGATCTCGACATCTGATTTTTCGACTTTCTGCTTCTGAAAATCTTTTGATCATTTTTCTCGAACGGTCAGTTTAATACAGCAATGGCCTCAGAATTCAATGCGCAAGGGAACAGCAGTACCCCTCCTAGTCTCAGGAAGGGAGAATACCAAATGTGGAGGAACAGATTCCTTAATTTCCTTGAGCACAAAGAGAACTCCGCTGCGATGCTTGAATCCTTGCTTGAAGGACCAGCAGAACTCTTGATTTCAGTTGGTGGTGATCCAGAAAATAACCCTCCTATTCTTCCAGAAATAAGGAGGAAAGTGGCATCTGAATACACGGAAGCTGACAGGCTCAGGCTTCGTGGTGATCTCATGGCCAAAACATACCTTCTTCAAGCAATCCCCAATGAAGTGTATGTTCTCATAGACAGCATGCAAACAGCTAAGGAAATGTGGGATGAAATAGAGAAGCTGCTCCAAGGCACAAGCATCAGCCTTAAAACCAAGAAGACTACGATCCTTATTGCTTATGACTCCTTCAAAGCAGGTCCAGGAGAACCATTGAATGAGACTTACAACAGACTTGTTCAACTGGTAAATGAACTCAGAAAAATCAAAGTATTCAGGTCCAATCTGGAACTGAATATTAGATTTCTATCCAGCCTGCATCCTGCATGGGAAAAGACAGTGAAGGATGTCAGATCTCGGATTGATTTGGACGAAATTGACCTCTGCACTCTCTATGAACATCTTAAGCAATTTGTCAACGAGGTTGCCTGTGCCGAGGAACACCACACCACAAATCCCTTAGCTCTTGTAATGGAGGCTCAGCCAAAAAGGACAACCACTTCACTAAAGAAGAAAAAGAAGAAGGTGGTGGTTGAATCAGATGATGACGAGAGTGATGATGACAAATCTGATCTAGAGGCTGAGCTAGCAGACTTACAGAAGAAGATGGCACTGCTTGCCAAAAGATTTGCTAAGAAGAACAGCTCCTCCAACAAGCTGAGAACCTCCTCCTCAAACTACAAGCAGAAGAACCATGATCAAGGATCTTCTTGAAAGGCGCCATCAGCTGAAGATGCCCCCAAATGCTACAATTGTGGTAAGGTTGGACATGTCATCAAAGACTGCCGCCTCCCAAAGAAGAAAGATGCTAATTTCTACAAGCAGAAGATGTTGTGGAATAAGCAGAAAATGCTGATGGTGCAGAAAGAAGAAGAAACTTCTGCAATGATTGCTGAGAATGAGAACTGGGCAGAAGATTCTTCTGAGGAGGAGGAGGAGGAAGACAACTATGCCCTAATGGCACGAGTGGAGGAAGATGAAAGAAAGGGTGATGCTGCGATCCCCGAAAGTGAATGTTCAACAAGATCTGTAAGTACCTCACATACTCCTTTAAATAACCAAATGCAATCCTTACTTGAGAAGGACAATCTAATCAAAGAACTAAAGGAGAGACTAGACAATAATCACAGGGTACTGAAACAGAATCTTGACCAAAAGTCTTCCTTAAGTGTTCAACTTGAAATTGCAAAAGATCAAGTCAAAAAGGTGTCCTCAGATTTTGAAAGCTTTGAACTTAAGATAGTTGAATTAACTAGGAAATTTGAGGATAGTGAACGAGAAAAAAGCACAGCAAAGGCTGAATGCGATTTTTTGCATAACAAGAGAAGAACACTTTTAAATAAAGTAAAAGAACTAGAGGATCTAGCTGCTAAGAGAGGTCAATCAGAACAAACAGTTTTTCTGCTTAACAGCAAACAAAAGGATGACCGATTTTACAATCCTAAAATGGGACTAGGCATAACCAACCCACGTAATCTAAAGAAAGTTAATTGTCTTCAAATCTATAACAAAGATTACATGGGACTAGGGTTTGGCGAGAAAATGTATTTTCGAAGTGATGAAGAAAACGCTGAAGCAGAAGAAGAAAAGAGAAAGAATCCAAAATCTGCGATTTCTTGTGATTATCCCTCTGTTAACGAAAAACAACTTTCACAAGAAAAATCTACTTCCTGCTTTAGTGAATGCCTTGACCCTTATGCTAAAGATATTCCTCATATAGAACATCGTTTTCGGCTTATCAGGCTTATCAACTATCTTTTTCACCAAACACATAACTTTTGTTTTCGCGTGCTGAATTATGTAATAAGCAGAAAAAGTAAGGTTGGAGTTACTTTTCTGGCTGTATTGGCTGAGGTTACTGTAGATGACCATTTTAGCTATTTTTCATATAATTTTTTCTTTATTTTATTAATAAAATATATTTTAAAAATATTTTTTTCTTAAATCAGCAGAATCAGCCTATGCAGCCACTCCAGCCAGAACTTCATAAATTTCAGCAGAATCAGCCAAATCAGCCGATTTTCGTGCTACCAAACGGGCTCTAGGTATTGCTAAAACTGGTGAGGAACCTTGTATATTTCCCATGGCTCAAAAGCTCAAAAAACCTACAGAAAACTCTTGATAACGAGAGAGAGAGATTTGAAACTGAAAAGAAAGGTTTTGAGCGCAACTGGCAGGAACTTCTTCAAAAGTTCAATGATTTGAGTGAGCAGTATCATGCTAAAACTGACCCTTCTACGACTAAGTCTGACAGCTCACACACCTCACATGAGAAAAACAATGCTTTAAAAGGTTCGTCCACTCATCTCTCTTCTCCTTTGTTTACAGGAAATGAAGTGAAGAAGGAAGGAGAAGAGAAGAATGAGTGGAGGAAAAAGAGGAAGGAAATCGCAGAAGGCAAAAAGAAAGTTTTTGAGAATAATGCCAGTCCTAGATCTAGTTCTATTTTTTACTCTAAAGTTAAATGTAATTTTGTCTCTACAAAACAAACTTCTAGTAGTTCAGTCTTGAGTCCCAAGCTGAATATTTCTGAGACATCTTCTAGACATCGTTCTATTCATAATACAAGTGTTGCTTATGGTTATTCTGCTCCAGACCCCCACAATTATGAATGTGATGTGAATGTTGTTAAAACAAAGCCTCACAAAAAGCTCAAACCCGAAAGAGAAACCAAGAAAAGAACTTCTAAGGGAACGTTTTGTATTCCTGATATGAAATATGCCCTTCAAGTTCATTCACGGAAACATCTTAATCGGCTTTCTAAAGAGGAAATTTTCAAAACCAAACTTAAGAAACAACCATTCAATCACAAAGCACATGTCTACTCTCCTCCCAAACCTAAAACTGAAAGGTGGGTCCCCAAGATAAGACCCACCAAAACTGAAACGAAAAGGTGGGTCTCCAAGATGAGACCTACCAAACCTGAAACGGATAGGTGGGTCCCCAAACGAAGACCCATCCAAACTGAAACTGAAAGGTGGGTCCCCAATCGAAGACCCATCAAAACTGAAACTGAAAGGTGGGTCCCCAAATTCAGACCCACCAGAACTAAAATGGAAAGGTGGGTTCACAACATCAGACCCACCAAAATGGAAACTGCTAAGTGGGCTCCAAAAACCAGACCCACTGCAAAAGCAGATCTGGCTATTGGAGAGCCCACAAGAGATAGATCATTCGTTGAAAGAGCTGCTGACTTGGATCACAACTCAAAGCAAGATTTAGAAAGGTGTTTCTTGATAATAAGGAAGGACCCACTCCAAGTTGGGTACCTAAACTTGTTTGATTGTTTTGCAGGACGGTCATGTGTGGCACTTAGACTCAGGATGCTCAACCCACATGACCGGAATAAAGCACCTTTTGAGCAATTACATCAACTGCTTTGGAGGCAATGTCAAATTCGGGAATGACGCCTCATCTCCTATTCTTGGGTATGGGGACGTCGTCTGTGCCAGTGTCACTATAAAAGACGTTTCATTTGTCAAAGGGCTCAAACACAACTTACTGAGCATAGGGCAATTCTTTGACAGCGGGATGGAAGTGAGGTTCTTTGCAAAACAATGCTGTGTTCTTGACAGCACAGGGAATACATTATTAACGTGTTACAGAACATCAAATCTGTACATTATTCATCTGAAAAGCGTCCAATCCACCACTTCCATCTGTCTGCTGTCCAAAGCTTCAACTGAACAGAACAACCTATGGCACAGACGTCTCTCCCATCTGAACTTCAAACATCTATCAACCTTGTCCTCCAAGAAACTTGTTAAGGGGCTTCCTCTGCTAAAGTCTTCCGCTGAAAATCATTGCAGTGCCTGCAAAATGGGCAAAATGACGCGAAGCTCCCACAAGTGAAAAACCGAACCATCATCTACACATCAGTTGCAGCTAATTCACATGGATCTGTGTGGACCTATGAGAGTCCAAAGCATCAACGGTCGCAAATACACTCTGGTGATCGTTGATGACTTCTCTAGTGACACATGGACAAAATTTCTCCGTTCAAAAGATGAGGCTGCAGAAAACATTATGACCTTTATCAGGACAATCCAGAAACTGCTATAGCACAGTGTTCGAATTGTTAGAACTGACAATGGTACCGAGTTCAAAATTCAAACTCTCACTGAGTTCTATGAATCACTCGGCATCACTCAGCAATTTGCAGCAGCCAAAACTCCCCAACAGAACGGAGTTGTTGAGAGAAAGAACAGAACCCTTGTTGAAGCAGCACGTACCATGTTAATCCAATCCAGGCTGTCTCACTTCATGTGGGCAGAGGCAATCAATACTGCGTGCTTCACTCAGAACAGAACATCCATCCATAAACGCTTCGACAAGACTCCATATGAAATCCTCTTCAACAGAACTCCCGACATCTCCTTTTTTCAAGGTTTTTGGCTGCAAGTGCTTCATACTAAATGATCGGACAGAAAGAAGTAAGCTGGATCCCAAAGCCAGAGAAGGCGTGTTTATTGGCTACTCACTGCAATCCAAAGCCTACAGAGTCTACCTCAGAGACAAGCGTACTGTCATCGAGAGTGTAAATGTTACATTCTATGAAATGGCAGACTTCGCGATCGAACATCTACAGACTGATCCATCAAATGTTGTACCAGTAGCTTCTGATAAAGCTGAACCAAACACTGAACACGAAGATGTGATTCTCGACTCTCTCTTCAGAATCTTCTACGAGAACTCACAACCTCCACCTCTTGCATGCACTCCAGCTTCAACATCAACTCCAACAGCAGAGATTCTGCTCCTCACAGGACCAGACAATGTACCATCCACACCATCAACCCCTCAAACCAATCCAAGAGGTGTGGATGATCACGGCTTTGCTACGAGTCAAGAAACATCTCCATTACACACCACAGCTGCTTCAGAGCCTTCAACCTCATATCAGGACTCCGATCAACCAATAATTACTCCAACTCCTCTAGCTCATGAGAGGAAGTGGACAATAGCACATCCCGTTGAACAGATAATAGGTGATCCGAGTCAAGGTGTGCGCACAAGATCCACAACGATGAATGAATGCCACTTCGCATGCTTCCTTAGCCAGTCAGAACCATCAAAAGTCTCTGATGCGCTACTTGATCCAGATTGGGTGATTGCTATGCAAGATGAACTCAATCAGTTTGACAGACTGGATGTATGGTCACTGGTACCCAGGCCTCAGAGAAAGACAATAATTGGCACGAAGTGGGTTTTCAAAAATAAAAGAGATGAAGAAGGAACAGTTGTAAGGAACAAGGCAAGGCTGGTCGCAAAGGGATATAATCAACAGGAAGGCATAGACTACGATGAAACGTTTGCGCCCGTATCTAGAATTGAAGCAATCCGCCTCTTTCTTGCATACGCGGTGCACAAAAACTTCACCGTCTTTCAGATGGACGTGAAAACAGCTTTTCTAAATGGGACTTTAGAAGAAGAAGTCTATGTCGCTCAACCAGAAGGATTTGTAGATCCAAAATTCCCAGACCATGTATACAAGCTCAAGAAAGCTCTCTATGGGTTGAAACAGGCACGCAGAGCTTGGTACGATGCCTTGACCGAATTTTTGATCGATTCAGGTTTCTCAAAAGGAAAGATCGATACTACTTTGTTTATCAAGCGACAGAAGTCTGACATCATCCTGATTCAGATCTATGTTGATGACATCATCTTTGCCTCTTCAAATCCGTGCCTGTGCCAACACTTTGAGAAACTGATGAAAACAAAGTTCGAGATGAGCATGATGGGCGAACTTAACTTCTTCTTAGGCCTGCAAGTAAGACAACTCTCTGATGGCATTTTCATCAATCAGTCCAAATACATTCTGGATATGCTAAAGAGATTCAACATTGAAGGCAAATCTTCCATGACGACCCCCATGTCCCCAAACAACAAACTGGACTCAGACCCCTCCGGGAAGCCAGTAGATGCTACGAATTACAGGGCCATCATTGGATCCTTGCTTTAGCTCAGAGCTTCAACTGGCTGACTTGTTCATTAAGGCATTGGATGAAAAAAGATTCCAGTTCCTGGTCTCCAAGTTGGGCATGTTGAACCTCGAGCCTGTTTAATTTTTGTCTCCACTGGTCTGAAAAGTGTGTGTGTGGGACTTGTAAATAGTGTGTGTGAGTGTGATCTGTAAATAGTGTGTGTGCGTTGCATGTGTTGAGGGGGAGAAAACCAGAAAAATAACAAAAAATAGTGTGTGTGCGTTGCATGTGTTGAGGGGGAGAAAACCAGAAAAATAACAAAAAATAGTGTGCGTGTGTTGCATGTGTCGAGTGTGTGAAAAATCAAAAAGAACAAAAAATAGTGTGTGTGCGTTGCATCTGTACATATTGTTTGTTGCATTTTTTTTTGGGGGGGGGGGAATTTTCACTGATTGAGGGGGAGCTCTCTATTTTTACTGGTTTGGGCCTCGAAAATCTTTTAAAAAAGGCATTGTATGCCAGCCCAACAATTCGGGCTCAATTGATACGGAGGAGGTCCAAAAAAAATTTCTCGCGTATTCAAGCCCCAATCGGAAACCCTTCTCTCCATTCTCAAAATCAAAGGCCAAAAATCTTTTCGCAAAGGCAGAGCTCTCAGAACCTTCGTCTTCCCAAAAACCTCCATTTTTCGCATACCTTCTTCTTCTCCAATCCTCCTTCTCGACATCCTTCGAAGGTAGTTAACGTTCAAAATCGCAAACACCCATCTCGAAAACGAACGATCATCTCGAAAACCTGATTTACTTTGTTCGTGTTCGTCATTCAAAAACAAACGATTCGATTTTTTCAAAACAACAAAGAACAAGATTTTCAAGTTCGAAATCTATTGTATGTTGTATTTCGTATCTTTATCTTTGCAGGTGGATTCATCTTTTCGAAATCGTCGATTCATCTTCTCGAAATCAAGATCTCGAGATGGACATCTCGACATCTTGATCTCGAGATTTGAATCTCGAAATCAAGATCTTGAGATCTGTATCTCGACATCTTGATCTCGAGATTTGAATCTCGAAATCAAGATCTCGAGATCAGTATCTCGACATCTTGATCTCGAGATTTGAATCTCGAAATCAAGATCTCGAGATCTGCATCTCGACATCTTGATCTCGAGATTTGAATCTCGAAATCAAGATCTCGAGATTTGAATCTCGAAATCAAGATCTCGAGATTTGAATCTCGAAATCATGATCTCGAGATTCAGATCTCGAGATTTGAACTTTGCAATTTTTTTCAAAATTCCACCTGCATAAACTTATCTGAAAACTGCAAATCAAACTCTTTCAATCAAATCAAACAGTTGAATTTCATATGCTGACCCCTTGCTTCTACAGTTTAAAATGGCAGGAAACACTCAAACGCAGATCGATGATGCCATCTACCCCAAAGGGAAATGGATCAAGGTGCTGGACAACAATTTCCAGCTAGACCTTGCGGTGTTCAAGTGCCAGAACCCATAGTGCCAGCAATCATGAAAGGTCACTATCTCTGGCCCGCACTTCACAACTCAAAACCGGTGCCAGAGATATACCTACAACAGTTCTGGGGTCATATGCACACGGATTCACTGAAGGATCGCTCCAAGATCAAGACCAAGTTGAACGGCATGCGGGTGATTCTGACACCATCCACTCTACGGACTACTCTATCACTGCCGATTCATGACGAGTACAATGCACTGCCGTCCATCCCAGATCTACTGAAAGACGTGGCGTCCCTAGGCTACACCTCACTACTGCCACAGCTCTCCAACTTCAATGAAGCATATCTTCACCATCCATGGAAAAATCTATTCGGGTTGGTGAACAAGTGCCTGTCGCCTAAGCATGCTGGCTTCGACAAGTGCAACAAGCAGATACTGCTAGTCTTTCATGGCATCGCCTTCAACAAAAACTACGACTTGGCACAACTCCTCTTCTCAGAGCTAATGGACCTGGTCAAAACCAAAGAAAAGAACAGGCCAGGTACCATTCCGTACGCAAGGTGGCTCGGGCTGATCATACACGACTGCATGGCAGAGCACGCTTCAATACCAAGACGCAGTACTGATCCTCACTTCACCGCACCGAAACTGCAATACTTTAAAGCAGACAAGAATCCTACCTTCGGTCTGAGGATACCTGGATTTCTGCTCAAGCTGGTCAAATCTTCCAATCCAGCGGTCCAGCAGTACAAGGAAGCCACAGAGAAAATTGTCCCTATGGTTCAGCAAAACCCAGCTGGACCTACCCCTGGGACGAAGCCGAGTGTTGGTAAGGGTCCAAAGAGAGCCCAAAAGCCACAGAAACCAGTGGCCGGTTCGCCCAATGAAGGAAAGTCTGACGACTCTCTAGAGACGAGTCAGGCGGCTGAGGGCACCGAAACAGACGCTGAGGAAACAGCCAATGAATCGTCAAGTGAAGCCCAAACAAACACTGACGACGAGGCTTCCGAGAGCGTGGGCACAGAGAGCGGGGAATCTGGCTCGGATGATGACAACGGCGACAATGACGGTGACGATGTGGAGCACACATAAGCCCTGATCAGAAAAGGGAAGCTGCTAGTCGAATCTCCAAAGAAGAAAAGAATAACTGCTGAAGATGCAGCACCTATAATCGCTGGCAGACCCCAAGTCTTCACTATCAAAGAGAAAGCTAAACCGATAGTTGTTCCCAGCGAGACAAACTGCTCAAAGGACGACTATGACGAGGCAGCTCATACAATTAAGAATTCTGAAGAAGTCGTCATCCGGGAGAAAAGGGCCAAAGTTAAGAATGATAAGACTGCCAAGGCAAAGCCCCAGCCCCGAGCCAGAAAGAGCCTGATTGATAAGGCAGACGAGCATATCTTTGCTGGTTGTGATACATTTATCCAGATAGGCCGAGCTGAATCCTTAAGCACATGAGCCGATCTTTTCGGTTCCCGGGTAGAAATCGCAGCATCTTGCTCAACTGCGCAAGCACAGCCCTCTCCCAACCACTCGATAGCCTCTCAACAGGCTATTGTTTCAAAAGAACGGGACTCCACCCCCTCACTGGTTCCTTCTGAATCAGTTGAGCGTACAATTGACCTATCTCCCAAGGTCAAAACCCCTTCTTCTCACACATCGAGTCTAGGTGTCACATTCCCAACATTTTCTTCATTTTCTAGGACACCTACACTATTCACTGCACATACAGGTGCACACACCCTGAACGCAACAACCAGAGCGCAAGCTATGACGGTTGGAAGCCCTGCTACACCCACAATGATTCCATCATTGCACGCAGGCCACACATCAGCAGTCTTCACTGATGTTGTGTCAACAGTTACAACCCCCGTAACTGGTCACCCTACCTTTGAAGACGTAAACGTTCTTGTAATACCCGAGATTAATTTAAGAGGATTAATAGTACTACTCATACCAACAGAGGTGCATCTCCTTTTAAGGGAGCTCATCACCCAAGAACTCCAAAGTTAAGCGTGCTTGCACGGGAGTAGTCTTGGGATGGGTGACCCCTTGGGAAGTTTCTCAGGGCGCGCATGAGTGAGGACAAAGTGCGCGGTAAAGGCTCGTGGTGGTTTGTGGGGACAGTACTAGAGGTCTAGAGTAACTACCTCGGGTCCGTGTGGGGCCCCGGGGTGTTACAGGTGGTATCAGAGCAACCCTGCGACAGTGTGCTGACCCGTTAGATATCGGGCGGGCACTTAGCGGGGCAAGATTCTGGGGTTTTATTGAGATTGGTTTAAGGGCGCAACGAGGACGTTGCGATCCTAAGTGGGGGTGATTGTAATACGCGAGATTAATTTAAGAGGATTAATAGTACTACTCATACCAACAGAGGTGCATCTCCTTTTAAGGGAGCTCATCACCCAAGAACTCCAAAGTTAAGCGTGCTTGCACGGGAGTAGTCTTGGGATGGGTGACCCCTTGGGAAGTTTCTCAGGGCGCGCATGAGTGAGGACAAAGTGCGCGGTAAAGGCTCGTGGTGGTTTGTGGGGACAGTACTAGAGGTCTAGAGTAACTACCTCGGGTCCGTGTGGGGCCCCGGGGTGTTACAGTTCTACTCAATCGCTTCCTAGATTCCACCATTAAACCATGGGTGCAAGATGCAATGACCGCTCTAGCACAGGAATTTAGGACCACCCAAGCGGTTCGGTCTGAACAAACCCCACCCCAACCTTCACCTGAACCGTTCATCTCCCATACACAACCCGTATCCTCCACCCCTCTATCCCACCAATCCATAAACCAAATTCCCATTCCTTCTCTTTCTCGGGGAACCCAGGATACAGAACCAGTATTCTCCCCACACCCGACCACACCGTCCATCGATCTCTCCTCATTATCCTTCGACACTCTTGCATCGGCTTTGCTGAACAACCTCCTAAACACCCCTGAGGACAAACTTACCCTTCATCAGCAAGCCATACTCAAAGCCCTCCTTTCTTCACCAGAAACCAAGAGCACTTGCAAGGAGAGTCCTCGTGGTCGCAAACGTTCCCATGAGGACCCCGATGATTCGGATCCTCATGAGGGGGAGAACGAGCGACCTCGATCACTTGAGCAAACTGCTTTACCAAGCCAAAATCCACAGCCAATCCAACCCGAAACCTCGACAAACCAATAGCGACCACCCACAGCCAACATATCTAGCATGGTCGAGCTAGAAGTAACATCCCGAGGCGTATCTCCTAGAGATACCAACCGAGGAGGGGATGGAAGTCCTGATGATGCTACCGCTGGTACATCCTTTATATCAGGCCATCAGTTGGAACCTAGTTCTAAGCTGATGTCAACGGGCAATCCAAGTGAACCCGGTTGTGCTACCCAGGAACAATCACCGCCTCAAAGACAACAAAGAGTTCCATATATTTCCCTAGGCAAAGACATCCATGATGCACTGGAGGAGGCGGTGATATATGACAAATGGCCGAGACAATGGACAGAATGGGATGATCTCCGTAATGAGGCTGAACAAGAGGACATGCAGAGAAATTGGTGGCTACGAGAGCTAATCAACAAATGCTCTGAAGATATCATCAGGCTCGAGGACGATGAACGCAAGGAAGGGGAGAACTATAAGGAATCCCAGAAAACTCTTGAATCCGTCATAAGACAATCAGCGGGAAGACTTCATAAGACAGAGAAACCCTGGGATAACGTTCGCATCAAAGCCCCCTTCCAAGAGGAAATCAGAGAGCATATCTGGCGTAGACCAGACAGAGTCAAACCGCTGAATGAACTGAAGCTAAGAGGCCTTACTCATCTAAAAGGAAAGCAGGCTGGAGGTCATCTGCATATGCTGCTACAAAGGTCAACCGGTACTCAGAGAGAACTGATGGAACAAGATCTGAAGTCAAATATTCTCCCGATTCATCAAATTCTACAAGTGAAGGCTGAAGATTATCATGGAGTGACATTCTATACCTACAAGCTTCAACGCACTGACGGGAGCGAATTTACTTGCCAAGAGAATGATTTCATCATGCTGAAACCGGACGACATCTATCAAATGTTCATGGCCTATAGATACCTTCCAGTCAGGCAGAGCATAACATACAGCGAAGGTCTCGCAGCAATCAAGAGATTCATGCTTAGACAGATCAGAGTACACTTTTCACATGACTTACAGATGGCTATTGAGTGCAACCTGAAAAAGACAAATCTGACAAAGCCAAGACTGTATGGTCCAGAACTTGAAGACTTCCCAGCCTACCACATCTTCTTCACACTGCCAGCAGTCACTTATCTGAACCACAAGAACGAAAAACGTCTGATGGTAGTCAATGAAATTGAGAAGTACTGTGACGGAACGCTGAAGATAATCAAAGAACAGCTTCTAAAGATGAAGGCGGAGCTAGAGGAAAATCTTCAAGAGGCATCGTCTTATGTTCAAAAGGAACACTCTACAGTAGAGACAATTTTAAAGGCCATTGACGATCGCCTAGAAAAGAGAAATATGTTGAGGCAATATGAACATGCACTTGGTATGAGGAAGCACTACTTCAAGTCGCAGAAGCAATAACAGAGTGGCACTTGATCACAAAGGGGGAGATTGTTGGAGATATTTAATTGTGAATCAAGTTTGTCATAGATTAGCTTTATAATTAATCCTTGTATTTAATTAGTGCATGAATTAGATAGCACTTGGGCCAAGTGTTAGGCCCACATAATCAGGCTAAAAGCCTTGTACGTCTAACCTAAACCTCGCCTATAAAAAGGGAGCCGAGGGTTTAGGATTAGGTTAACGTCGTACTTATTCTTCATAGCCTTACGCGCATACTTTTGTGTTGTACGAGTTCACAGTCTATCAAAGAGGGTTTTACATTGATTCAATCTGTGTTCATCCTTACGTTTAATCCTCTCTGTTAGATTGTTATTCATTGGTGTTACAGAAACAGGGACTATCAGCACCATGTTAGAGCCATGTGGGAAGTTATTTAGACTAATATTTTTCATTCACTTGGCTCACAAATACAATGGATGGATGAGATATTTATAGGAGGGGTTCTTAAGAGATCTAACCTTCCATATTCTACACCTTTCACATTCCTAGACAATTATTAATCTAGAATAAATAAAAGGCTTTTCACATTTCTAGGCATTAAGTAAACAAGGAATATCAATAGACTTCTAATTTAATTCTTCTAAGTTTAATTTAATTATTATCGAACAATGCCTCCCTTAAATTAAACTTGCTTCTAACTCCCAGATTTTCCGCACCTTTTTTAAAAACTTGTGCACTAAGTGGCTTTGTGAAAATGTCGGCTCTTTGATCTTCGGTCTTGCAATAGTCCACTTGAATTTCTCCTTCACTCACAAGTTCCCTCAAAAAATGATATTTGATGCGAATATGTTTTGTCCTCCCATAAAGAACTAGGTCCTTGGTAACAGAAATTGTTGAACGGTTGTCACAGAACAAAGTGGTTGACTGGCTTTGCTTCTGCTTCAAACTTTCCACAATTCCTCGTAACCAAACCAGTTGATATCCAGCATAAGATGCGGCGATATATTCTACCTCCGTAGTAGAAAGCACCACAATTGATTGTTTCTTCGAGCTCCATGATATCGCGCCAGTGCCAAGATGAAATACATATCCGGAAGTGCTTTTGCTATCATCAATACTTCCCGCTAGGTCGCTGTCAGTATAACCGACAAGATTAACTGGAACATTTGCCTCATAAAAAATTCCATAATCAACGGTTCCTTTAATGTATCTCAAAATTCTCTTGGCAGCCTCCCAATGATTAGAATAGGGTTTTTCCATGAATCTACTCACCAGGCTAACAGCGTATACAATGTCGGGCCTTGTGGTAGTAAGATACATCAAATTTCCAACCAAACTTCTATACAAAGTAGGATTAACAAGCTTACCTTCACCATCCTTGGATAATTTCAAACAAATGATGCATGGAGTAGAGACTGGATTAGCATTCTCCATCTTGAACTTCTTTAAAACATTTTTTGCATAGCTTTATTGGGAAACGAATGTTCCCTTCTTACTTTGATGAACTTCGATGTCAAGGAAATGATGAAGCTCACCAAGATCTGTCATCTCAAATTCAGCCATCATCGAGTGCTTGAATTCTTTCAACATCTTCTCATTATTTCTAGTAAAAATGAGATCATCATTGTAGAGACTAACGACCATGAAGCTTCCTTGAGAGCCGCTTTTGACATAGAGAGTATGCTCATATGGACATTTATGAAATCCATATTTCATGAAGTAAGAATTGATGCAGCTATACCACGCTCGAGGCGACTGCTTAAAACCGTACAAAGCTTTCTTCAACTTGTACACTTTATCTTCTTGCCCTTTCTTGACAAACCCCAACGGTTAATTAATATACACTTCTTCCTTGAGAACGCCATTAAGAAATGCACATTTGACGTCCATTTGGAACAACTTCCAATTATTTTGGGCAGCAAGGGAAATAAGTAGACGAACTGTCTCAAGTCGTGAAACGGGAGCGAACACTTCGGAAAAATCTTCTCCTTCCTTTTGCTTGTACCCTTTTGCCACTAGCCTTGCCTCGTGCTTGTTAATAGAGCCATCTGGGTTCATCTTTGTCTTGTACACCCATTTTACTCCAATAGAGCTCTTATGAGGTGGCAAATTTGTGAGCTCCCATGTCTCATTGTTTTCAATTGAGTCAATCTCTTCTTTCATGGCTCTCCTCCAGACTTCTTCTTTATACGCATCATCAAAGGAAATTGGATCCTCACCTGCAAAGAAAGCAAAGAAAATAGCATTGTTTCCTTCAACTTCCTCAGTTACTTCATATAACTCTCGAAGACTCCTTGATTTTCTTATTGGGCTGCTTGAAGAAGAACTTGATGAGGAGTGATCATCTCTTTCATCTTCAGGTGTTGCCTCCCTTTCTTCTTCATTTTCAAATGGAGGAATTGAAAATTTTTCTTTCTCATTTTCAACTTCATCGAACATAGAGCTTTCATCAAAACGGACATCCTGACTTATCACAACCTTCTTTGTCACCGGATTGTATAATTTATACGCCTTGCTTCTTTCACTGTAGCCAATAAAAATGCATTTCTCTGACTTGTCATCCAACTTGCTCCTTGTAAGGAATAAATGTAATTAGATTTTGATGATGCTATAGGATTTTTTTTTACCCCTTTGAAAATTTGTATTAGAATTTTCCTATTAATTGTTCTAGTATAGTCGACTGACAGAAGACCCCCAGACAGAAGCCCTTTTGGCCCTCTGGTGATAGTGCCTTCACAGAAGTCCTCCTGACTCTCTGTTGGACTTCACAAAGGCAGAAGCACTTAGATCCTCTGTTGGCCTCTAACAGAACAGAAGGACTGGAGACCCTCTGCTGACATCCATTGCAACAGAAGTGCTCATGACCCTCTCTGGTGTACACTCTGATAAAGAAACCAGAAGGCTTGACACTTAGAGAAATTCAAGTTTACTTTCAAGCCGGCGAAATCAACGGAAGATTCTCTAACGGCTAGAAGACTTCAACGGAAAAGCTACAGTACGCGCATTAAATGCTCATTTAATGCGGATACGTACGAGAAGATATTTAAAGCATATAATTGACCATCTTTTGGTAAGAATCTTCTCAAAATAGCAAGTCACCGAATTCAGTGGGTCCAACCGGTAAAGTCAACAACACGCGCATTAAATGCAGTTGTCCTCCTTCACCTCCAACGGGGAGACAACCCTAAGTATAAAAGATACTCTTCGAAGAACAAAGAGATAACTTTTGCTCTGCTAACTTTGCCAACTTCATCACATTCTTTGCGAAGAAAAACACATTCAAATCATTCAAGGCAAAAAGGTCCTCTTGAGATTCAAACTCTCCATCCTCAACAAGAGAGACACAAGTTGGAAAGAATATAACTTCATATCATCAATCCAACAAGAGCAAGGTTCCAACAGTTCTTCAACAACTTCAAACACTTCATCTACAAATCCTTTGTAACGAAGCAAGTTGGAGGAACCCCTGTTTCAACAGAAACTCTTCTTGTTACAAGAAGGACGTCCAAGTAACTGGAGTAGTGAAGTGGTGATACTTCCGGGAAGCTCAGTGAAAGGACCAGTCTTAAAGGAAGTGAGGCTGTGCATCCCAGGAGACATCTAGACTTGAAGAAGACGTGGAGAGCTTCTTAAGCGCTAGGACTAAGGCGTTGTAAACAGTCGTTTTTACAAGCTTAGTGGAACAGTGGATTAGAGGAACGAGTTGTTCCTTGAACCACTATAAAAATCCCTGGTGTCATTTACTTACAGCTTTAATACTTGCAATTAGATAGAACTGTCTAACTCCTTAGACTCGGTATCTGTGTTCAGCAGAGCTTGTCCTACGAGTTAACAGAAGGCCTACTGCCTTTACTTCTCTGAGGCTAAATCAACAGAACCCCTAACAGAACCTTATCCGCTGCCAGTCTGTTCTGACAACAGAACAGGCTATTCTGTAAAATCTGGTACTTAGTTTAAAAAGCTAAAATTCAATACAGTCTATTCACCCCCCCCCCCCCTCTAGACTGTATCCAGTACAACCGGGACCAACAAGTGGTATCAGAGCCTCCTTGTTCTAATAATCTCTTAGGTTATTTTACTGAACAAAGATCCACTTGTTTTTCTGTTATTTTCCTCATTTCTATCTGATATAATGGATCACTCTCTTGCCAAGAATCTTATGTTCTCAAATCTTAAGTTTGATGACTGGAGGATACGGATGAAAGCACATCTCTGTGCTCTGCATGATGAGATGTGGGAAGTTCTTGACATTGGACCCTTCACAAGCTTCCAGAAGGTCAATCCTGAGCATGCTATTGATAACACCAGACCCCAGATGATCAGTAAAGCCAAGTCAGAATGGACTACTGAAGAGAGAAGAAAATACAATATGGACAATATTGCTAAGGACATCCTCTACAAATCCATTGATGACAGATACTTCAACAGAATAAAGAAATGCAGAACCGCAAAGGAAATCTGGGATACTCTCGAGCTCATTGGGGCCGGTGATGAGCAAGAGAAAGATAACAAGCTGACCATAGCCAACAAAAAGTTAGATGATTTCAAGCTGCTCCTTGGAGAAACCATCTCCAAGATGTATGATAGGCTCCTCACCCTTACTGGAGAAATCTCAGAGCTTGGCAAAGAACTCACCACCAAGGAGATCAACCTCAAAGTATTGAGAGGTCTTCCTTCTGCATGGAAGATGAAGGTGGTTGCTGTCCAAGCCAGCAAAGATGTGAAGACCTATCCAACAGACAAACTCATCTCTGATCTTAAAGCTCATGAGTTCGAGATGATTGAAGAGAAGGAAGATGTACCAGAAGAGAGAACCACTACAGCTCTTACAGCCAGTACATCTAAGGTAAATGATTTTGACCCTTCAATACTTTTATCTGACGAATATATGGTTGCCTTTGCCAGGAGATTCAAAAAGTTTATGAAGAATCCTAAAGATGGAAGAAGCCCATCTTCCAGCAGAAAACCATACCAGAAGGTCAAACCAACAGAGAGCAGTGGAGAGCTTCTCTGTTACAATTGCAGACAACCTGGTCACTTCAAGGCTGATTGTCCCCATCCAAGGGTGTCCAAGAAACAAGGACCGGATGGAGAAAAGAAGAAGTTCGAAGACAATCCCAGAAGAAGAAAAGCGCTCGTCACAGAACACGTCGAGAAAGACCCTCTGTCAGATACAGAATCCAGTTCTGACTCCGATTCTGATGAGGCATTCTGTTGCCTAGATACAGAGACAGAAGACCTATGCCTCATGACTCAATCTGATGATGAGGTATCCTCTTCTACTAATTCTCGTTTTTCTTCGGTAGGCACCGCCTTAAATGATGATGCAATGTCATCATTGTGGGAAGAGTTTAGAACTATCTAGACAACTTATTCCTTAGTTAAAGAAGAAAACAGTAAGCTGAAAATAGAACTCTCTAACTTAAGAAAAGAGACTGAGGTAAAAGTCAATCTCTTAACTAAGGAAAGGGACTCTGTCAAAGCTGAAAATGTTTCTCTTCTCGACAGGATAAGAGATATTCAGCATTTGGAAGTCAGATTTAACAGTCTTATGAAAATGCAAACTTCTCTTAAGGCTATTAATATTGATCAAATGCTACCCCCCGGTTCTGGTCTTGGATATGTTGCAACAGAATCCGGTGAGCCTTCTGTAAAACCTAGCACCAAAGTTGTTATGGTTAATAAGGTCATAGAGCCACGGACTTCTAGTCCCATTTGTCATGCTGGTGTATCTGGCACCAAGGTTATTCATGAGAAAGTCAAACCAGAAAAGGAAAAGATAAAGGTTCAACAGAAACCCATTTTAAAAATTAATGAACCTGGCAGAAAACCTAACAACAGAAAAGGTTTTCAGAAAACCAAAAATCAAAGACAAACCCATAACAGACAAACTCATGATAACCATGTCAGAGATGATCACCAGAAAGGCAGATATCAACCGCCCCTCTGCTCTTGATAGTATATGGGACTTCTTCCCTACCAAGAAGGCTATGCAGAAGTATGTAAACCGGAAGCATGATCCTCACAAGCATCTGCCCAAAGTGAATCACACTTCAGTTTACTATGACTACCAGGTGGATAATGGGTACCACCCACCAAGGTTTCACTTGATGAGACCAAAATGGTACCAACTACCCAGACTCCATGACCCCCCAGGACCCAGCATGGCTTGGGTACCTAAATCTTACTTTTGATCTTACAGGAACTGTGTGCTGGAGCTATCTCAGAGCAAGAATGGTTCATTGATAGTGGATGCTCCAGGCACATGACAAGTGACAGAAGTTGCCTAACTGAGTTCCAGAAATGCAAAGGACCTAGAGTTACCTGTGGAGGTAATGACAAAGAAGGTCAAACAAAAGGAAGAGGAAAGCTGATCAAGAACCAGATAGTCATTGATGATGTCTCATATGTCAAAGGACTGAAGTTCAACTTGCTGAGTGCTAGCCAATTCTGTGACAAAGGCTACACTGTTGAATTCACAAAGGACTTCTGCTATGTGAAACATGAGACAACAAAGGAAGTGGTACTGACTGCATCAAGAAAGAAGAACATCTATGTAGTTGATTGGAAGACTGCCAAAGATGGTGTGTGCTTGATAGCAAAAGGAGATTCAAAGCTAAGTTGGGACTGGCACAAAAAGCTCAACCATCTGAATTTCAAGACAATCAACAAACTGGCCAGAGAACAAATTGTAGAAGGGCTACCAGACATTGTGTACAAGAAGGAGACCCTCTGCAGTGCATGTCAGAAGGGCAAACAAGTGAAGAATTCCTTCAAACCTATTGCTGAAGATCTTTCTACTAGTCCTTTAAATCTGATCCACATGGATTTATTTGGACCAGCTGAAACTCCGAGTGTAAGTGGCAAAAGATATACACTTGTCATGGTGGATGACTATTCCAGATATACATGGACTATCTTTCTAACAAAGAAGAATGAAACTCTTCAGAAGTTGCCCTCTCTGTTAAAGCAATTTCAGACTGAGAAGAATTTGAAAGTGAAGACAATCAGGTCTGACAGAGGAACTGAATTTGTCAACCAAGTCATAAAAGACTTCTGTGATCAGAATGGGACTTTTCATCAACTCTCTGCCGCCAGAACCCCTCAACAGAATGGCGTAGCATAAAGAAGGAACAGAACCTTGAAAGAAGCTGCAAGAACAATGATTGCAGAATCTGGACTACCAATGAGATACTGGGCTGAAGCAATTAACACTGCATGCTACACCCAGAACAGAAGCATGATCAACAAGAATCACAAGAAGACTCCTTATGAACTTTGGAAAGGAAGAAAACCAAACATCAGCTACTTTCATGTGTTCGGTTGCAAATGCTACATTCTCAACAATGGAAAGGAACATCTGAAGGTCTTTCAAGAGAAAGCTGATGAAGGAGCGTTCATAGGCTACTCAAGTACTAGCAAAGCCTATAGAGTACTCAACAGAAGAACTCTACATGTAGAAGAATCCATACATGTAAAATTTGATGACAACACATCTGTTAAAGATGTGACAGAAACCCTCAAAGAAGTCAACATCGAAGATAGAACACATGAACCAACAGAAGAGGTTGCAGTTAATCCAGTGTTTTCTACACCTGCACCAAACCCCCTTCTGTTGAATGAAGATGAAGACTCTGAAGATGAGGAACCGGAGAGACCAAGACAGCAACTGACAGAACCTGATCTAACATGGTTAAGAGATCATCCCCCTGACCAAGTGATTGGTCAAATCAGAAGTGGATTTCAAACCAGATCCACATCAAGAAGAGAAGCAATGTTTGCCTGCTATATATCTCAAATGGAACCCATGACTGTGGAAGAAGCTCTTGCAGATTCAGATTGGATAAATGAAATGCAGGAAGAGCTTACTCAGTTTGAAAGGAACAAAGTATGGGAACTAGTTCCTAGACCAAAGCACCAGAATGTCATTGGAACCAAATGGGTATTCAAGAACAAAGCTGATGAAGATGGCAACATTGTAAGGAATAAAGCAAGGTTGGTAGCTAAAGGTTATTGCCAAGAAGAAGGAATAGATTTTGATGAGACCTTTGCACCAGTTGCCAGACTTGAAGCCATCAGAATTTTTCTAACTTATGTTGCTTACAACAACATCAAGGTCTATCAGATGGATGTCAAGAGTGCATTTCTAAATGGAGATCTTGAAGAAGAAGTTTATGTGGAACAACCACCAGGTTTTGTCATTCCTACTCAATCCTCTTGTGTCTACAAGCTTAAAAAGGCCCTATATGGTTTTAAGCAAGCTCCCAGAGCATGGTATGACACATTGTCTCTTTTCCTAGTAAACCATGGGTTTACCAAGGGAAAGGTTGACAAAACTCTATTTCAAATCTCTGTTGCTAATCACATTCTGTTAGTACAAATATATGTTGATGATATTATATTTGGAAGTACTAATCCAGAATTGTGCAAGAAATTCTCTCAAGTGATGCAGAGTCAATTTGAAATGAGTATGATGGGAGAACTCAGCTACTTTCTAGGACTTCAAGTCAAACAAGTTCCAGAAGGAATCTTTATCAATCAAGGGAAATACACCAGAGACCTGATCTAGAAGTTTGGAGTGGAAGGCAAATCATCAGTAAAGATTCCCATGAACACTTCTTAAGGAATTGGACCAGATGATGAAGGAAAGGATGTAGATGCTACAACATACAGAGGAATAATAGGATCTCTGTTGTATCTGACTGCAAGCAGACCAGACATATCTTTCTCTGTTGGAATCTGTTCCAGATACCAATCAAAGCCCAAGGAGAGCCATCTAAGTTGTAAGGAATATTTGTAATTAGATTTTGATGATGCTATATTTATTAGGACTTTAAAGTACCCCTTTTTAGACTTAATGTATTAGATTTTTCCTTTGTAAAGTTCTTAGCATAATCGACTACCAGAAGGCCTCCACACCAGAAGACCTCTTGACAGAAGATCTTTAGTTCTCTGCCGAAAAACAGAAAACCTCAGGGTCTCTGTTAGCCTTTACTTTGACAGAAACCCTCCTGGTTCTCTGTAAGCTATTATCAACAGAAGTGCTCAAGACCTTCTCTGACCAGTTCTCTGCTAAAGACACCAGAAGGCCTGACACTTGGAAGAAATCCACAAATCCGGGAAATCAACTGAAAGATTCCTTCAACGGCTAGGAGTATTGAACGGAAAAGCTACAGTACGCGCATTAAATGCTCATTTAATGCTCCCCATGCTCCGTGGAGTAATTGCAGATGATTGGCCGCAATGTCAGGATTACTTTATCCAAAAATAGTAACCCTCCAACTTTACCGGGTCCTACTGGTCAAGTCAACTGCTCGCGCATTAAATGAAGTTGTCCTCCTTCACCTCCAACGGGAAGACAACCCTCAGTATAAAAGATACACTTCGAAGAACAACCGGATAACTTTTGCTCTACTAACTTTGCCAACTTCATCACATTCTTTGCAAGAAAAACACATTCAAATTATTCAAGGCAAAAAGGTCCTCTTGAGATTCAAACTCTTCATCCTCAACAAGAGAGACACAAGTTGGAAAGAATATAACTTCATATCATTCAACAAGAGCAAGGTTCCATCAGTTCTTCAACAACTTCAAACACTTCATCTACAAATCCTTTGTAACGAAGCTAGTTGGAGGAACCCCTGTTTCAACATAAACTCTTCTTGTCACAAGAAGGACGTCCAAGTAACTGGAGTAGTGAAGTGGTGATACTTCCAGGAAGCTCAGTGAAAGGACCAGTCTTAAAGGAAGCCAGGCAGTGCATCCCAGGAGACATCTAGGCTTGAAGAAGATGTGGAGAGCTTCTTAAGTGCTAGGACTAAGGCGTTGTAAACGGTCGTTTTTACAAGCTTAGTGGAACAGTGGATTAGAGGAACGAGTTGTTCCTTGAACCACTATAAAAATCCCTGGTGTCATTTACTTACTGTTTTAATATTTGCACTTAGATAGAACTGTCTAACTCCTCAGACTTGGTATCTGTGTTCAGTAGAACTTGTCTTACGGGTAAACAGAAGGCATACTGCCTTTGCTTCTCTGAGGCTAAATCAACAGAACCCCCTACCAGAACCCCATCCGCTGCCAGTCTGTTCTGTCAACAGAACAGGCTATTCTGTGAAATCTGGTACTTAGTTTAAAAAGCTAAAAACAAATACAGTCTATTCACCCCCCCCCCCCCCCTCTAGACTGTATCCAGTACAACCGGGACCAACAAGTGGTATCAGAGCCTCCTTGTTCTAATAATCTCTTAGGTTATTTGCTGAACAAAGATCCATTTGTTTTTCTGTTTGACCTCATTTTTATCTGATATAATGGATCACTCCTTGTCCAAGAATCTTATGTTCTCAGATCTTAAGTTTGATGACTGGGGGATCCGGATGAAAGCACATCTCTGTGCCCTGCATGATGAGATGTGGGAAGTTCTTGATATTAGACCTTTCACAAGCTTCCAGAAGGTCAATCCTGAGCATGCTATTGACAACACCAGACCCCAGATGATCAGTAAAGCCAAGTCAGAATGGACCACTGAAGAGAGAAGAAAATACAACCTGGACAATATTGCTAAGGACATCCTCTACAAGTCCATTGATGATAGGTACTTCAACAGAATAAAGAAGTGCAAAACTGCAAAGGAAATCTGGGATACTCTTGAGCTCATTGGAGCTGGTGATGAGCAAGAGAATGACAACAAGCTGACGATAGCCAACAAGAAGTTTGATGACTTCAAACTCCTCCCTGGTGAAAGCATCTCCAAGATGTATGACAGGCTCCTTACTCTCACTGGAGAAATCTCAGAGCTTGGCAAGGAACTCATCACCAAGGAGATCAACCTGAAGGTGTTGAGGGGACTGCCCTCAGCATGGAAAATGAAGGTAGTTGCTGTCCAAGCCAGCAAGGATGTAAAGACTTATCCCACTGATAAGCTCATTTCAGATCTCAAAGCTCATGAGTTTGAAATGATTGAAGAAAAGGAAGATGTACCAGAAGAGAGGACCACTACAGCCCTCACTGCCAGCACATCAAAGGTAAATGATTTTGACCCTTCAGTACTTTTATCTGACGAATATATGGCTGCCTTTGCCAGGAGATTCAAAAAGTTTATGAAGAATCCCAAAGATGGAAGGAGTCCATCTTTCAACAGAAAGCCATACCAGAAGGTCAAAACAACAGAAAGCAGTGGTGAGCTTCTCTGTTACAATTGCAGACAACCTGGTCACTTCAAGGCTAATTGTCCCCATCCTAGAGTGTCCAAGAAACAAGGGCATGATGGAGAAAAGAAGAAGTATGAAGACAACTCCAGAAGGAGAAAGGCACTTAATAATTAGCAAGTCGAAGGACCAACCGGTCAAATCAACAGTACAAGCATTTAATGAAGTTGTCTTCTACACTCCAACGGAAGACCGCTCCCAGTATATATGATATACTTTCCTATCCTTCATCCAACTAGCAAACTACAAAGTTACTCAGTTCTTCAACACTTCGAAAGCTTCATATACTCATCCTTTGTGAAGAAGCAACGTTGGAGAAAACTGATTTTGTATCAAACACTTCTTGAAAAAGAAGGGACGTCTCAAACTAGCTGGACTAAGTGAAGTGGGGATACTTCAAGAGACTCAGTGAAACGAGACCAGCCATCAGGAAGCAGGACTGCATCCCGGGTGGCAACTAGACTTGAAGAAGATGAGGAGTGCTTCTTAAGTTCTAGGGACTAAGGCATTGTAAACTGTTGTTTTTGCAAGCTTAGTGGAACAGTGGACTAGAGGAACAAGTTGTTCCTTGAACCACTATAAAAACCCCGGTGTCATTTACTTTAAGCTTTTAATTCCTGCACTTAAGATTCTACTGACTAACTCTTAAGGTTTGACTCTGTGTCCAGCAGATCTTCCTTCAGAGTTATCAGAAAGGCATTTTGCCTTAGCTTTCTTCTAGAGGCTACCCGGACAGAAACTTATCCGCTGCCTGGTCTAGTTCTGACATCAGAACTTGACCATCTCTGTCACCAGATTTCGACCATCTCTGATAAGTCAGACTTGACTTAGAGAAAAGTTTAAATTCCTGAACAGTCTATTCACCCCCCCCCCCCTCTAGACTGTTCCCATTTCAAACGGGACCAACAAGTGGTATCAGAGCCTCCTTGTTCTTGTAATCTTTTAGGTTACTTACCAAACAAGAGATCCACTTGTTTTAGCCTCTTTAATCTCATATTATGGATAACACTCTTTCAAAGAATCTTATGTTCTCAGTAACAAAGTTTGATGACTGGAGGATCCGCATGAAAGCTCACCTCTGCGCACTCCATGATGAAATGTGGGAAGTTCTTGATGCAGGGCCTTTCACAGAGTTCACCAAGGTCAACCCTGAATACATCACTGGTAGTGGTCAACCCCAGATGATCACCAAACTGCGCCATGAATGGTCCAATGAAGAGAGGAGGAAGTACAACCTTGACAACATTGCCAAGGATATCCTCTACAAAGCCATTGATGACAAGTACTTCACAAGGATCAAGAAGTGCAAATCTGCCAAGGAAATCTGGGATACTCTTACCCTGATAGGAGCCGGAGATGAGCAAGAAAAGGACAACAAACTTACCATTGCCATGAAGAAGTTTGAAGATTTCAAACTTCTACCCAAAGAATGCATAGCTGAGATGTATGCACGCTTGCTCACCCTCACTACTGAGATATCAGAACTTGGGAAGGAACTTACTCCCAAGGAGATCAACTTGAAGGTTCTCAGAGGTTTACCTTCACCATGGAAGATGAAGGTCACTGCCATGAGAGATAGCAAGGATCTCAGAACCTACAACACTGAGAAACTCATCTCTGATCTCAAGTCCTATGAGTTTGAGATGAATGAAGAAGAGAAAGAAGAAGTTGAGGACAGAACAACTACTGCCCTCACTGCCAGCACCTCTCAGGTAAATAATTTTGACCCTTCTATTCTTTTAACTGACGAGTATATGGCGGCTTTTGCTAGGAAGTTCAAGAAATTCTTGAAGCCGAAGGATAGCAGAAGTCCACTCTCTAGCAGAAAGCCACACCAGAAGTCCAAACCATCAGAAAGTAGTGGAGAGCTTCTCTGCTACAACTGCAGACAACCAGGGCACTTCAAAGTCAACTGTCCACACCCCATAGTCTCCAAAAGGCAAGTCCAGGAAGGAGAAAAGAAATATGAGCACCGAAGAAGGAAGGCACTCATCACTGAACAACCAGAGAAGGACCCCCTCTCTGAGACAGAGTCCAGGTCGGAATCAGAATCTGATGAAGCATTCTGTTGCCTGGATACAGAGACTAAAGACCTATGCCTTATGGGTCAATCTGATGATGAGGTATCTTCTACTTCCAACTCTAGTTTTTCCTCGGTAGGCAGAGCCTTTGATTCTGATTCAATGTCAGAATTTTGGGAAGAGTTTCAAGCCATTCAAACCACTTATTATTCTATTAAAGAAGAAAACAGTAAGCTTAAGGTTGAAATTCTTGACTTAAGAAAGGAGGTTGAGATCAAAATCAATCTTCTAATTAAGGAAAGAGATCAGCTGGAAGCTGAAAATGTTTCTCTTCTAAAGAGAATAAGAGAGATAGAGCCTCTTGAGATTAAGTACAAAGCTTACCAGAAGGCCCGGTCTTCCATGGAAAAGATTGTACTTGATCAACAAATTGGCACTGGTTTTGGTCTTGGTTATGGCTCAACAGAATCAGGTGAGCCTTCTGTAATGCCTAGCACCAGAGTTGCTAAGGCAGACAAGGTCATAGTGCCACTGATTTCTAGCCCCATTTGTCAGGCTGGTGTATCTGGCACCAAGGTTATTCATGAGAAAGTCAGACCAGAAAAGGAAAAGATAAAGGTTCAACAGAAACCCATTTTAAAAATTAATGAACCTGGCAGAAAACCTAACAACAGAAAAGGTATTCAGAATACCAAAAATCAAAGACAAACCCATAACAGACAAACTCATGATAACCGTGTCAGAGATGATCACCAGAAAGGCAGATATCAAGAGAAAGTCAACTTTAGGCAGAAAAGGTTGGCTGGTCAACTTAAGAAGCCCAAAGTTAATCGTCCCTCTGATCTTGATGGTATATGGGACTTCTACCCAACTAAAAAGGCTATGCAGAAGTATGTAAATCGGAAGCATGATCCTCACAAGCATCTGCCCAAAGTGAATCACACTTCCGTTTACTATGACTACCAGGTGGACAATGGGTACCACCCACCAAGGTTTCACTTG